>VXAU01004910.1:1111334-1198617 GCA_013399695.1 Formicarius rufipectus
AAAAAAAGGGTTTTTCCCTCTTTGTCATCAGTATCCAAACGTTCAGGGTTATTCTGCAAACTATAAATTGAAAGCCCAGTACTGCAGACCCTATTTACAAGTTGTAAGGAAGAAGGCTGAACAGTGTCTGTGGCGCTGTCTCATACACACGATAGGCAAAAATTCCCCAGGTATTGATTCCAGGCTGGCAGGTTCTTTTTCAAACAGGAATATGGTGTATAATGCACTTTTAAAATCTAAACAGTTCTGTCAATGTCTCCATCTCTCATTCAGATTTTTGAGATATATTTAGAGCTTGGACCCACATATTTGGTTGTACTCAGTTCTAACACACTAACATTTCTGTACACCTTTGAACAACACTACATGTCCCTCATGTTAATGCAAGAATCTGTCTGGTTAGAGACTTGATGAGTGTACACTAACCAGCTACAGTGAACTTGTATGGGAACCGGAGCCACATCAACCACATGAAAACGGGTCTCTCTCCTTCCAAAACTGGGACACAGATTTTATGCCTCCCTGACTGTTAATTTGCTTCAAAACTCAATGTTTGCACACTGTGATTGCAGAGCAATCACAAGAGGCCTTCCTAGTGAGCTGGCAACATTTTAAAATTGGAATTTTGAATTAAATGTATTCATGATCTTTTTGAGACTACACACTGAAGAAAACATTAGCATAAGGTTTTAACAGGGGTGTTTGTATAATGATTTTTACTTTTGAAGAACTGTTAATTCTTAATTTCTTGCAAGAAAATAGGAAGCAAGAGGTGGGATGTGGAGGGAAAATCCTTACTGCATTGGATTCAATGTACTTGAGACTCTCTAAGTGCCTTGAAAGAAATTTATTTTATTCCAGAGAAACATTTTCATTAAGAGAAAATTAGCCAAATTTTGTTTGCAGTTATACTTAGAAGTCAGATGGTCTGACTGTAGAAAATAACTAAGGCAATATCAAAATAAGAAATAAAGTTTAAGTGGGAAAAAAATTTAAATATACTTTTCAAGCTCTTTAATGTCATGACACATGTATCAGTTAACAATATTTTCTTTGGCTAACCAAGAAAAAATGTTTAAGGCATCAAATTTTTGTATATCTAAAAAAATAGTTACTCTTACTGCCCACGAGAATATTAATAATAAAATTCCATATTTCTATTCTAGAATATTTTGTGAGGATCATAACTATATGTAAAGTTAAAATGCCAATCTGCAATGTTCAAGCAAAATAGTTGTTTGGGAACAATTTTTTCATGAATATCTAAAGTTACTTTGAAAAAAACAGCCACTTCACTGATGTAATCGCTGCATGTAGTTCTACTTTGCTTAATAGAAGACTTTACTTGAATACATAAATATGCTTTTTTATGAGCATGAGAACATTGTCTCATGTCTGAGAGCACATTTTGTGCTTCTGTGGGGAATAAGAACCTGTGCAGCTCCTCTCCTTAGACTACTATTTCCAAATATTATCACAGAACAAGTGCTCATGTTCAAAGATGACAAAGGAAGGCAGCCAACAGTTTGACTCTTTTTGAGGCAAAGACAAACAAGAACCCCAGTGTTTACAAATATTTCATTGATGTGAAGATACCATGACAGTGCAGTTTTCTTTTAGAAATGGGGAGCTAGGCCCTTCCTACACAATACTAGTAAAACCCAAAAAGATTCTGTTAAATAGCATTCATAATGACACATGCATAATAATACTATACAAGGAGAAGGATGGCATTTTTAATGGAGTGGATCTTACATAGGAATGTCTCAATAAACAGTTGATACTTTTAATGATAACTACAGAGACAGAAAGTTTCCCTTAAATACATGAGAACAGCACACACTGCTACTTTACACTCATCACCCTTCTGTTAACATTCTCCTCTGTTCCCACTGCTCCTTTTCATCTACTTAGTCTAACATCTAGAAAAGTACTAAAAGGGCAAAACAGCAATTATTCTTTCAGTAATGTCTTCCTGGGTAGTCCATAAATCTCACTTGTAATATCCTAGTTTTTCTAATTGAAGTAATAAAAAAAATATTATTAAAACCTCATCTTTTAAAGTTAAGTATGCTAATCAGGACTATATTAGAAAAACAGTGAGAGATAAACATTTTTTATCACCTTTGGAAGAATGGACAGGCCTCTCAGAAAGACTACATTGATATTGTGAGTTTATGCAGGGAGAAAATTAGAAGGGCCAAAGCCTAACTAGAACTAAATCCATTAAGTCAGTAAAAGACAACAAAAAAGGTTTTTAGAAATACATCATCAACAAAATGAGGGCTAAGAAGAATCTCCATCCTTCATTATATGCAGAAGGAAACATGGTAACAAACAAGGGCCAAGACTGAGGTACTTAATGTCTCCTTCGCCGCGGCCTTTAGTAGTAAAAGACCAGGGTACCCAGCCCCCTGATCTGGGAAACAGAGGCAGGCAGCAGAATAAAGCCCTCATAATCCAGGGGAAAATGGTCAGCAACCTGTTATGTTGGTTAGACACATACAAGTCTATGGGGCCAGATGAAATCCACACAAGAGTACTGAGGAAGCTGGTGGAAGTGCTCACTGAACCACTTTGAATTATTTTTCAGCAGTCCTGGCTAATTGGAGGTGTCCCAGCTGACTGGACATTAGCAAATGTGATGCCCATCTACAAGGGCCAGAAGGAGGATATGGGGAACTACAGACCTGTCAGCCTGACATTGGTGTCAAGAAACGTCATAGAGCAGGTCATCTTTGATGCCATCACAAGACACATGCAAGAATATCAGAGGATCAGGCCCAGACAGAATGGGTTTATGAAAGAAAGGTCCTACTTGACCAACCTCATCTTCTATGACAAGGAGACCTGGATGAGGGAAAAGCTGTGGATGTTGTCTACCCGGACTTCAGTAAAGCCTTTGGCACTGTTTTCCCCACAGCATTCTCCTGAAGAAAGTGGCTGCTCATGGTTTGGATGGATGTACTATTTGCTGGATAAAAAACTGTCTGGATAAAAAACCAGGCCCAGAGAGTGATGGTGGGTGGTGTGAAGTCAGGTTGGTGGCCATTATTAGTGGTGCTCCCCAGAGCTCAGTAGTTGGGTCAGTCTTTTAAAATAATTTTAATAACTTTTAATGACTTTTAATAACTTTATTGATGATTTGGATTGAAGGCAACCTCAGTCAGCTTGCAGTGACACTAAGTATGTGGGAGTGTGGATCTGCTGGAGGGCAGGAACACTCTGTGGTGGAACTTAGACAAGCTGGATTGATGGGCTAAGGCCAACTATATGAGGTTCAACGAGACAAAGTGCCTGGTCTTGCACTTGGGACACAGTAACCCTACGCTGCACTACAGGCTAGGGGAAGAGTGGGTGGAAAGCTGCCTGGCGGAAAAGGAACTGGGGGTGCTGGTTGACAGCTGACAAAACAAGAGCCAACAGTGTGCCCAGGTGACCAAAAAGGCCAGCAGCATCCTGGCTTGGATCGGAAATAGTGCGGCCAGTGGGACCAGGGCAGTGATTGTCTCTCAGTACTTGGTACTGGTGAAGCCACACCTTTAACCCAGTTTTGGGCCACTCAGTACAGGAAAGACATTTGAGGTGCTAGAGTGGGTCCAGAGAAGGGCAACAGAACTAGTGAATGATCTAGAGCAGAAATCTTATGAGGAACAGCTGACAGAACTGGGGTTGTTTAGCCAGGAGAAAACAAGGCTCAGGAAAGACCTTACTGCTCTCTGCAACTACCTGAAAGGAGGTTGGGGTGAGGTGTAGGTCAGTGTCTTTTCCCAGTTAACACGCAACAGGACAAGAGCAAATGGCCTTAAGTTGCACCAGGGAAGATTTAAATCAGAGATTATGAAAAATTTATTTATTGAAAGTGTTGTCAGGCATTGGAACAGACTGTCCAGGGAACTGATGGAATCACCATCTCTGGAAGCATTTGGATATGGATGTGGCACTTGGGGACACGGTTTACTGCTGAACATCATGGTGCTCAACTAATGATTGGACTCAATGATCTTAGAGGTCTTTTCCAACCTTAATTCTGGGATTCTGAGATTTTATGATTCTGTAATTCTATAAGGATTTCACACAGTCAGGACAAAACTAACATTATTGATATTATTAACAACAAGGTAAACCAGAGACAATTAATTAAGGGAGCACAGAAGATACACATATGATAGAAAGAGAAAAGCCAGAAGTAATTACCATGGGTTTCAAGAAGAGAAAATGGTAGGAGTTCGGAAAGCCACAAAGTCTTCAGCTCTAGGGACACTGAGGCTATAAAAGACATGCTGAGAGCAGCACAGCACTGCACCAATATTGCTCCCTCCACACCTTTCTCTTCTTGGTCATCCCCGGTGCTGAGCATCTCAGCCTGAGCACCAAGCTGTCATTAGGGCTAGGATTAGGGTTCAGGGAGTGACACAGTCTATAGTTTCAGAGACATTGGGGCTACAAAAGGCATGTCAAGGGGACCACAACACTGTGCCAATGTAAATTTTGAAGGCTGTGGCCAGAAGCACTCAACCAGCCTAGAATTTCAGATTGCCTTCTTCAAATGTGCTGTCTTTGGGAAGACCTGGGGTTTATAACTGCTTTAACTCTGTCTCTGTTTGAAGGAGAGCTCCATAAATAGTTATGATGTTACAACCAGGGGAAGAAAAGTGCGAGGCCAGAAATAAAGTCACAAGTGGAAACAGGAGCAAAACTCTCTTTCAGCTGTGAATGCCACCCAACTGCTGATGAACTGATAGCATTCAGTGTCAGTTCTGAAGTTTTCTACTGTTCTAGAAGCAAGAGAATATGTTGCTTTGGGCAGACAGGAAATCTGTGAATAATTGTGACCACTCTTAGAGGTGCCTCTGTAAACCAGCATGGTGTTAAAATGAAGTTCTGCCTAGCTGAGAGGATTTTACTCTCACAACCCTTTTGGAAAGGCTCTGCTAGAATCCATCAGCAATGAAACCCCGCAGGCAATATATGCTAGACTTTCAAAGAAGACTCCCCACAAAGCTGTAAAATACAGCATTTCACGGTTTTGTACTTATATGTCATCTTGAATGGGTATGTCACACTAATGGACATCTACAATTCATATGTAAATGTTGTTCTAATTTGATAGCATTTTTACTCATTTTACAGACTTGAACTTTTCTATATGAGACCAGAAATTACTATCAGGTCATTTACTTTATGTTGGACCCCTAAACTTTACTCCACACTAAGCTAAGCAATTTATTTGCTCAAAGTGTAGGTTGTAGTTGACTGCAGCCACAAAATCCCTTAACATTCCTGCAGTTCAATGTCTTCTCCACTGCTCTATTGTTTGCTCAGCAGTCTCCTTGCTGTCACCAGCAGATTTTTTTGCTATCCCTGATTTTTTAATACTCTGTCAGACTGCTCTCTGCAGCTCCAATGCACTTCACTGAGCTGGTGTGCTGGGCATTTCCTGAGCTGAAACACACTGCGGTTCACAATCTCCACAGCCTTGGTGTTTGGTTACCAGTGAAATTACATTTAATTCCCAGTTTATAATTAAAACAAAAGGATTTCTCTGTACAGCATCCAAAACTGACAAAGTTAAAAGTCCTTAAGCTTTTTGCACCAAGATCACATGTAAATAAAATATTCCTCCTTGTATTTCCTTTGGTTGCAGTCTTCTGCATACCATATGGCTTAACTTGTATCTACGGAGACTTTTTTATGCATCACATAAGCTTTTACAGATAAGCTTGCTCTTCTAATCCTCTAAAGGTTCCATACAAATTCAGCCTTTCTCTGCTAAACTTCTTCATTTCTTACTTATTCAGAAAATATTTCTACACTTCATTTCTCAAAGACTTTTTAAGCTTCTTGGAGATATAATGTATTTTCAGAGTAGCTGTTAGGCTCTGTACCTAACTGGCCTATTAACAAATCTGTGACTCAAAAAGGGAGCAAAATTCTACTCTTCTCCATTATCCTAAACAAGGTTTGACTGTACCCATAAAATGGCATAAGGTCTTGAAGAAGCACACTAAAATTTTCCAATTATGTGAATTCAAATTTGATTTATAAAGACTGTGTCCATTAAAATTTGTTCCAAACATTTTGGCTAACCAGTTTCATATCAAATCAAGCAGAAGGTGCCCATATCAAAATTCCCCAAACCACTCCATAGGTTCTTTCAGATCTCTTCCCAGTCCTTGACTCCTGAGCTCACAGGACCTGACAGCAACTGCTCTTCTGCTAATGCAGGCTTGGACCATGCTCCCTTTTTCCAGTCTCACCATAGACAGCTCTTTCTGTAACACTTTGCATCTCTCTTTCACCTTGGATACCCTCTCTTGGCTTGGGCTCTTCCATTTTCCCTTAAGTCCTCTCCCAAGTCACAGATATTGCATTTTATAATCTTGGCATTGCCACTAAGCCAGAACCAAGCCCTGGCACAAAACCAGATTTGCCATAAGCAGCATCCCCTGGATGTTGGTCAGTGCACTGAGAAATGCATGGGAGAGAGTAGGTAGGAGGGCAAATCAATCTCTCCTGGCAGTAAGTGAGGTGACTTGCTGTATCGCTGCTGGCTGAACATACCAGGATCAGCACTAAGCAGATCTGGAACAATGCAGGCAGCAGGCTCTGCGTAGTTCATGAATGCCATGGCAGCTCTAGTTCAAGTGGTGGGACCTGCTCCAAGCTTCAAGAGCTGGATCCTGTCCCGGTGAGAAATATAGATGTAATTCCCATATGGACTGCAGACTATAGCCCCTTCCTATATTTATATTTCAGAGAATCACAGAATTGTTAGGGTTGGATGGGACCTCCCTGCCAAGGCAGGGTTACCTAGAGCAGGTGACACAGGAATATCTTCAGATGGGTATTGAATGTCTCAAGAGAGGGAGACTCCATGACCTTTCTGGGTAGCCGGTTCCACTACTCTGCCACTCTCTATGTCAAGAAGTTCTTCCTCACGTTGAGGTGGAACTTCTTGTGTTTTAGTTTAGGTCACTGCTTCTCATCCTGTCTCTGGGCACCACTGGAAAGAGTCTGGCACCACCCCCTTGACACCCACCTTTGAGATATTTATATGCATTAACAAGATCCTTTCTCAGTCTTCTCTTCTCTAGATTAAACAGACCTACCAGCAGTCTCTCCTCATAAGAGACTCCAGTCCCTTAATCACCTTTGTGGCCTTCCACTGGACCCTCTCCAGTAGCTCCTTGTCCTTGAACTATGGAGACCAGAATCAAACATAATACTACAGATGTGGCCCCACTAGGGTCCAGTAGAGGGGGAGGACCACTTTCCTTGACCTGCTGGCAACACTCTTCCTGATTCACCCCAGCATACTATTGGCCCTCCTGGCAGTAAGGGCACACTGCCAGCTCATGGTCGACTTGTCATCCACCAAGACTCCAGGACCTTCTCTGCAGAATTGGTCTCTAGCAGGTTATCCCCCGACCTGTACTGGTTCCAGGGGTCATTCTTCCCCAGGTGCAGGACCCTACACCTGCCCTTGTTGAACCTCATTAGGTTTCTCTCCACCCAGTTTTCCAGACTATCAAGTTTCTACTGAATAGCAGCTGTGTAAGTTTGGCTTGGCTCCCCGCCAAACTCAGCTGCTAGTTGGTTAGCTTTCCACCCTCCTGAAAAGGGAACAAAGGTAGCAAAAGAAAATTGTAGCAAAGATATATATATATTTACATTTATTTCATGTATATACAATTAAGCACTATGTACATACGAACAAGAATCCCAAGCAATCCCAACGAATCCCAAAAGGGGAAATGGACAAAAAGGGGTAAAAACAAAACAGACACACACAACTGAAACCCAGGAATTAGCTCAATAAAACAACTGACACAATAAAATCTCACCAACTGCCCTCAGGAAAAGCAAATTCTTCGCCCCCTGTGCTGACACAGACGGCAGCCCTCAGCTAGGCCTCAACTCACATAGATAAGTGAGGCCAAAACACTGAGACTGCTGGCTCTGAGTTAACCTGACAAGGGAAAAGAGAGAAAAAGAGAGAGAAACCTCCCTTTCTGTCTTTTATACACCTGATTACGTAAGGGAAAGGGATGGAATACTTCCGTAGTTTTTGATCCCAGTTGCTAGGGAAGGCCTACAAAAAAAACACTACAGCAGCACAGCCTTCAGGTTTATTTGCATCCATTTCTTCTCCACAAAGAAAAAGGAAGCATCCACAGCCAAGGAGCACACTGATATGTGGAGGAAACCTTTGAGAAAACATGGACAACAGGTGCCTAGAAACTCTTCAGATACACTCTAAAATAGAGACATTCATCCACCCTTTTCTTGTCCTGTTTGGCTTACTTTCATGCGTCACACATTTAGTAGCATACTGCTTTTATTTTACATGCTAATTTAAATAAAGCATAAACAAATAACCTCAAGTTTGATATGTCCCTGCAAAACTCTCCCAAGACTTTCAGCCCTGCAGAGCCGTATGAGAATATAAAAGGGCCAGCTGTAACTGGGACTGCTGCTGCAAACAGGATTGGGCAAGGTGGTGTTACAACTAAAATCATCAGAAAAGAACAGGAAACATAGGGAGAAAAGAGTGAGAAAGGAAGAACCTGATTGCATAAATCAACTGTTCATAGCTGCTCATGCACATGCAATGCACCAATCAAATGCTCTATGCAAGGAAAAGCTACCCCACACTACAGAAGACCTTGTATGGGACTCCTTTATGGATTACCTTCCCAGCACTGACAGGGAAATATAGTGGCTGCAGCTGGTGCTGGCACTTTCACAGCAGGTTCTCCTTGAGTTCTCCGATCTCATCCAAGAGTCATCTGCTCTTTCTTGGCCTTTCAGAAGCATAGACATAGCAGATCTTTTTCATATGCTGCAGAGCAAACTCAGCTCTTACCCTGAGGGGCTCCCCCTCTTTTCCACAGACACAAAATCTGAGCACTCAGGAAGGTTGCCTGTGAATGGCTTCATAAACCACTAGGGTTTGGAAGGAGTCACAGGGAAACAAACAGCAACACAGCACTTCATTGATTGCTGATAGACTCTGTTAACTGGCTCACATGACTGGAGCTGTAGAAGATGTGTGCATTGCCTGCTTTTCCACAAGTCAGCAATGATGCTGGCAAAGCAGCTGTGGCAATACACTACACTGTAAAGTACCGCTGCCAAAAAACTGCTAGCTTGGACAAGGATGGGAGCTCACTATTGTACACATTCTTGCCACAGACTTTACAGGTCAGAGACACCAAACTCCCTGTGCTCTGGCATTCTCCTCATGCACATTGTGGTGGTTTGACTTTGGGCCTTCTTGGGAGACAGATCACATGGTCTGCAGTATCCAAGTGAAGTATTCTATCCTATTTTATGTCATCTTAGATATAAGAAGGGATACACACATATAGCACAACCAAGGGTTTTGTGTATGGCCACGGCTTTCTCCTCTCCAGCACTGACTTCCCCACCAATGGCCAGAGGTTACCAGTACATAGATAGCCTTCCTCATTGTGCTTCTTGGAGATCAGCACCAGGTGCTCAGGGTATCTGTTAATGCCTTTTCCCTACGAGCAAGTGGCCTCTTCATTTGTCAGCCTCTCAAACTCAGGGTACAGTTCTTCTGATGAAGTCATCACCGTTCATCTCAAGAATGTGGCAGTGAACAGCAGAAGCATCTCTCTTGGTAAGTCCAGGGAGGGAGGCAGAGTGCAATATCATATTGCCTGTCTGTCATGCACAGCCTCTGCTAGATGAACCTAGCAGAAGGCAACCCATTTCACTCCCAGCACACTGCAACCCACTCGAGACTCTGCCAAGCTGTTTTACAGTGACTATTTCTCTGGGAAGCTTAAGGGGCTGCAAGCTCCAATGTTCATGCAGGTATCAGAGAGCTAGGCCATGGACTTTCAAAAAAGGAGGGAAGTTTATTTCAGGAACTCTCTAGAGCTGCCAGAACTCACAGCTGAGTGGCAAAAAGCAACCAGCTGCAGGTCTTCAGGGCTATATATATCAAAGGGCTTTAGACGTGCGCTGTGCTGCCTTCTGAGCTGTTCTTTTCCCCTCCTTCTCTTCCCTTCCCCCACTTGTGAGGAAAGAAATGCTTCATTGCTTCTTCTCAGATAAAAGTTACTTGTCTTACCTAGCTTAGCCAGGAAACAGCTCTGAGGGAAAGACAAAGAGTGGCTGTTCTCACACATTCAATGTATGTTTCTTTTAGCCATGACAGGTTTCTGGAGCAAAGAGGTTTCTAAACCTCCTCCTCGACCATTCCTTGCGCAGGGTCCCCTTAACCCCCACAGGGGCACATTAGTTTCAGCACATCACCCTGCTGTTCAGGTCATCAAGGATGCTTTACGTAAAGCTGACTCCTAGGATGGCTACTGACACAGATCCAATGGGAATGTATGTAACATCAGATCTGCATCCTCAGCTTCAATCCATGTTGGAACATTTTTCTTTGAGACAGTTAAGGATCACTTTAGTATTACAGATGGTTATAATTTTCCTGTCAAAAATACAAATAAGCTTAAAAACTTGGTTTGTTTCAGGCAAAACTTTTTTTTCCCTTCAAATATGTCAAATTATCTGGCCCAGAATTAGTTAAGGTGTCCAAAAGAATAATTTTAAGTTTTCAAAAAGAACACTTCCACTAGATTTTTACCTCATCTCTCAAGTAAAGAGATAAATCTCCTTTTGCTAAGAATGGAGATACCTTTCTTTTTTCAAGTTGATTTCGTTTTATGCCTGCACCATGGTCTCTGGAAACCCATCTTACAAGTTGAAGCAATAAAGAAATCTTGCCTAAACTCCCTTTATACCATCTGCCAGGAACACTTTGCAAATATCTACGTGGTGTTCTGGAGTCCATGTGAAGTCAACAGCACCCTGGACAGACATGAGCAACCTGATCTATGGTTTTTGGGGAAACAGCATGAGAGGTACCAGAGTGAAACCTTTAAAAATTACATCAGTAATTACAGAGTAAGATTGCTATGGAGAAACAGGATGCCAGCCTATTGCCTACTGGTTGTATGACTGCATTCAGTAATGAACACTATTTATTCTGAAACCTGGCACAGATGGTATATACAGTATCAGGGAAATAAGGAGCCCTCTGTGCACCATCCTCTTCACAGCTTATACCACTGTTAATATTTTTTGTCTATGTTTACTGTAGGCATAAAAATGTAGGCAGTAGGTAATAAATCCATTAATTTTCTGTACCTCTCTAAGGTCTTTGCAAACTTCAGTGGCACAAAAAGCCTAGTATTTTAGGTTCTTTCCATTAAGTAAGAAATCAGTTCATAAAGTTGCAGGTTTTCTTCTTTCTCCTGGGTTTCCTCCAACAGCAGTTTAAAATTCCAGTTTACTGAACGCACATAAACTGTTACTGATAGCAGCAGGCAGCACAGCTGTTGACTATTTTGCCCAGTATTTTTTAAAAGGGGACACAAAAACCATGCATGCTTGTAAAGTGCTGCATTTATAGCTCATTACTGACACAAGTCTGCTTTGTCTAATACCAACCCTGTGTTGCTGCACAGCTTCTTACCCTTAATTATTATTACATGAAACGCTGAACGGTGAAATCAATATTAAAGAAAGTGAACTTTCAAGCACCTTTTGTGCTAGTGAAGCAACTGCATAGAAAAAAAAACCCCAAACCCAAGAACTTGCATTTAAAAAGAAGGGAAGCTAAAAAACATTCTAGTTGTTGCCTAAGAGCACATAAAGTTTAATCCCAGCATAGCTAGGAATAAAATCTAACTCTTTTGAATCACATTTCAAATGGAATGCTTCCTTATTCTAAGATACTTTCTTTAATTTTCGCTCCCTGCACATACATATACAATTCTGACAGGGTGTGATCCTGCAGGATACTTCATATGTAACTATGCAATTGCAGATATTAAAATGGAAATGCAGAGGAGATAATATGGCAACTTCAATTTGCAAGGCCAATCTTAATTTTGGTCTTTTCTAGTTTTAACATTCTTGATTATCTAAGCTTAATACTTTAAAAAAAATAAAATGCAAGGTCCTGGGAAAACAGTTATAATGCACAATCCCTGACTTCTTCCCAGAGTCACTATTGAGGTCTCTTTCCACCTGCATATCAAGAGATGAGAATAAAAAAATGCAAATAATTCAAAGAATGATGAAGTAATTTAATTCATTTTGTTTCTAACTTACTCAAAACTACTAGAAAGAACTAGGAATGAGAATGGACAGAAATCAGAGACTTTTCCCAGTTCTCATCCCAGATGTCCATCCTGGCTATAAACATAGAGTTTCATACTCCCCCAAACCAACTAAGGTGTAAAGAAAAAGCAAAAATTAAAACAGGTAGGCCTTTAGCACATCACTTGGCTGAGAAAACAGTTGGATTTGCTTCACTTTACTGAACAAGAGGAATTCTTAACTTTGTGCCTCTTTCCTTTTCCAACGGGGCCCAGAGTTCCAAACTTCCCAAATCAAGTATAACAAAACGAGGAGATGCTCGGTAGTGACGCTCAGCACCGCTAACAGCACATCTCCGGAAATTTAGCGGCAATTTATGCCATCAGCGACTTCCAGGAGGAAACTCCTTCCCGGAGTGCCGGGCGGGCTCCGGCTCCTGTCCCGCGGGCGGCCGCACTGCCAGGGCGGGCCGGGGCAGCTCCTTCAGCTCCTGCTGCGGGCTCCTGGCGCACCTGCTGCCTAGGACATGAGAGGGGGGAAAAAAGGCACCTCAAACCACACAAGAAGGGCAGTGTATGCTACCAGGGATGCCCACGGCAGGTAACCCGGGGACGGCCATGGCAAGTAACCCAGGGATGCTCATGCCAAGTAACGCGGGGATGCTCACGGCCGGTAATCCCGGGGATGCTCACGGCCGGTAATCCCGGGGATGCTCACGGCCGGTAACCCGGGGGTGCTCACGGCAGGCAACCCGGGGGTGCTCACGGCAGGCAACCCGGGGGTGCTCACGGCAGGCAACCCGGGGACGCCCATGGCAAGTAGCCCCGGGGACGCCCATGGCAGGTAGCCCCGGGGACGCCCATGGCAGGTAGCCCCGGGGATGCTCACGGCAGGTAGCCCCGAGATACCCCGTCTCCCGCCGGGCACCCTCCGCAGAGGTACTCATTGCCTCCCGCGGGCTAGCGGGACATGCTCAGTGGGAGCGTCGGGCTCCGCCTCCGCCTGACCCGGATACAGACAGCGCAGCTCTCCGCCGGGGAGCGTGGAGCCGGTCCGGCCCCACCGCAGCAGAGGGAGCGCAGCGCCCCGGCCGTGCCATGGGGCTGTGCTGAGCGCCCGGCCCCGCCGCCCGCCCCGCCGCGCCCCCTCGCCCTGCCCCGCGGCCATGGCCCCTATGGGCATCCGCCTCTCGCCGCTCGGCATGGCCGTGTTCTGCCTGCTGGGGCTGGGCGTCCTCTACCACCTCTACTCCGGCTTCCTGGCCGGCCGCTTCGCCTTCTTCATGCTGAGCGAGCCGGCGGCCGGCGGGCCCGAGACGCCCCGCGGCCCCGCGTCCGGCGGCGCCGTGGACCTGCGGGAGCTGCTGGCCGTGTCCGTGCTGGCCGCCGTCAGGGGCGGCGAGGAGGTGAAGCGGGTCCGAGAGGGGAACGTCCTCAACGCTAAGGCGAAGGGGAAGACGCGGGAGGGGGCCGAGGAGCAGCTGACCACCGGCGACCTCCTGTCCAACCGCAGGATGTTCTACCTGCTGAAGGGCGCCTTCCCCGCCGTGCAGGTGCGTGCCTGGCTCACGCCGAGCTCCCGCGCCGGTACCCGCGGGATGCAGCCCCGGCGCTGGGATGCTCGGCGCCCCTCCGGTCTGCAGCCGCCGGCGGGAAGTGCTGCCCTCCTTCTGCGAGTTTTACTTTCACCTCCCGCTGCGTTTGTGGCAGTGCCACCTCACGCTTGTGGCCGTGGGTGTTGGGTTGCAGGGAAGGAGTTGGGTGCGTGTTGTAAGCGAAGCCACGCGAGGTGAAACAGTGCGAAGTACATGGGGCATGGACAGGCGGGAGAAACGCCGGGTCTCACCATTGTCGGTTTTGTAATCTCTGGTTGACAATACAGGTAATTTCACAGCGCTAATTCCGTGTAGGGTTAAGGTGCTGCGATTAGGAATGCTGTTGCTTTCTTAGTTGTCCTGCCTGCCGTGAGTTACAGGGAGAGCTGGGAACGGGGAGAAGCGATTGAGAATTTGAGGTTTCAGAAGAAAATTTGAGGTTTTGGAGCATAGTGCTACATTGACAGTGTTTAGCTCTCATGACTGTGGGACAGCAGATAACAGCTGTGTCACGCTGTGCACCACTGCTTGCCCGAGCGAAATGAGTTTACTTTGCCTTCAGAGGTGTACGCACTGTACTCCCTGTTCTCCTTCACGTCTGAAAACTTTGTCTAATGCTTCAAGTCGCACCCAAACCAGAAATATACTTTGAGGCCTTATGGGTTTTGTTGGCATTGTTTCTGCTTTCACTTGAGTAAATAGGGACTGCTATCCCTTGATGTTAAATTCCTTAGTTTTTCACAGTCATTTGAAACTGCTAGAAAACACTGGGTTTGGATTTCAAATGTGGCAATTGTATGCTTCTCCTGGACAGTCTGAGCAAAAAAAGTAGATAAGTTTATTTTTTGGTTGTTTAGTTACTACACAATGAGTTTTCAGTGACTGTTTTGGAAGTATCTCAGGGTAGCTGTGTTTTTTTTTGTTTATTGACTTTTTTGTTTGTTTTGGTTTTGATGGGCTTTTAAACTGTTGTAAAGAACCTGTACAAAATTGAAAGGAAACAACAAATTCTTCAGTCTGTGAAATAAACTTGATATGGTGCTAATCTTCCTTTACAGAAAGATTATGAAGGTTCTGTTCTGAAGATTGCTGGATTGTCTCTCAGTGACAAACCACCTTCACAGGCCCTGTGGTAAAGGAAGAAAAAGTATTGAGCTCTGTTCTCTTTTATTATTCAGAGTCTTCATGGAGCTTGGCATTACAGCTTACCTAGGCCATAGCCTGAAACTTTTATACTTTCTCCCCTTTCACAGAGGGAAGGGGTTTCATTTGTCGAGATCAAAAGTTCTCTGTGCTTCTAGAGAAGCCTGGGTTTTGGTCTGGGCTTGAAGAGCTCATTGAATTGTTCTGTGTCTGTGGTCACACATGTAAACTCCGCTCTGGTGCCTAGGGTTCTTAACAGTGACTGTCTGACTTGTGTGTCTTTCTCTCAGAAAATGTTGTCTCGTAACAAATGTCAGTACTCATTTTTCTTATAACTGACTTGTGCTGCTAGCCTTTAAGAATAGATGGTACTTTCTAAAGTGCAGATGTGTTCTCAGAAGCAGTATGAAGACAAAGATGTATGTGTAGGTTTGTGGTACTGGAAAAAATACCAGACATGTCTTTTCCTTTTCCTCACTCCTGCTTAGACTGACTGAGCTTGAGCATTGAGGATGTCTAGGAGGAATGTGTTTGACAGATTTTTCAGGTGATCTGGAGTTATTCAATCTGACAGATCATCTCTGGGATTCTTAATAGTCTAAGTCTGTGATGTGAATAATAACAACTTACCTCATATGGTGTTTAAAAAAATTCTCGAAGCTGTAAATACTAATAAGATATTCTGTCTCTCGAAGTCTGTGATGAAAGATGTATTCATAAACGTTTGACTAAACCAAAAGCTTTCTTTTACTATATACATACTATATGCACTTCTTAGGTGTGAAGACAAGATATCATCTCAATCTGCAAATCCCTCAGAACAACAACTTCAGAACAACTTCAGAACAACAAGGCTCCAACTGCAGCTTTTTCATAGGGCAGACCTGCTGCAGTTTTGGTGTGAATATAAGGATTATAGAGGATTTTCTCAGGCAGTATAAAGTTGCATCTTGTAAGAAGTATCTTACTTTATATCTGTAGTCTTATCCCACTGTACAGAGTGACACTCCAGAATAAAAGATGTTACTGAAGTCAAATAAATCTCCTCTTTCCTTGAAGGAGAAGATGCTGCTAGTAAAATCTGTCAAACAAAAACTGGAATAATTCCAAGAGTAAGCTTACACTACTGATTTTCTCAGATCATTGAGTCCTTACCTCAGGGTAATACAGGGGTACCTCTATATTTAAATTGGTGACAAATGATGCATCTAGGAAGAAGATGAACCTGCACAAAAACTAGGTCCTAAAATATGCCTATAAAGGAAAGGAAATGGATTTGTTCAGTCTGGAGAAGAGAAGGCTCCAGGGAGAAATTATAGTGGCCTTTCAGTACCTGAAATGGGCTACAAGAGAGTTGGAGGGGGGCTTTTTACAAGGGCATGTAGTGACAGGACAAGGCGGAATGGCTTCAAACTGAAAGAGTGCAAGTTTAGATTGGATATTAAGAAACTTTTTAGTGTGAGAGTAGTGGGGCACTGAAACAGGTTGCCCAGAGAAGCTGTGGATGACCACTCCCTGGAAGTGTTCAGAGTTAGGCAGGATAAGGCTTTAAGCAACTTGGTTTAGTGGAAGATGTACCAGCACATGACAGGAGTGTTGGAACAAGATGATCGTGAAGATCTCTTCCAACCCAAACCATTCTGTTATTCTGTGATTCTCAAGAGTAACCATGGCTTTCCAATGTTTCAAAATAATCAAGAGGAGAAGTCATTTGACTGAAATAAACTTGTGAGTGAGCAGCCTTGGGTTCCCTGTATTGTACTGCTGGACATAAAAAGAGTAAACAGGTAAATTTTGTGAAGAAGATCCTCTCTTAAGGTGTGGTTATTAAGAGAAGATAGATGAGTTAGGCTTCTCACTTGCAGAAACTGAAGTAAATCTAGAAAAAGTCTTACAGTGCTAGGAGTTGTTATTTATAAAGAAACCTTTCAAAATCTGAAGGTGAAAAAATCCCACAAATATTTTGCCTTTGTTCTTTTAAGTAAAGATATTGTCTCTACAGAGGAAGAGGAACTCCACTGCTTACATCACCGGCTCTATTTGATATAAATAGATGCTTTTGCGTCAGTTCAAGACTTCTCAAAACTATGTTAGGTAAGACTAAAGAGGAGCGGAACTATTCTGGTTTATCACTGTCTAGTAGATTGAGTGGTGTTGAGTGTTGTTTTTATATCCTTCAGAAATAGGTATGAGAAAGATAAGGGAGGAAGGGAAAGTCACTTATTTCTAAATTGGATTTTACCCAGTGTTGTCTGATCACACTCAAAATCGAGCAGTGAGTATTTGCATGCATATTCTATGAAATATGTCTGTACAGTTAATTTAAAAATATACTTAATCCTAAAATACATGCAGCAGTTTCTCTTCTCAACTGCAGTTACAGTCTTGAGCTGTTTACTGCTCCTGCACTACCAGTGTGTTGTCCTCATCTATTTGTCATGCTGAGAGCGGGTTAAAACTTTGATCCAGCTGTAATCATCCCCTCTGCTCCTTTTCATTTTTTATTTATCTTGTTTATCTTTCTGGGTTACTTCTCTGCTTTCCTGATTGGGTGTCCATGCAACCTTATTTATTCCTTGAACTAGCACAGTGGTGGTACAATAAGGTCTGGGGTGGGAATTAGGTGAGGAGATTAAGGACATGCTTGAGCCAGCCCTGCTGCTGGGGGACAGAGTGAACTAGGGACATAGCCTTTCCAAATTCAGGTAGAGACTGGCCAAAACACTTGTATGCTTTGCTCAGAAGAACTTCTGTGAATAAATGATCTCGTAATACCAGGGTTTCAGCAGCATTACCTGGTAAAAGATCTCAGCACCATGCTTCAGAGTCTTATATTTTTCTAACATGGCTTGCCCAGTGGTCAGTGTTAAGAGCTTGATAACTGAATGTATCCAAGGTAAAATTTTAAAATCAAGATTGCTTAGAAATAACCTGGTTCACTTCCCATTATGGCCCATCTTCAGCACATCTGAAGGATTTGCTCACAAAGGCAGGATTAATTGACAGAGGATAATGTGTTCCTTAAACTTGTACTTTGACCACATTTTCTCTGTCCTTCGACTGAAAAAGCGAATTTTTAAGTGACCCACAAAGTTTTGTAGTTTTGCTTCTGCACTCTATTAGCATTATTTTCAAAGGATGAAGACTTCAGTCTTATTTGTCACATTTAATTTTGTCCCACGCTCTCTTTTTGAGCTGTTTTGGCTTATTTTAGATCAGTGCATTAATTTATGTTCTATAGTTGCGCTAGCTATGTATCTTATTTTCTAGTGTAAATACTAAACAGAGTTTAATCTTGTTTGTTCCTTTGTTGTTTTTTTTTTAAGGGTGACTGTGGTGGAAATCAAGTATTCCTCTATCCCGGTCTTCTCTTTGAGCGTCTTTTTATGAGTCTTGTTGCTGTCCTGAATCCATGCTTTCTATCTCTTTCCCAGTTAAAACTGATGATAAATACTTAATTTCAAGTTTGTGCATGACAATGCTGGAATCATACGTTGGTGTTTTAAATTAAAATTTGGGAATATATCACTTTGATTTCCTTCTAAATTAATTCAACTTTTTGAAGATTGATGTCTCCAAGCACTCCTCTTTTATCAAGCTATCTGAAGTACTCCCTAGATTTAAATCCACTGTTTTTAGGCTCATACCTAGAAAACTGGAATTTTTTCTGAGATGCCAGTCTTAGACTGATTCTGAGACTGATTCTGTGTGAAAGATAGGTATGTTAAAGAAGTAGGTTTAAGAAACAAAATGCTGCTTTACTGATTGAGTTCAGTAATTTTTCTCTTCATGTTGTGAGAATGGCATCCTCAGGTCTTAGGGCTTTCAATAAAATTAATGGTTTTCTGACCTGGATGATCTTTACAACTGCCAATGGGTTTCTAAGTAAAATAAGAAGTGTGAATTTTAATCTGAAATCTCAGTAATAGATGTTTTTTGGAGATGCATCTCCTAATGCGGGTTCTGACTGATGCTAGATGACTCTCTACATAAAAATGAAATTAAAGCCTGTAAATTTATGGCAATTAGTTCTGTGATTATCTCTGGAGATGTAATTACAAGTAGTTCATTTGGCCTGTGTGTTCACTTGGGGTGTTTAATCTATCAGTTGAGCATCTGGAATGTTGAGTTGCTTAGTGGTGTAGCCACTCACAAACAGTGGAAGATTTTTGTGTGTTTATTGTATTGGTAGACTTCTAATCTGGCCTTATTTGGATGCTTTTTTAAAACAAAATGTTGCAAGACTCTTGACAAGGTAGTCATCCCTTTTTTTTTACTTGACTTGCATCTGTAATGGAGAATTTTGCCAGCTACTGAAATAATTTATGTGAGCTAATGAGCGAGTGGCTTATTTTACTTATTTTAAAATTCTAGTTGTTTCTACAGATTACTGGTGAAAATAGTGAATTCTGTGATATGTGCTAATTCCCTCAGCTCTGCTTCTGTTGTTTTCACCAACCTCTATTCATTGTAAGTCAGTAGAAGCAGAATTGTCACCTGATACGTCTTTGCCATTTATGAAATCCTGTTTGTTTCAGTCTGCTTCCTGCTGCTTTAATGACCAAAGTCACCTAATGAATTTTGATAAGCATTGATTGAGCTTTTTGGCATTTAGGCTTGTCCATATTCTTCTTTGCACATCCTGTCATTTTGTTCTTGTGTTAAGTGACTTCTTGTTGCTAATATAAAGATGTAGTTGATGGTAGAGGCAAACCTCTGTCTGCACTTAGGTGCCTTGAAAAATGTGTGTGTCCTTTATCAGTGTCGTGGCATAATTATAGAAGTATTTTTTGTTTTCTGTTCAAATGAATGACAACATGAGACCAGTGGGTTTTATGCCTCTTATTATTTATACATTAGTAAAATTTCATACCTTAACATTTGTATACAAGTATACTTTATAGTTGTATTAAAATAAATTACCTTTTACTGAGCTATTTTTTTGGAAAACTATGTGATTCATCAAGGTCCTCCCTCCTTTCATAACAAAATCTGCCTTGCTAAAACTTTTTGTGAATTGAACCTGAGCAAGAGGAACCTTTTTGAAAGGCATGAACATCACCTCTAAAGGCTCGTCTTTCCTTTCTAATACATTGTGGAAATCTAAGGAGGAAAATAACCTTTTCAAAAGAAAACAGCTGGCTTTAAAAGTGAATAAAATTAGATTTTTTTTTACTTTTTTAATTTACTATTCTGGTAAGGCTACTATTCAAATTATTTAAAGCTTAAAGGCATTTTAAACTTAAAAAAGGAGTATTTTGATTTTGATAGGTTTCCATTCTTTTTTAAGTCAAATAGCATAAGCTTTCAAGAAGCAGCTTTCATTCATAGTGGAAACTTCTACTTACCACCCTTAAACTTGGTGGATAGAAGGGAGGCATCATGAGTGGTCCTGGCTGCTTGTGAGTTAGGTCTTCATGTAAATGCACATCCTTCCTTCTACAACAGATTCTGGAGCCCTGTTTTGTAACCAGGATAAGTTAGATACTTTCCTCACATACTGGAAATATGGTTCTTTGACTGCTTTTTGCTCTTCTGGGGAGTGCTCTGCTGTTTTTACATGTATTTGTGTGTCCTGACTTGTTGAGTGGGTGTTTACATTCAGAGGTTTTGGCATCTGATTCCTTCACACAATTTGTGTGTGTACAGATGCTGAGAAAAGCTGAGACAGCTTTCACCTCTGATACATTTGAGGGAAAAAAGTAGAGAAGCAAAGCCAATGGAGGTGAAACAGTCTGATTTGTAGGTGGGTATAAGGGCACTTTGCTCTTCAGTGCAGTGCAGCAGCAGTGGTTGAAGGGATGAGACTTGGTCTGCAAATGGGGGAAAGCCCAAAGGTTGCTGGTTGAACCACTCTCCCCTGTGTTGTGACATCTCTGAAGCACAGTCAAATAAGAGCAAATCAAGTACAGTCTCTAATAGGTCAGTATACCTTTCTAAGTGTGTAGTTGTGGGTATCATATAGTCTTAGAATGGGTTGGGTTGGAAGGGACTTTAAAGATCATTTTCTTCCAACTCCCATGCCAGGAGCAGGGACACCTTCCACTAGACCAAGCTATTCAAAGACCCATCCAATCTGACCTTGAGCACTAAGGGATGGGGCATCCACTTCTCTGGGCAACCTCTTCAGGTGCCTCACCACCCTTATGGTAAAGACTTCTTCTTAACGTCTAAGCCAAATCTCTCCTCTTAGTTTAAAACTGTTCTCCCTTGTCCTGTTACTGTCTGCCCTTGTAAAAAGTTACTCTCCATCCTTTTTATAAGCCCCCGTTAAGCACTGGAAGGCTACTGTAAAGTCTCCCTGGAGCCTTCTCTTCTCCAGGCTGAATAAACACCATTCTTTCAGCTGGTCTTTGCAGGAGATGTGCTCCATTCCTCTTATCATCTTTGTAGGGTTCGTCTGGACCTACTCTAATAGGCCTGCCTCATTATTGGGCGGAGGACTCTATACCTGGTTGCAATACTCCAGTTGGGGTCTCTTGAGGGCAGACTGAGGGGGAGAATCACCTCTTTCCACTTGCTGGCCATGCTCATATTTTGATGCATCCAAGGAGGTTTGGTCTGTGAACACACACTCTTGGCTCATGTCCAGCTTTTCATCCACAAGACCTCCCAAGTCCTGCTGCATTATGCTGTTCTCTGTGAGTTCTTCTCCCAGTTTGTATACATGCCTGGGATTGCCCCAACCCAGGTGCAGCATCTTGCACTTGGACTTGTTGAACTTCATAAGATTCTCATGAGCCAACTTCTCAAGTTTGTCCAAGTCTCTCTGAATGGTGTCTCTTCTGTTGTGTCTCCTGAGTTGCTCAGCTTCTTGTCATCTGCAAACTTGCTGAGAGTGCACTTGATCTCACTATACCATTGATGAAGGTATGAAAGAGCATCAGTCCCAAAACACAGCTTTGAGGAGCATCCTTCATCACTAGCCTCCACATGGATGTAGAGCCATTTACCACAACTTTCTGGCTGCATCCATCCATCCCATCCATCCATCCAATTCCTTATCCACCAAATAGTCTACCTTCCAAATCCATGTCTTTCCAGTTTGGAGATAATGATGTCGTGTAGGACTGTTTCAAAGGCCTTACAGAAGTCTAGGTAGACAACACCAGTTGATCTACCCTTGTCAACTGTTGCAGTCACTCCCATTGTAGAAGGCCACCGGACGGGACACACGAACCTGAACTCTTAGTGATTGCTCTGGACAGAACATGTATGTAGTATAAAATTGTCCACAAAGGACTTCTCTCAGCCAGAATGAAGGTATCAGAATCATTGTTGGTTTATTGTTTGTAAATGTTTGAATTTGCTTCTGTCTCTTCACTTATTTCCTCCATCTCCACTCAGGTGATGTGGCAAAGATAGCTTTGGTTCTTGGGTAAGCATGATGCTTAAGCTGCGTCATCACTGGTGGAGTGGCTGTGTAGGTGACGTAGCATTAGTGTGCTAACAAAACAGAAAAATAAACATCTGTTAATGTTTTACTAATGTTCCCTGTGCCTGCTATTTCATCTAAGCCTCTAGACTTTTTGTTTTTGTGGTCCCATTCAAATCAATAGACTTATCCATTGAATCAGAATCCTAGATTAGTTTGGGTTGAAGAGATCTTTAAAAGCCATCTAATACTGACAATGAACTGGAACATCCTCAACTCAGTCAGATTGCTCAGAACCCATCCAGCTTGACCTTGAATTCTGCCAGGGATGAGGCATCTGCAGCTGTCTGTGCAACATGCTCCAGTATCTGTTCTTGAAATGTAATACCTGGAATACTCTTAACATTCACTGGTCAGAATATGAACGTATCTTTTGTGGTTAACTGTACTCTGGGTGCAGCAGGGAAGGGTTTGTTTCGTGGTGGTGTGGGGTTTCTTTTTTTTTTTTTTTTGTTTGAGTAGCTTAATTAGTATTTCTTCTTTATAACACAGGTGTCATAGTACTTGTGTTGTTTTATTTTCTATTAAAACAGCACTAAGATTTGGATTTGAGGGGACCTAACTATCAGGTGGGGATGTTGACACTGAGGAATAGGTAACTATGCTACCTTGTCTTTTTCAAGATACTGGATTATTTGTATATGAAAATACAAAACGAGTACTGGGCTACATGAAGTATGTGGGGGAGAAGGGGGAGTACTTAATTTAAAACAATTTACATAGCACCAAATACTTTCTAAGAAAAGCTTTTCATTTTCATGTACTGATGTTTTTGAAAAATCATTCAGGTATTTGAACAGAAGCTTCTTTTTATGTTTTTCAGCATGTATTTTTTCAGTTTAATTTATATTTAATGGGTGAATTCAAACTACATTTGTGTCCTACTCTTTTAAACCAGGAAAAAGCCTGAGGTTGTGCACCATGCCACAGACACCTAGCTAGTATTCAAGTACGGTGGATTTGGGTGCTGAGCTGCCGCAGAGACATCATGAAATGCTGGTAGGGAGTAACCCATCACAGGACAAAGAGCCACTATGATGTTCCCTGAAGTCTTTATGTGGTCAGGACTGTTGGCTGTTTGTTCAGAGCACTGCATTTATCTCGACAGGTTTGTAGTATGCTGGAGTTGCCTCTGTGTCCCTGAACAGATCTGTATTCCAACCACTAATGTGCTGGAGGGGAGTGTTCTCTGTGCAAGAGGTTTCTGAAGGCTGGAAACACCTGGGTGTTTAGGAACATCATGGTGTTGCCATTGGACATCTGCTGCTGACTCCTGTGAGCATCCCTTGTTTGTTACAGAATTCCTATACCACACAAGCTTGTTTTGAGGAAGCCCTGTGCTGGCTAAATGCAGCCAAGACTGCCTTACTTATGAATATTCTTTTTTAACCTTTCAGCCGTATTCCATGCACTGATTTACATATATTTATAAACCTCTGTGTTTGATGCAGTTCTTTGTGAGGAAGGCTTTTGCTTCAAGCATAACTGGGGAAGATTGCTAAAATGTAGTTAGGCTTGGTGTTGGTAGGCATCTTCCAGAACTTCCCAAGATGGGCTTTTATACAATACAGCTGTTAGGTGGGTAGCCCCAAATGGCAATTTATTCCTGTCTTCTGCATGCTATCCCACATTCTTGCACAGTGGTTTGCTATCTAAATCTGACTCTTAGGAGGAGGCAAAGTTGTGTATATAATATATATGCAGATGTTATAACTGCTTACACTAATGTATCAGTTGACTCAGAGCATCTTGCTGAAACAAGCTCTATGGCGTTAACATTTGGCGTTATGATTTTCTTTCCACCATAACTGCTTCTAATTTGTGAGTGGAGATTTGGTAATACAGTTGAGTGCATATCCATATCACCTTAGAAAAGTTTCAAGTTTCTAGTTTAAGATCGTGGCCTCTGGAGGCATCCAGCAAATGCAAGTGACAACTAGGAAGGAAACATTGTATTAACACAAAGACATGTTTTCTGGGTATATTCTCATGGATTTAAAAAAATAAAGGAGAAATAAGAGATATTACCAGGGTTAAGGGTTGGTGATTATTTCTCAGGCAACTATGTCCTGCAGCACCTATAATGTAACTTCCTAACAATAAATAATTTTAATAACTGCATGTTTTGGAATGGCTGTGAATTTCTATTTGAACTATAATTTGTAGAGTCTTTAGCCACGGCTACAGAGTAAATGGTCATATGAATGGAAGAACTAGTGACCAAACTGATCTTTTTTTTTTTTCGTTTTTTTTCTTCATTTTTTTTTCTTTTAAATTTCTCCATCTGACTCCGCAACTTTATCACTATTTTCCCTTTTACTGGCAGAATAATAATAGCTTTTGAAAGAGACTCTTTTCAGATAGTTTCAGACTTTCAGTTTTAGTGTACTGTAACAACACGTTTAAAATATATTCTTCCTGTTGAGAATTGGTTCCAACCATTGAACTTTTTGGAGGCATCTTTCTAGTGTTGAGGAAACGTTGGTGTTTTTTGGGGTTTTTTTTTTGTGTTTTTGTTTGGGTTTTTTTTGTTTGTTTTTTGTGTGTTTTTTTGTTTGTTTGTTTTTGTGATTTTTTTTGTTTGTTTTTTTGTTTTGTTTTGTTTTTTTAATGGTGGTATTTAGCGTGCTGTAGTGGAACTTAAACTGCCCAAGGGCTGTGTTGAGACTGACAAGTCTGTGAAACTACTCATGTTGACTTTGCAGCTCCATTTTCCCTTGGGGAAAACACAGTCATCAGGTTTATTGTACAGTGACAGATGTTTAATTTGTAAATGTCACAGCAACTTCAAGGGCTCTGTGTCTGACATACAGGGCTTCGGATACTGGTTTTACGTGAGAAAACAGCTATGATATATGGCTGGAGTTGCTGCAGTTCTGCTTGCTTTTCTATTTTGAATTCTCATGGATGACTCAACTCTTTGCTAACAATCTGTTACAATTTAGTGTGTGATGTCTTTTTTTTGCTGTGATGTGAATTATGTAAAAAAATCCTGCTCGTACAGAGTCTGTCACATTTAAACGTAATCTTACAGCTGCTTCATTTTCATGGTCTTTCATTGTCACTTGCCTACAACATCTGTAATAAGTTGTTTTAAAGTGACTTATCTGCTCCTGTAGTCATATATTTGAATCTGAACTATCAATTTTGACTCCATCTGTAGCAAGTAAAGGGAAATTAGTCGTTCTAGGTTGTCAATACCTTGCATGCCACGTGCACCTACAGTTTTGCTGTGGCTGGACTTTAGAGTTAGTTGGTTTGGCATCTCTTAAATTATGTTAGGGGAAGACACCTTTAAAGTTAGCAAGAATAAAAAAGGTTTTGTTTGCGTATTCTGAAATACCCTAAAAGTCCAGATTGGTTACACTAAGCTTCAGACATATACATCTAACCTATACATCTAAGATGTAATCATCATTGTCCTACTGAGTAATTAGTGGAGTGATGTGTTTTTTGAGTATTTGCTTGAAGGACACAATAGCAATGATTTCTTTTTTTTTTTTGGCAGTGATAGCATAGCAATACTAGTCTTCTAATGTGACTAAGGTGCTAGAAGTAAATAAGATGAGTTTGTCTAAATTCATGGTAGCACTGCTTGTGTCCAAGTTGCATTACACCTCTACTATAAACCATGTTTGCAGTTGTAGTAATCTGATGTGGATGAGTTAAGACATACTGATCCGTATTTCTCCAGCAGTTCTTCCTGCCATGTTATGTGATATTTTGTAATATGAGGGAACACTGCATTAAGTATTTTGAGACAACTACATCTCTTGTGATCCAAAAATGCTGTGCTACAGTTGTCACAATGACATTTTATTGGGCTTTGCGGACCATTATTGCATTTAACAGGTTGGGACTGTGTGCTCCACTGCTGGACCAAACTCTATTTGACATACTGAATTGCCCTCTGGTGTAGAATAAGATTCATTAAGATAGGCAACAGGTGACAGTAGGCTTAAATGTGACCTTTGACTGCTGTTTATAAATGTTATTCATAGGCCCATGTTCTGAGGACCTTAGCCCAATCTACCCTAAAGATACAGGATGTTACTAACTTGTTTATGAAATAACATTCCTCTGACAGTTGCATAATGGTTACAGTCAGTTGACCTGCTTAGATGTCTGGTTGCAACTCAATGCCAGCAGCAGGAATACATATATATATATATATGTATATGTGTGTATATATATATATATGTACTAGAATACCTACTTGTCCGGGTCATACTCAGTCTGCAAGATGCCTGTTGATTGTGTATCTGTATGTTTCAATCTGCATCTACTGATCTGTATAAATTGAATATTATACCCCAACTATCTGTATACTGTATGATTCTCCAGAGTCAAATGTTTTGCCTGTAGTCTTCAATGCAACTGCATGTAAAGATTGATTTAAAAAAAAAAAAGGCAATTCATACTGTGGGAATTGTCAGTAGGGAGAGTTGCAGCCAAAGCAATAGTCTCCAGCTGTGGAGTGGTTCACAGTAAAATTCTGGACTGTGGTTTTCCATTGCTTGTCACATGATGGTAATAGCTTGTGAGGTGAAAAAATAAGTAATTCATGCACTTTGAGCTGGAAGTGAAGGAAGAAAGAGAAAATGTGAGCAAACCTGTAATTTTCTTAAGTACTACAGTTACTGTGTCTGATAAGTTAATGCAACTACTTTTGTTGTCTTACCACAGATAAATTCTGAGGAGCATGTTGATACAGCTGATCAGGATACAGTCCCTTGGGATCGTAGTATTCCTGAAGACATAAAGCAAAAAATACAGCCTAAAGAGGTTCCAGCAGAAAGTGTTACTGTCTGGATCGATCCGTTAGATGCTACACAAGAATACACAGGTAGCTGATTCTTGTTGACAAATCATGTGTGTAATTCTGATGTCTGCCGTTTATGCTGAGGACAAAATAGTAAGTACTTAAAATGACATCTTGTGTTAAAGTGTGTTACGCCAAAGCTAGTGTAATTTAATTGAACAAAATCCGTGGTGACATTTCTGTAGTTCCCAAATCACAGCATTTATTTTTATATATTCTAACTCTGAAATTACTTTGGTATTCCTCACAACTAAGTAATTGCTGTAATAAATGGTAATTGTCAGTTATGGATTCTACTGGAATTACACATTTCTTTATTTCAGTTATTTTATATATTTATATATTACTGTGGCAACACTAAGTATCTCAGATGTTTGGGTTTGTTTATTTAAGGGGAATACTAAGTAAATATTCTATTTGACTTGATATAAGAATTTTTGCTGTTATTTAAAAAAAACCCCCATGCATAATTCAGTTTTCCCCCTTTTCAAATGTTTTAGGATATCACATACGCAGTTCAAGGCAATCTAACTAAAATTCTTGCTGATAAGTACTACAGAACAAATAGAAAAATGGGAATTTTTTGTGAATATTTCATTGATTCAATCATCCTTAGTACGTCCTGAATGTTCCTTGGTATTTGAATTATCAGTTTTGAACCAGTAGAAGATAAGAGGTGAGGCAGAGAAATGAGAATGTAAGGGCACAGATTTCCATGAAAATGCATGCTGCATAAGACCCAACTGTTACCATTAGGTCTGGTAGTATAGGTTACATCTGTTGAACAGGAAAAATTGCTGGAAAACTCTAAAGTCTTTAAAGTCTTTTGAAAACTGCAAGGTTATTTGAAAATACATTGAAGTTACATAATTGTAAGAAACAGAATTTTGACTAGTCTTCAGAGAACAACTTTTCTGTAGTCTCATATCTGTTTTCTTTTTATGTTCTTGGCATCTGGTTGTGAACTTGCTCACTTTCTTGTTTTGCCCACAGAGGATCTTCGGCAGTATGTCACAACAATGGTTTGTGTGGCTGTAAATGGGAAACCGGTAATAGGAGTGATACACAAGCCATTCTCATCATATACAGGTACCTTTATGCTTTCATGTATTCCCATCCTCATCAATCATAGTGTTAATTAAAATTTGATGTGTTGGATGACATCTGTAGCTATCAATGAGAAAATAGTACCTGGGAAAAAGAGCACTGCTGCAGACCTCACAATTAGAGCTACAGATGTGTTCTGTGCTACAAAACCACAAGGAAATTACTGTCTTTGTTTAACATAATAAACTGAAAATATGTTTAAGAATTAAGATCCCTTCAATCAGAGTGCTTATAGAAAACAAAAAAAAAAGTGAAACCTACAAACACTGATCAGTCATGTTTGCTTTTAGTCTTTAGCAGAAAGGAGTACTTGGCTCCTTCAACAATATAGCTTGGGTCTGTGGTATTGTACCCAGGAGCTAGTGTTTATTCAGTTTGAATAACAAAGAGTGATTAAAGATCTTAATGGCAACTTCATGTAACAGGCAAGACTGTCTAGCATAGCCTTATTGATCATCTGTCATGCTTTTAATGCCACAACTGTGAAGTAATTAATTCTTTAGTATTCATGATGTATCAGCAAGTATTGCTGCAAATTTGACAACGTGTATGCACTTCTGAAAGCTTCAAAGTAGTTTAAGTATTCATGTTTTCCTTTATCTTTGCAAGAATATCTGTTTATATTTTCCCTTAGGCAATACTGACCTCTAGAGTTCTGAAGTTATGCTGTAGGTCTGGCACAAAGATGAAGTCTGAATAAATGTGTTCTCTATTTGTTCTCTTTTTTTTTTTTTCCCTACTGAACACTCAATATATTGTGCTAAATATTTTCCTGTCTTTAAATGTGAAATTAATTTCTAGTCACTTAAGTATGTGCTATATTCCAATATGCTTCAAGAATCTTGGAAGGATTGGAATGTACTTTTCTGTGTCAATATCTATATGAAGAGATGGAATTTTAGCATTGTAATGTTGAGAATTTATCTCCTTTAATAATAGTGAACAGATCAGATGCAATGAATTCTGTCATTCTGTGTGACAAGTATTCATTTTCCAAGCTGGAAATACCAATATGTTATGAATGGGATTATTCCTAATAGCACCCCACAAATACAAAGCGATAAAGGGTAGTTGGCATTGTTACTACACATAGCTCAATCTGTTGCCATACAGTCTGGCCCTCTACTGAGATGAAATTGCTGGTTACTTTGCTAAGTAAATGTCAGATTAATAGTTAGGGGATGCCACCTACCAAGCTTGGCTTTGTACCTCGTAATGAAACAAGTGGGAAGTTGTGTATTCTAAATTCAGTTCTCTGAAACACAGCACTGAATGGTTTTCTTTGTATTGATATCCTCCTGCGTTATTTCCTTTCTTAGCATCACTATCATGCTGAGCAAATTTAATCAATAACATTTTTTTATATACGCTTTAAAAAGTACTGGGGCTTTTTGTTCTTGTGTAAAAATGTTATTTGAGGAAATACTGGAACTGTTTCTGAATAGGAGCCATCCTTTTAACTTTGGTGGCTTTCCAATTGCAAGTTTTAAATATTACTGCCTGAGATTTTTCCATTTTAGTTTGTTTTTTTGGAAAGTATCACATAAGAAAAGTCAGGAATGGAATAGTGCCATATGCACAAATGTGTGTGTATATGCTGTTTCTCTTCCACTTTTGTTCACATGTGGGTATGCACCCTTTCCTCTGTCAGCTCTAACCTTCTCTTTTACAGTAGGCAGAGAAACTAAGTCAGAGGTATCAATTATATTGTTTTGGATAAGTATCCTTTTATCTCCACACTGAACAGTGATTGTCTTTTGTAAATCTTAGCAGAATTTGTTTCTCTTGTAGCTTGGGCAATGGTGGATGGTGGGTCGAACATAAAAGCTCGTTCCTCCTACAATGAGAAGACTCCAAGGATTATTGTGTCCCGTTCCCATGCAGGAAAAGTAGAGCAGGTTGCACGGCAGACATTTGGAAATAAAACTGTGATAATCCCCGCTGGTGGAGCAGGTTTGGTTCTTTAAGCATCCTATCCATTTTATTGCTTCTAAATGTTTTAACAGTATAGCTGTTACTAGGCATAAGGATGTAACTGTGATATCTCCACTTTTTCCTCTTGCCTTTTGATCTTCACATCCCTAAAAGCAAGCACTTGGCAACAGGGACACAGTTTTTCCTGTGTATAAGCCCTATGTGCAAACTTAGTTCAGGCTTCAGGCTATTGACAAGTCAGTATGTTAGTGAACCTAAACCTGGTCTAGTAATATTCTTGTGGTCCTTTCATTGAACACATTGATGTACCTTCATTGAATGATGCCTCAAGTGGGACAAAAGCAATTGTGTGACCACAGACAGAATCATGGAAGATAAGTTGTTAGGTTGTTAGTTAACTACTAGTAACTTTGATTGAAAAAAAAATAATAAAATAAGCCTGAAAGTTCAGTACTATTTCTTGCATTTGTGTCAGAAGAGAAAACTGGTGTCACTATTGTCCATTTTTATCTGCCTCATACTCAATTCAAAGAGGTTCAGCGTACTTTTTACTTACACAATATCCTGACAATGCCAATATGTGAGGTACTGGTGTGAAGTAATAGCAATAGCAGTTTTAAAGTATCAGAAAAGCCATGAAAAAAATAAATTTTACAGCAATGTGTCTTTAATATGGAAAGCTAGAGTTCCCTTAGGGATTTTTTTATACAAGAATATCTTGCATTGGTTCTTGATAGTGAATCTGAAGAAGTTTTCTTAAGACAAAGAAAATTAAAGTGTATCTGATCATAGCAGATCTTCTCCAGGTCTTGACTCTCTATAAGAAGATAAAGAAAGGAACAATTTAATGAAATAAGAATATTGGTTGAAGAGTTGAAAAGCAGAACGAAATTCCATAAAAGAAAGAATTCTATTTTAAACAATGACTTTGAACTGCATAGCAACTGATAAAGGGCAATGCCCTGTGCTGAGCTGCTTTATTAGAGTGGTGTATGCATCTTCCTTCCATTGTAATAAAAGGCCAGGAAGAAAAAGGTAGACTTCAGCATGATACAGGGATTGAGAAATAAGTGCATGAATGTAAGAGCAGGACTAGAGTTGAGTTTCTGATCTTGTCCTTTTAATATGTCTCTACAGAAAAGCTTGGTTTAATTGATATTATATTTTTATTTTACTTCTGCCCATTTCTTCTAGGTTATAAAGTGTTGGCCCTCCTTGATGTGCCTGAGAAGAATCAAGAAGAAGCTGATGTGTATATCCATGTTACCTACATTAAAAAGTGGGACATATGTGCTGGAAATGCAGTGTTGAGGGCATTGGGTGGCCATATGACTACCCTGACTGGTGAAGAAATCAGTTACACAGGCTCAGATGGCAATGAGGGAGGACTTATAGCCAGTATCAACATGAACCATAGAGCACTAATTGACAAACTTCCAGATCTGGAAAAAACATCACACAAGTAAACATGACTGATGGAGAAGTACAAGTTGGGCTTTTCTAGGCTCCAGAGAAAAGCTCTTTCTGAAGAAGCAGGTATGAAAACCTGCTGGGAAAGATGCACAGCAAAGCAAAGCAATTTGGTGTGCGTTTGGGGACTATATTCTGCGTTGGGTTTTGTTAGTGGTGGTATTTAAAAAAGAATAAAATAATAATAATCAGAAGTAGGAAGGGGACTGATGGCCTCACACATCGGTTTCTATGTTTTATTTTTTTCAGACTGTTTTCATGTACTCACGGTCCATATACCATATATATTGGTGAATGTAGGTGAACTAAAGAAAAACCCAAATTTTTTCATAAAATGTCTTAAGTATTTCTCACAGGAATTCATTGAAATCTTTTGCATCTTACTGTAGTTGTAGCAACTCCATAATTAATGAGGTAGGAAAAAAGTTTGGTTTGAATAAGCATCTGATAACTGTGAAGAGTTTATCAGGAAACATGACCTTGTGTTCTGTATCCCCTGAATGGAAAGCACAAAACAGTTGATTCAAATCTTTATGTAGCAACAGTTTATCTTTGAAAGTGTGGCACTTCTGCTTTTTTAGAGGAAAAAAGAAATGTTCTCTACTATTTTGACTTATTTCCTGAAGATGTAAACCATTTTTAGTTCAAGTGGGTTGTGAATATTGGTGTTTTATTAACCAGTGTATTTATTTCCATATACCTTTTTAAAAGAAGGCATCATTTCCTTGTATAGTTTTTAGCAGTTACTACTTCTTGTCCTTGATTTCTGCGTACAGTGCTGAAGATGCATGCCAGATTTTTCTCTAATGTAGGACTTGTTCATCATTTGGTGTTTGTGCCTATAGAAGCAGCCTCTTCTTTCAGTACCTGTTATTTTATTTCAGGGTTTTTTTTGCATTGAATGGAGCCTTAGAGAATAAGTTTAACAGAAATAGTAAGTTGGCTGGTTATTTCCATTTGCAACATGAGAGATAAACCAGCATTTTTTCTACAACCTCAGAAATAACTTTCTGTCTTTTCAGCTTAAGGTGCACTCTTTTCTGCAGAAAGCTCTTGAGCCATCCCAAACAGCTTGTGGTTTTTGGTAATGTACATAGAGAGACCATTTGAACTTGAATCTGTTTGAGCAAGTTTGAAGAACATGTGGCACTTGAAGTTCAGCAGGGTTCTGCAAAATATGTTCTTTTCAATCCAGTATATAAAGAACAGAATGTAGACCCTTTTATATCAAATGACAACTTGTTGCACCTCTTAAATGTGTGGATTTGTATCTACAAAAATGTAACCATATGTGTTTCTCTGCACCCCCTCAGAGGTTACAGAAGGTTAAAATGTACTACTTGTTTGAATTACCAGTGTAAAGGCTTCCTTTCTCAAGAATGTTAAAATTCTTATTTAATACAGATGTTTTCTGTTCATAGTTTAGTCTGTATAAGCTTAGGTTCTTTAAACCTTATTCTTAATGACTTTAACTGTTTTCATGCTGTTGATCAAAACTGCAGTTCTGAGTAAAAAGAGGCTTTTCTTCCTGGGTCAGTAGTGGAGCATGTCTAGATACCACTTCTAACTTCTAGCTGAAGTTCACATTCTCAAAAGACCTTCTCATATGTTGCAGAACTACAGACACAGCCTTTTATTCCTCAATCTTACTGGCTAAGTAGGCAGAAGCTTAGTCCTACTAGCCTTTTGGTACGGGTAGTTTTTTTTAGGGAATGTTTTTTTCAGCGTTAACACTAATGCTGCTCTTTGAAAATAGCTTTACCTATGTAGGTAATACACAAAGCAACTTAATTTCCAATTCTTAAATTTAATAAACTATTCTATACAATGACAAATATGTGATATGCCCTTTGTAAAAAGAATCTGATCTATTTCAAAGAACTTGCTGAGCTTCCGAACCTCAGTATGAATAAAAAGTCAGATATTTATCAAGGTCTTAGTAATATTTTACAAGATTTCATCTTTTTAAGGCTGATTTAAATGTCTTAATGCCTAATAAAAACCCCAAACCAACAAACAAAAAACACCACCAAAAACCCAAACTAAACAAAACAACTCTTCTGTTTATTTGTTAAAGAACACAAATCAAAATTTAAATATGAGAAATAGCCTTAGTTAGCCTAGAGTAAAACCTGATTGTGTCACAGAGATTGAATGCACAGTATTTAAATCGGCAGTTAAGACAGAAACTGTGGCAGGTTGTGGTTTTAGGTTCAGCCTGAAATCATGTGTAAATTTACCTTGTGAAAATGTGACTGCTTTTATTTTGGGTATACTTCTTTCACTTCCTAGCATAAGCTGTGATCAGACTTAGCTTCTGCATGGGAAATGAAAAATAAGATGTTATGTAATGTGTCAGTGCTTACTTGCATCTTAGTTGAGGGAAAACAGGGTACCTCAGGAGAAGCCCTTTCCTTCCTCCCATGTGCTGGCTAAAGAGCCTAATCTTCCATTAGGAAGACTTATGCTTGTTTGGACCCATTTATATCTGAAATTGCTTTGTTGCAATGCATCATAGTGTTTGGTACCCTTCACAGGAGATCATTATTGTCTAATTTCACTTCTTGTGAAACTGAAGAAACGATGAGACTACAATACCCATTTAATTACTTGAGTCTGAGCTCATAGTGCTTTCCCACAGCGGAGGCTTAAGGTGGGTCTTGGGGTCTCCTAGTCTAGTTTAAAGAGTAGCTACTTTGATAGGAAAATAGGTAAGCAGCTGGTGAATATCAGTTTCTTATGTCATTTTGCAATAAATGTAACTGTTATGCAGACCAGCAAGTATTCAAAAGTGCTTGCTTAGTGCACTGCAGTATATCCTATTTCTTTGACAATGTTTACACTCGATTCTAAAATATTTTTGTATTCTAGCTTAAATGCTTGTTTGGTCTCAGCAGTGTGGATGTGACTGAAGGTTATGCCCAGAGGGGTAGGAAATCACCCCATACTCATATCTCACTTCTGGGCTAGAACATTGTTCTTTACATCCTAGCCTTTTCTGCATAAAGCTGTCATACCATTTTTTGGGATGCTACTTAAAACAATTGCATGGTGTAGATGGGTCCTACAAAAGTATATATTTTCAAAAAATCGTGGTACCATTCTAGTTCCAAATAAGAGAAATAAGAGAATGTGTTATTTTTAGTATTGGTTTTCCAGTGATGGATTTTTGAGTGGCTCTTATGGTTAAGGTAATTGAAAGTGAAATTATTCTAAAACTGTATGTATTTTCTCTTTTTCATTCTGCTAAAAAGAGTGAATGGTAGCATAAATGATACCTAGTACTGTACCAAGAGTTCTAGCTTTCATTCCTTGAATGAATGTTTTCTAAATAAATGGACATGGAAATAAAAGGGTTGAATATTATACTTATTGGTTTTGAGATTAACCTGTTTGGCAGACTTTTACAGATGGACTTAAATGAGATGTTCTGATCTACAGAACATGTAATAATAATGAAAATATTTAGCAGAGATGGCTTACTTGGATAGAGAATTAACCATATAGGTGAAGCCTCAGTCATGCAGTGATGTTGCTTCATGCTTTTGCTTTTATTTAATGGTTGTTAGAGTGGGAAGATTTTCTACCAGGCTTCATATGTGGAGAAGAGTCTTGATTTTCTTTAAATGTCCAGTGTCTGGGGCTCAGAGGTGGGAAGGGGGAGCTCAGCACTAGAATTTCTCAATTCATTTTTGTTTATAGACAAGTGTATCCCAACATCTTTTTGTAACATTCTGTTATCTCTTGGAGTTGTACAACAGTGGGGCGATTTTCTATATTCCTGGTTTAACAGTGTAAAACAAGGAGTCCACATCCCCCAAGAACCGTGCAATGAGAAGTGACTTGAGTGTTATGCTGCGCTTCTGCTGTGTTATGCCAGCAGAGACTGCCTACTTCATTATCTCATGGATGTCATTCCAGTTGCAGTTTCTCTCATAGCAAAACTGCTTTTCTAGGCTACTGTTTCCCCAGTTATGCTCAATCTCTTTGTAGATCTGTTTTCTCAGTAAGCTGGAGAAGCAGATGGTTGTTCTGAAGAACTTACAACACAGAACACTTATTTCTGTTTCTTAATTTTTGAATTACATTGATCCTTTCATTTCCCTTGTCTTTCCGGGGTTAGATAATTATATGGTTAAGATTCAGTGCACCAGAAAAAAATGCCTCTGGGATTTTAAGCCCAAGCAAGATAGGAGTGGGAAGGATTGTCTCTGACCAGGGTGAGTCTGAGTGGATGGTTTTCTGTCAGACCATTCACACTGAGCCTTTCTTCAGTGCTTTGTTTGAGATGTGTAGGCCCTTTCACCAAACAGTTACAGATTTGTAAATATCATTGATAGTCTTGTCTTCAGATCTGATATCCTCAATGATAAAACTGCACTATATCCACTTCACTGTAATGTAACTCACTGAGACAAGAATGTGGTAACTCTGAGGACTCAATTGCTTGACTTGTGAACCACAACTTCTTTGTGGCAGCTCTTAAAATGAAAATGAAGGGCTAGCACCTGCTTTGAGTGTCTTTCTACCCTACAAGCAGGTCATGCCACCCATGGTTCATATTGATAAGCTGTTGAAGCCTTACACTTCATGATTTTCAGATGCCACATCAGCTCTTTCAGGTCTTCTGGGAGAAGTTCAGAAGTGTTCATCCAGTTTCCTTTTGAGGATCCCTCTGGAGTTGGTAATTAGCAGTCACTTTTCCCTCTTTGCTCTTCCTCTCTATTCCTTTCTGATCCTTGCCCCTTGCTTAGACAATGTAGGCAAGAAAAATGAGAGATCAAAGGTGAAGACAGTTCCAGAATGAGAGGGTCCCAGCAGTAAACTATTCATCCTGAAGTTGTTAATGTTTGGGACCAAGGTGTCAGGTGCTGATTTTACCAGAAGTGTAATAGTTGCCAACAAAACAATGGCAGCTTAGAGAGTTTCATGTAATTAGTGATACTGAAGATACAGAGAATATGCAAATGGACAAAGGAGTCGTTAAACACACACACAAGAAAAAGATATATCAGCTTTTCATTGTAATGTTACAAGCATTTGGCATTTGTGGCCCCCTGCATGCAGACCGTCATTGGTTATGAAAGAGAATGCACTGTCCCTTTGTGAGAGGCGTGATTTTGTTGAACTCAATAGCAGCATTCCCACTGAACTCACTGTAGGCAGAAACAAGCCAGATAAAACAGAAATAGTAAATTAAGTTCTGGAAAGCTCAACTTCTGTCAATAGAGCAAACAATCTGGGTTGTGTTAAACTTGCCTCTGGCAGCTTCAGTCTGCATTTGGAACCATCATCCCTGTGCCTTGAGGTTCTAAGTCTTTCAGGTTTTTTTATGGTCTACAGCTGATAGAGCCCACTTTCAGATAATCTTATTTCTTAACCCAGTTGTTCTTTATTTGTACTCCACATTTCATTTTTTCTCTCCGAAGGATCAGCAACACTCCAGGATTTTTCCCATTGTCCCACTAAATTGTATTGGCATTTTCCAATTGTGTGCCAAATTGAAATAATTCTATAAATAAACTCTCTGAAAATTCTGGTCTGTGCAGGTGTTTTTCTGTATTTTGCCTTTCCGATGGGTATTTATTTTTTCTTGGTGCGCCAGATAATTTTTTTTCTTTTTTCCAGTAATGTGTGTCAAGTTGCTTCAGCTGTGCTACGTCCACCATGTGTGTGAGAGTTTCTGCCTGATGGATTATCATTATTGTTGGGTCCAGCCAAGTTTGAGATAGATATAATTCAGGATCTTCACTGATTTTGTTTTCATAGGTATGTTACTGTGAAAGTTGGTCAGTTTGTGAAAATGAGTGCTTTGAAGTCCCCTGTATAGTTTTTTCCTTGGATCTGAGGTTTTCTTTCCAACATCATCTCCAGGTTATCTCCCTAATTATGTTAACTCATTCTGCTTGAGTCTCTTGTTTCCATGAGAATAATAGTAGCAGGGTAGTAACTGTACTATTACTATCCCTTTTTCTGATAATACGCCATTCTTCATAAGTAAAACCATGGGATAAGTTGAAAGATGCTTATGTGCAGGGCTGGATATACAACGAAGTTGCGTGCCATCCTAGAAATGCTGGCCTTAATGTGCTTTGCTGATCCTCGTATTTTCCCAGGCATGAACCAAAATTACTAGGGAGCCTCTTTGCCAGGGCATTCTAGTCAGCATTTACACAAGCTGCATTTTAGCTTGCCTAAAATTGCACTGTGGGACTAACACTGTTTGTATCTACTACTAAACCGTTTCAGGGTCTAAAACAGGGTGGCTGCTTGTGGACTGCTCATTGAGAAGTGTCCTGGAATTTTGCAGATTATTGAACCATGCCTGGGAAGTATTTTGGGATGGTCTGGTTTGCTTAAGCCGAGAAACATGCTGGAGATCTTGACGTAGTACTGTCTGATGAGCTAGACAGTTCAGGATCATTCAGGACTGTATGACTTGTATGGACGTAGACTATTTATGCCACAGGAGCTGTATATACATATTTTGAAACCACTTGATCATATGTGGTCTTACAAGATAAGGAGTTTGGAGAAAGAAGTGTCTGTTGTGATGCTCTGAAGAGCATCTTGGGGAAGACAACCCAGAGTAGCACAGATTCTTCCCATCTTGCAGAGTGGGTGCCATCACTTCTGCTGTAGGTCTAACCTTGGTGACCCTTTACGCATCATTTATTTTAAGTAAAATTACTCCAAATTACAGGAATTCTTCCAAATTAAGTGCTATGATCTAAATGAAAAGCAAACAAGGATTGTGCTAATTGATAATTCTTTAAAGGCAATAGAGATGAAACTACACAGATTCGGCTTTTACATTTTAAAGCCACTCATTTTTCTTCAAAAAAGGGATGTATTTATTATAGAGTTAAGAATGTGTCATGTTTGCAGTCCTCTCATCTGAACTCCACCCAGGCTGGGTGGGTGAGGTGTGTTTGTATTTGCAGAGTGCAAATAACACAGTGCACATTCTATTTCAGCAGGGGGATGTGTTCAACTAAAATAAATAAAGGAGCTCAAATATGTATGAAACCAGTACTAGGGGGAAGGCAAGTGTGTTAGCCAGCTTTCTGTAATTTTCTGGAATCTTAATGCCTGAATCTGTTGGAAATACTTTACCAACAGTAAAAATTTTGATTTGTTTTAGCAAAAGTGAAGTATTTCTTGTATGTATATGTTTTCTACAGACCAAACTGACCCAGATCTGTTTATGTTCTGATAAGCTCCTAATCTTCTTGTACAAAAATATTTTTATGCGTGTTTAACAATGGATTTTAGAACTTGAATTGCACTCTATCCAAATATATTTAGATGCCAGAAAAGCTTTTAGCACTGACACTTGGATCTCTGGAACTGAAGAGACTGGTGCAGGGGGAAGCAGAGGCCAGCAGAGGGCTCTGTCTTTTCATGAATGCCCTGAAGAGCCAAAAAGAACTTGGTGACTGAATTTACATGCCCGTTTAATTTTTTACAAAGGAGGTCTTTCACCGTTTTTTTCTCAGTTGTGACACATGTGTTTAGTTAAGAGGGCACCCACAGAGTTCTAGGGTCTGGTCCAGAGGGCAACACTGATTTGTTACTGTGCAATTTGACAGCTTTCTGTTACAACACTCTTGAAATGTTGAACTTGATCTTATAGGCCTTTTCCAGCTTAAGGGATTCCATTTTTCTAATGCACACTTTCTGTTGTATTTTTAATTTTTTATACTATTGCAGACCAAGTGCACACTTCTGTGCAGTGGGTTTCGGCTACTATACTTTGTTAAGTAGCCCTTTTCAGACTCCTTGAAATTTATCCTGTGAGTTTGCAGACATCTGTAACTTGAGTTTGAAAGGCATAGTCTGAACTTCCCAGACTGTCTGTGCATTCTTATTTCTTAGAAGCTTTGCTTCTGTAAGTCATGTGAATAAGGTCACTTGTGACAACTGTACATTCAAGCTTTGTGTACTTTTAAGTACATAACCACATCACCTGCTACTTTAAGGTAGTTGCTCATGACTGATATTGATAGCAACTCCTCCACTTCCATCAGCTCAACAGCTTGTACATTTCAGTCTCATGGAAATAATATCTTTATTCTCACCCACCATAGGCATGACTTGAGGACCTTTGGTTACCTCTTCCCTTTTTTTTTCATCTTTCTTGAAATGTTGATCCCCTACCAGACAAATTTCTATCAGTTTAACAATTCAGTCTTTTCCATTGCTTAGGCAATTGAAACACACTGCTGCTTAAATACCAAGACTTGTCCTGTGGCTAATATAAATTGGCATGTATTTTGATATCATTTGATCTCCAAGATAGCAAAGAACAGGTTTCTATCTTGGCCTTTCTTGCACATGAGAGCTATTGTACCCATCTTTATCTGGAAAAGTAACACTCTGCAGCAGTGTGGTGGGACCTCTTGAAATAGCTCCATCATACCTTTCCAGACTCTTTGTGGTCACTGTGCCTGTAAGAACAGAGAGCACACTAATAGTATTGGCTTCTTGCTATTAAATTTGTTTGTAGTTTCTTTTTCTTATTTTTGTCACTGGCATTTGTTGTCCATTGTGTTCATTTCTCACAGGGAAAAAAAGAAAAAAAAATAATTTTTAATCCTTTTTCAGGAAGCTTGCAGTGCTTTTCTCCACAACTACCTTCCAGTACTGTATTAAAAATGTGGTATTATTGCTTTCTTTGTATTGCCTTTAATTCACACCATATGGACTTCTAATGACTGCCACCTTCCTGCCTGTAGGACAGATAAAAAAAAAAAGTCCATGTCCCCAACACTCCAGCTGCACAGACAGGCATATGTTGCCCTCTGCCCCTGCAAGTTTTGTTTAGTCAAACCCAAGGTAAGAAGAAAGCAGGGAGTCTGAAGAACATTCTCTTGCTATGACTCAATATTAAGTCTATTGCTGCCAGGATTGTTGCTCCCATTGTGAAAGTTGATTTAAATGTGTCCTTGCCTGCCAGAGGGATGGTACAGATACCAGAAAGTCCAACAACAACAGCAGAAAAAAAGACCTGGAGAAAGATGGGCATCCTAATTGTAAAGGAAGCTAATTTGGGAATTGTTATTTATCTGTGCAAGTAATTCTTTCTGTTAATTATATATAGTTGCCTTTTTAAGTGCAATACTTATAATTTGAAAATGAAGTTCTTTAGCTACTCTGGGAGATGAAAAGAAATTAAAGCAAGTGTTAAGTTTGGAGTTTGTTTTATTTAAAAAAAAAAAAAAAAAAAGAGAAGAAACCATTGTCTCTTTGTTTGGAGAGCTGTCCTCAATATAAATTGAAACACTTTGCATCACTGAATTCTTATTAGTCCATGTTCAGCACAGGCACTTTCTGTGGTGTTGACTGTAATGGAACAAGACTGAACTTTGCTGTGTGTGTGTATCTTCTGACTGCAGGGCTAGGCTAAGGGAGGTGTTTCATTGTCCTACACATTAACTGGGGTTTTCAGAGGGAAATTCTTGCTGAGTAACAGTCTCTAGATTTCTGTTTCCATGTCTAACACTTTCAGAGGCAGAAAATGCATTAGACCAAAAAAATACTACAAAAAAATGGTGAGAAGCCTCTTAGGATGCTGTGTGTTTCTGTCTCCAGTTTGGCACATTTCTGTGGGAAAGAGGAATGATTTTCCTCAGGCCCCATCTTCTAAAACACTTGAAAAACGAAAATAAGAACAGTTGCTACCCATTTTTGAAATTGCACTGAGATTCAGCCTTCTGACTAAAATTGCAGTCAAGGCGCGAAAAGTACATGACTAATTCCTAGGTTCTATCACCCTTATCACTTGTGGGAACGTGATTTGAATTTCTGTGCTTGAGTCATATGTCCAGGGCACCGGGAAAAGGAGAGAGACAGAGGAGGATTCAACTGGAAATTAAGTTGCGATTATATCATAGAATAGTCTATGTTGGAAGGAACCTTTAAAGGATCATGTAGTCCAACCCCCTCATACAATGAGCAAAATAACTTAAACAAGATCAGTTTGCTCAGTGCCCTGTCAAATTGACCCTGAATGTACTGCCTCTCCAGGCAACCTGGAGTAATGTCCTACCAGTCCCATAATGAAAAAGTTTCCATATATCTAGTCTAGATCTATCCTCTTTAAAACCATTACCCCTTGTGCTATTGCAACAGGCCCTGCTAAAAAGTTTGTGTCCGTCATTCTTGTAGGCCCCTTTATGTATTGAAAGGCTGAAGTAAGGTCTCCCCAGAGCCTTCTGTTCTCCAAGCTGAACAACCCCAGCTCTCTCCACAGGTCCTCAAGGGAGAGGTGCTCCATCACTACCATCATTGCTGTGGTCCTTCTCTGGACTTGCTCCAACTGGTCCATGTCCTTCCTGTGCTAAGGACCCCAAAACTGGTTGCAGCACTCCAGATGGGGGCTCACCAAAGTGGAGTAGAAGGGCGGGGGTAGTCACCTCTCTCAACCTGCTGAACGTATTTCTCTTGATGCAGCACCAGGATATGGTTGACTTCCTGGGCTGCAAGCACAGTTTGTCAGCACACATCCAGCGTCCCATCCACCAGCATCCCTAAGTCTGTCTCAGCAAGCCTGCTCTTGCTCTGTTCTTCCCTCAACCATGTTGCTCTCGGGGGTGGCTCCAACTCAGGTGAAGGACCTTGCACTTGGCCTTGTTCAACCTCATGAGGTTCCTGTGGACCCACTTGTCCTTCTGAGTGGCATCCTGTCCCTTGGACATGTCAACCCCACCACTCAGCCTGGTGTTGTCTGCACACTTGCTGAGGGTGCACCCGATCCCACTGTGCCATTGTTTAAGATACTAAACAGCACTGGTCTCAACGTGGGACCCTGGGGGACATCACTTGTCACTCAGATCTATCTGAACACTGAGTCATTGACCTCTACCCTGTGGATGGGACCATCCAGCCAATTCCCCATCTACTCAGCAGTCCACCCATCAATTCCATACTTCTCCAACTTTGAGAGGAGGATGTTGTGGAAGACCATGTCAAATGTCACTCAGATCAAATATTTAATCTGAAAATTTCATATCAAAATGAGCTGAAAAATCATGATTATGACATATTGACAGTCCAGAAGAAAATGTCTGTAATTGATATCTCATAAAACTTACTTTTAAACCAAAATGGGAAAATTGCATAGATTAGTTACGTAGGTTTTGGCTTGGCTCATGCTTTTTATTGTTTGTTGGATTTTTTTTCACTTGAGCTAACATCCATTAACATAGAAATTAATTAAAAATACAAAGTTCATTGTTGCATGCTTCAATAGTTCAGTATTATATTGTAAATGCATAATAAAGTAATAACAGGGAACTTACTTGAAATGGTAATGAACAATTAATGCTTCAAAGATGTTTTTGGTGTTGGAAGACCCACTTATCTGTATTTGTCTGCCATGCCCTAGTTTGTGAGTGACCCTATTAAAAAAAATGCATCAAATAATATAAAATAAAGATGTTTAGGATCAACGGTGCAGTCTTTACAGCATCTCTGGGAAAAGTCTTTTATTGCACTACATTAAATATTAAAATTCTTGACAATATCAAACTATTCCCATGTACTCCCTTTTTTAGCCATGAAAGGACTTTCAGTTTTCTTTACTTTTTCAAATGCAAATATCTGAACAATCTTACAAATATATTCTGTGCCTTTTGTTAACACTTCTGCCTTCAACAGGTATGGAATAAAAATGGACAACTGACTACTTGAGAACAATGTGATCATAAGCTTCTTGTTTTAAATGTTTCATTGCAGTAATACTTTTAAATGGCTGCCTTGCCAATAAATAATTTAAAATATAGAGACTGGGCATCGTCTGCCCAGACGGTAAGTACAGAGGAACTTGAGCTTCTTCTATCTCATGATTATGGTGCCCTTGGTTACAGAGTGGACAGAATATCTGAGGTCTTGAGGTCTTGAGGTGGTGAATTACATATGTTTCCCACTGTCTCAGTACAGTCATTTTCCCTCAAAGTTTTGGGCATCAGTCGAAGGGCATAACTATTGCTATAGGCAGAAATTCAAATCACTCTCTGTATAAAGACATGAGGTGGCCTCAGACTCTTTCCTTCTTTTTTCTATAAGTGGAAACCCTTGATGTTTTTGTAGTTCACAGTAGTTTTGTCTCATATTTTTTTTATGTCTTGAAGACTCTCCAAAGCATTTTATGATGTAATCTGACTTAAATCTAAACTGTTATATTCAGGTGGTTGCTACAGTGGCAGGGTTTGTGAGTCTTTAATGAGAACAGCAAATACTTGAGCACTTTGAAAACCCTTCCTGAGTGGGTTCCCACGGAAGTTCCTCAGAAGTACATTCAGGATAGGAATTTGAAGAAAAACTAAATTATAAAATTCCAGGTTTTGTCTCAGATGTATGACTGGTTTTGGCAAGAGAAATTTTTTAGTTTCTGTTCTTTGTGTGAATGGTATAATAGGTATATTTCTGAGTCTTTTTTATTAATAAAGCTGTTAGACATCTGAAACTTCAGAGACAATGCTGCTTTTCTATTTACACTTGGAGGCCTTGGTTGACTCAGATACTTTGCACACAAAAAAGGAAAACAACTCTGTAAAACAATTTCTATGATGGTGGAAGTAGATTTGAAGACAAAATCTCTTTCCAATTTCTTGTTGTAAGGCATTAAACGATTTATAACTGATCTAAGTATCAGAACCTTTCCAAATTGCCACTTCCTCTCTTCTTGCTTCAAGGTATGTGTGCCTGCATCCCAGTAAAGCAGAAACTTGTGCTGGGAGAGGATGAATTGGGAAAGGAGTGGGCTGTTGTTAGATGAACTTGAGTTCAGTGAACTTTGAGCTCCTTCCCTACTGTAGACCGTAGAAGCAAAGGCAGGAGTGCATTTATCTAGAAGTACCTAGTGTCCTTTATTCTGCACTGAAAGGTCTAAATTGCAGGGAATTAGCAGCTTTTCCTCTTGGGGCTACATGCCTGGAGTCTGGGACTGACTTGAGTTCTGAGCTCAGAGAGCAATTTGTTCTTCTCTGACTGAATTTTGATATAGAAAATTCTGGATTATATTTTGAAAATTCTTTTTAGAATGCACTGTAATGGCAACTTTAAAAATGAACATGAATTTTTACCTATATTGATCTTACTAAGCTCATTCCAGTGCCCTGGCAATGAGATTAAGCTTTATCTGTATTTTTCCTGTTGCAATTCACTCCTTCTGAGAGTGCTAAAGTATCACACAGTCACTCAATGAGTGCTAAACAGAAGTGTAAAAACACCTGATGTTCCAATTCTCTTTATCTTGTGAGGGGAAGGAATGATCCCTTTTATGGAAAGGTAAGCTTGTGGTGGACCCCATAATATCAGCCAGAATCATTGTCTCATTGCAGAAAGGGGAAAACATGCGAGGTGTATGATGGCCAGTGGATCAAGGGAAATCATTACTGTCCTTGTTATTATTACTGTTACTTGGGCTTATAGCATGAAGAAGAAAATAATAAGAGGCAGTTGAAGCATATCTACAGAGGGTTACACCCTTCTTAGCAGTGACAGATGGTGTAACAAAGGACTCTTGCAAAAACTTCTTCACTATGAGAGTAAAATGTGGTAGTGCAGTTTTCAGGCTTGAAGGTTTTCAACGTCAGACTAGATGAACCCAAAAGCAGCCAAATCTAGAACTGGTTACAATGGTGTTTTAGTGACCTCTGAGGAGGTTGAACTAGGAACATTTAGAAATCCCTTCTTCCCAACGTTTCTTAAGCATGTGAGATTAAGCTTGAAAAGTTCCAACTAGCTGTGGGGAAAGCCCTCTGGCGGGGTTTTGGATCCTCTAGTATTACAGAAGATTTCACATGGTTAAAGCACAGGTCTCACTACTTGTGTTAAAGCTGTGAGCACTTAGCATTTCTGAGAATCATGGTTAGATCGGCCGAGGATGATTGTGGAAGTATACACCTGGATCAACAGAGGATGTCTGTGGAAGTAGACAGCTGTTGCTTAATGCAGAGCAAAATAAGAGGTCTGAAATAAAACTTCACAGGAGACCTGAATTCCAGGATTTTTTAGTGATTTTTCACTTCATTATTTCCCTTGTTTGATGCCAATTTCTCATCAGTTATTTAAACCATTCATAAAAAACATGACTAGGATCAGTATAGATGAACTTCAGGCTTTTGCAGAGATAGACCCTAATGACAGTCTCTGTAGCACTAAGTAACTTCCATAAACTGTAGCAAAGCCAAATCAGTCAGAGTAGATTACTGAGAAAGGAGAACAGGCAAAACTGGGACTATTTCCAAATTCAACTGTTTCTTAGAGGTAAAGAATGACATTTAATAGACCTTTTTGTGTCCTGCAGAGAACATGTCCCAGGCAGAATAGCTCCAGTTGTTCAGGCACAGGCTTAAGAAGGAAAATGTGGTTTGGCTCTGCAGTTGAGAAGCTGCAAGACTAACATTCATAGGAATATTTGCTCTGTTTATTCTTTCTCAGTTTCTTTGAGGCAGATGTAATAGAGAAAACCTTCAGGAAACTATCCTCAGAAATACCTCCAAAGGCTTCAAGTCAGCTCCTAGAGGAGGATTAGATGGTTTCAGATGCCTCCTTTTCCTTTCACTTGTTACATCTCCTCCCCTCCATCCCTTATCCTAATCCTAGTAGCAGGTGCTGCTCTGCTGTGGATTCTGCTGTTATTGTTGCAGCAGAACAAACCCATCTGACTACATCTGCTGCTACTGCCTTTCTTTGCCTTCTTGCTGCCTCAAGCACTCATCTGACCCTGTGCAGAGCTATTTAATCCTCTAAAGCGATACAACAACTCACCTGGCAAAAAATAGGGAAACATTTCAGAGCAAGGCTGGATGGTCACTCAGAAGAAGGAGGCAGGAGGCAGTCAGCCAAATTGCATTTTATTGACACAAAACCACCAGCACAACTCTGACCCACTGTCACTTTGTGCTCATAGCTCCTGAAATGCAATTGTACAATAATACTATTTATTTCCAGTGAAGTGAAGAAGCAATGTACATTCTGGCCCCTATGTTATGTCAGTCTTGAAAAATGTTTCACCTTCCTATTGCTTGGCAGCAGAGTTCAATATACTAAAATTAAGAAATGACCATAGATGATCTTTATAGCTTTATAACTAGTCTCATAAAAAGCATTATGGAAGATGCTTGTGTGAGGAGGTTTCTGCAACCCTCACACAGTGCTGCCCTTGAAAAATCCCAGGCTGGCCATCTGCTCTTTGAACATGTGCTGTTGTTTCAGGTTTTGTATTGTGATCCAGCAGCTTCAGTGCTGGATCAGAAAAAGGAGATTGGACTGCCCCTCTCTCATCTGTAATACTGAAATGATCCTGGGTACTGAAAAAAAATTGTGACTTTCACAGAGAAATCAAAAACACGAGTGCAATGAGCTGAAATTCTAAATATTCAAATTCCTGTCTCTGCTTTGGACTTTGGGCAGTACAACCAGTCATAGTTTCCCATTTGCATTTCCCAACACTTCATCAATCAGGCTGCCCACATTTTGTAAGAATATTTTCTACATTTTTCTATTGCTGATGTGTTCAAACCTTTATGCCTCTGTTCTCTGGCAGTCAATTTTAATTGCTTGTTTTAAATCTTTCTGCTGTGAATGTTCAGACTACCATCCTGGCACACTCCTTATATACAAATCAGTCCAAAATGGAAGCTTGCCTTAGGAGAGTAACCAGGAATCTCTGAAAATGACACCTTTTAGTCAAGAGGTCATTAAAACAGAGTATCCCAGATTTGTTAATTTCTGATTAGGCCATACAAGCATGTTCACTGTGTTTCCTCAATCTCACTTCCTCACACATAGTGATAAAAATCAAGCTCTTCTCCTTGCCTTTCACATCAGTTAACAATTTCCTTAGCCAGGGATGACAGCTGCCTTACCCGTTGCAAAGGCAATGCAAACATGATACATTCTGGTCAGACTGGTCCATTCTGGGTTCTCAGGTCTGGTTTCCACCTGTTCAGAACTGTGTCCAGATGGGGGTTTAAGCAAGAAATGAAAATTTTGAACAATAACAGCTGAAACAACACATCTGAGCCTAGCACAGGTAAGAGAAAAAAAAAGGAAAAACAAACCCCCTGATACTTAATTTTTAATTGTGTACTTCCATTATTAAATACAAATATGTTTCTAGAGATACTGTAAAAATTAAGTTTAAGCTATGGACATAGGCATTGTCTGGAGACATAAAATGCTTTCAGATTAGTAAGAGAAATTTGATTTAATAAATTATTAGAATCTGTCCCTACAAAAAGAGTTGCAGAGTCAGAGCCAGAAAAGAGCAATGCAATTAAAATACCATTTTTTAACATGTAAAAGAAATAAATAGAGGATATACAAATGTGTCATTCATCTACCTAAAGTTTAACACTATCTTCTAACAACAACATAAAATAAGAAGACGGTGGTTATCAATGTGTTTGTTTGGAGTCTTGCATAGTTACAGTATTTTTAGTCATCACTGGGTTGTTGGGGGTTTTCTTATAGAGAAGATCTGGTTGTTGGATAGATTTAACTGTAACTCTGCCCCTGGAATCCTTTGACTTGTAATCCTGGGATCTGGTTTCCTTATGCAAAAAGGAAATTGCACACCTGAATGGACCTCCTATTAAACACTTCAGCACAGACCCTGGGAAGGATCATTGGGGCAGCCTCCTTTTTTTTAATTGCTTATAACTTTGGCACAGAGCTAAGTTGAGGAGCATATCTGCTGCACCCAGCTGCACCAGGGCAGAGAGCCCTGAGTGGGTGTCCCACCACGGGAGTCCAGCTGTCCCATCCTGCCGGCACAACAACGTGCTGCAGTGGGATGGCACACAGATCTTGACTGGGCTCTGTTGGCAGTGCCATGCAGGTATAACGATGCACAAATCAACAAGCCCTCAGTGGCAGTGATACTTTTCAGACCTACAGGCTGAAGACCCCCATGCTCAGGACAAGGCCTCCTCCACACCGTTCTTCCTCTCCTACACAGCTCCATGCTTGAAATCTGGAAGAACAGTAACAGGAAGATTAAAAATAAGGTTGGTGACAAAATTAGTTTTGAAACAGGTGAAAGATGGGAATAAAAATTAATGACTTTAATGAAAGGATGAATACCATTGAATCTTTTCGTGATAATTATTCCTAATTTCCTTTTTGGCCCCTCATTCAAATTCTTCAGTAAGTAGCAGTACAAACCTCCTCCGTGCCTTGCTACATGGCTGCATGACTGCTGAGCTTCCAAACTCTGCCAGAGGGGGGAAGCAGAGCATCATTGTAAATCCATACTGGTGCAAGCAGATGCTCCAGCTTTCTGATGGAGTTAAAGCCTCGTAAGTAAAAGATGGAATTTTGGACCTTTTCATGCACCATGCTTAAATTTTGCAATGTTTCTTTCTCCTTAGTATTTTTTATGAATGATGACAAACTACCTGGAAAAAGGATGCTCACATGCTGGTTTCAATTTTGGACTGTAATGTTTGGCTGTAGAAAAACTTCCCTGGCCTTGGGCTGGGATGTCAGGATTCTGGCTTAAAAGGAAAACAATTATTTTAGAAGGTTAACTTCTAACAGGTATCTTTTCACTGAAATGGCTGACAAGGAATGCAGAAGTTTAAAGTCATTGGAACAGAAGCATGATTAATGTCACACAGACAGGCTGACAGTTGTGACTGCATTATTCCATGATGTTTTTTTATAGCCAGACCTTTGAGTGAGTGTCCTCTAGAACAGCCATCTCCAGAGGTGAACATGACCCAGTTCTCTCAATGCAGAGCTTCATTAAAAAAAATCTTTGAGACACTGAAGGAACCTGAAAGTTCCTATAGTCCAGGTGATGTGCAAAGGGGATTTAACCGTGTCAGGTACTAGGTATGTGTGAGTGTGTTGCTTTTCCTTTCTAATGTCTGTGTGCATGCTTTAGAGGGATTGAAAATCGTTGGGGATGTTAACAGTCTGGAAGGTCTCAAAGTGCTTGCATGGAGTTCTTTGCCTTTTGCAAAGAAGAGCAGATTACAGGTACGTATATGGCAAGAGGGGTGAATAGAAAAGATACAAATTGCTTAAGTTATTTCAAGTGGTTTCTGACAGGAAGAAGCTGAATTTGGAAATTAGGTCCTACTAATGCCATCAGATTCAATATTATTATTCTTTTAGAATTACATGTGTATTGACAAAAAAAGCTAATAATAGACCCGCTGCCTCTGTGGGGACTGTCATGTGCTTTCAAAGAGATATAATACAGTCCTCGCTGCAGCCCAAAGAAGATCTCATGTGAAAAACTGTCCCCACGGAAGTGAGTGCAAGGGATTGGGTTTTGCTCAGATGTTTACATGGCAGGACACTGTCCTCTGATCAAGGCATGCTGCTGAGAGGTATGTTAATAGACATCAGAAGCTTTCCCTGAAACTTTTGTTTTATAATTTGCTACCTGGTGATGGCTAATGAGAAAAGCCCAAATGTTGATCTGGCTAAGGCATTAATTACTTTGTTTCTTCTTTCTGACTGGTACTGAATTGTGGAGGGTTTTGAGAATCCAAGGAGAAAGAAATTCATCTTAACAGAAGGAAAGGGGTTAGAGCACAGCATCTGCAATTGTGAGACAGCAGATGAACTGTGTTCCAGCCATCGAGGCTCCCAGGGCAGTACCATCCAGGAACTTGATTTGATCTGGGTTCTTTCCTCAGCCACGATACAAGACAGAGTCTGATGGCAGATCTGAACACCTGGTCAGGACTGAAGTTTTCCATCTCAGATGCAAGAAGCAGGATCTGTTCCTTTAATCTCAAGGATGTCTTAAAAGTGAAATGTCACTGTAGCATTCAGGGTAAACCTGTGGGCATCTTATTTGCTGTCCTTTAGGCCTCAGCGATGTTAACTGACCATACTTTGTTTCCTCTGTATCTCTTTCCATTAGTGTAAGGAGTACATTTGGCCCATGTTCACACTTCTCTTGAGGGGATGTCTCTGTCAGTATTTCTCTGGCAATCTGCACTATAGCACTGATGTTGCAGCTGCCTTTGGGTGTGGAAATTGCTTATCTGTGGCAACGGAGAGTTCCACAAAAAAATGAATTTTCCTGCTGGGCACCATCTCCTCATACAGGAAGAGCACTGGGACTTGTGCCACTTGTGTTCTTGTGTACATACCCACACCTGCACCCTGGCAAGCCCAGAATGTCTCTGCCAGCTCTCTAGTTACTTCCAGGAATTTCAGGGAGTCTATTTAATTCCCCATGTAAGCTTGTATATGAACCAAACTGAATTGTCCTTACAGCCTGACTACTGCCAGTAGCTGCATATGCCCATATTCCCATAATTCACAAAAACTCTGCAAAATAAGATCTACCTGCTAAAAGAGAAAGGGGAAAAGCTTCATCATCCAGAAGAGAATCACAGGAACCTTTGTGCTGAGAGATACGCCCTCTTCAGCCAGAGAAACTTACAAGCTTATAAGATTTCTTAGAAGGGAATGGATTAGGACAAGGAATCACCACCCTTATACTTCTTTTTCTTTGCTTGGGTGCAGAAGAAAACTCCTGAAAATACACATATTTACTCTAAGAAAAGAGACACATCTAAACATCTAATACCAGAAATGTTAAATACTTTCATAATGACTGTTTGCATCCAAAAGACAATCACAGGCTTCTGCAGGGATCAACATCTGCTTTCTTATTTATTTAGAATCCTAATAATTGCAGTAATATAACAGATGTACAGTCCACCTAGCAACCCACCTATGACTATGAATTTCCTCTTTTAACACCCGGTTCAAATGACAGGGGAGATATTATAAGGTTCCTCTCATTCTCTATGACTTCTTTTATAGACATATATCCTGAATAAAGCCTGGAACTTACATTATAATTATAAGATCAGAGACCAGTCTTCTGCAGAAAGAAAGTCCTGTCTCATTATCGCCCTGCAGCCTATCCTTGCTGCAACCCCTTTCATTATGGTTTCATTCAACTGGTGCCCACTTTGTGTATGTGAGGGTGTATGGCATCATGGCACAGGCAGGAATATTAGCCACCTTTTTACTTTGATTCCCTTTCTGTGATAATTTTCAAGATGCCATGAATGGTCCCCTTGGATGACTTTCCCCTCTCCTCACTTTCTGTGGAATCAGAGATATATCAGTGGGTTTAGAAATAATATTTTGGGTTTGTGATGTCTTCCTTTTTCTTGCGTCTTGACCAACCTCTCATCTTTTTCTTCAGTTAGGGAAGATTACTCTGCTGATGCAATTGTCCACTCATCTGGAGTGAGGCCAATCTCTCATAATTCAGCTTTTCTTGATTGCTTCTTGCCCAAACGCTAATGCAGAAGCTTGCAAGATTTGACAAGTGATGACGAAATCCCACATACCTTCAGAAATAAAAACCTGTACTTCCTTTTCACTCAGAAAGCAGTGAAAATTATTTTAATAGACTAATTCAGTCGAGGTGTGGGAAAATTTTTGTTTTGGGGGCAGTTGGGTGGTTATCATTGTTGTTTAAAAAGAAGAACTTTTATTCAGTAGTACTAAACTCTTCACTACTTAAGCCAGAGTTCTTAATTTTTCTTTATGCAACCAAGCTGTTAGCAGAACACTTGTGTAAAAAGGGAACGTAAAATCAACTCTTTTTACAGTACTGGAAATCTTGTGAACTTCCTAAAGTAAAATTTCTACTCCTTTGGGAGCACAGGTTTTGGTTCAATGTTAAGCAAAACCTGCCTATTAATCATGTGATTTCCCAGAAGGATAAATGTGTTCTCTATTTGTAAAAATAACCCTTTTCTATCTTCCTCAATTACAGAGGAAAACCCTTGGACTCAGAAAAGAAAGACAGTACAGTGAATTGTCCAGTTTAGGACATGTAACTGAGAGCACTTATCAGAACTTCTTCCCTTAATATGCTGTTATCTCTCCACAGCCATTTCTTCAGCAGTGTTATAAACAAAAACAGGGTTTGACAAAACACGTTTGTCTGCCCACTGTGCCAGATACTCTGTTTCACAGATAACATTTCAGCTGGTAATCTTCATCTCTCTGCCACTTGGAGTCACCAATTAAAAACAGCACTAGGAGAACAAAAAGGGTATATTCAATAAAATACAACGTATTTTCATTTTTTGGGAAAAAAGTACATTTTTTGTCTCTGTCATTTTCATTGCTGCTATGACTTTTCAGTGAGAACTAGCAGTGTTTAGTTTTTAAGACCTTGGCTGTCACCTTTTGCTTGGCTGTGAGAATTTTGACATCAGCTCCACTTCTGTGAGTGTTGAAGATTTTACTGGAGGAGTCCCAGAGTTGTGTAACTGCCTGTTCCTTGCAATTTAGCTCTGCTTTCCCCTCCCCCCTATTCTTTAATGAACTTTTTTTTTTCTTAAGTATTGCTCTTTTTCATTATTTGCTTATCGTTCTATATTGTGTTGTATTTTTAAAAGTGGAAAAACTATAAGGTTCTGTGGGGACCTTTTGGTGCAGCATTCATCATTCTTGGAGAAAAGTGGTCTTCTACATTCTTTGATGAAAGTAACTTATGAACTGAAAAGTAGTTTGTGATATTCAAGAAAGACGGGTAACACATCAGTGAAGTTTCTCTAATAAGGCTAACCATTAGGCAATGCAAAATATCAAATTGATTAATTTGCTAAAAAACAGGCCAAGAAAAAATGCTTGTCCAGTTGTGTGGGGTTTCTAAGAAAACAGGGTAGAAAGGCTTCTCCTAGCCCCTGCCCACTCATTAGGGGCAGACTTTACGAGACCTTCACCTAGTGACCTGCAGGTGGATAGATGTTGCTTCAAGGCTGGAGAGAGTTCTACTCCCTCCATGCTTCAGACTCAGTGCCTAGAAGCAGATTCCAGCTTTCCCTGGGAGACTACTATTCTATGAATTACAGAACATTACTATTATTATTATTATTAATAATATCAGTATTTTATTATTGTTATTTTTCTCTCTGAAGCAACAACAGGATTTGGGAAGTATTTCAAACAGACTTTTGAAATCCTGCTCTTTAAATATTCACCAGTATTGTCATTTGCCTGGAAGCATGAATGCAAAAAAAGTTTCCATGGTAACGGTATGTGATTCTGTCATGCCTTTAACCTCTGTAATCCCAGGGGTGGAAGACTGAACCAGAGTCTTCAACTCTGACAATTATGCTTTTAGTGGTGGTTTTTAGCCCATAGCAGAACATATTCAATGGTGGAAAGAGGTGATACACATCTATTAGTAATATAAGATCTACCTTGAAGCATCATCAAGAACACCACCCTCTTCACCAGAAATAGATTAGGAAGTCGTTCGGGGGAAAAAAAAAATCAATCCCTTTGTATAAAATTGGCTTTTTTTCCAAGCCTGAGCCACTGTGATTACTCTTCATCTCGATTAATTACTGATTAATTGCTCTGAGTTAACATTAAGATGGAACATTTGCAACCTCTCGTGATTCAGTTTTATTTAGATCTGAAGCTTTAAAAAAAGTTTCTGTTTAAGTCCACAATGCTTTGAATATTTATTATAAGAGACTATGTTCAATGCAATAAAGGCTCATGGTCTAGTTCTGCTATTTAGCAAGCATGTGTCAAACTAGAAAGCAGAAAAAACTCAGTCTGAAGTTAAATGCCTCAGAATCATACTCCATGTCTGATGCAAGTGGCATAGTATTTCTGGTTTTAATACCTATGAGGTAATTCAATGTGCTGTTAAAGGTGTCATTGATATTTTCTATAGAAATTGTGAAAGAAAACAAGGTAAAAAAAGGGCAAGCATAGAATTTAATTGTTAATTTGTAAGTGTCTAAAATACACATGCAGTTTATTTTTAATTACTCTGACAAAGTAAAAACTTCAGTAAGAGAAAGAAAATCTTGTGTCTTATAAAAGTAGTATGTTCAAACAAAAGAAGGTCTTGAAAAAAGGTATGGTTAAGGGAAAAAAAAAAAAAGTCATACCACTAAATGACAACTAAAAAGTCTGTTAATTGCAAAGCCAAAATGACATTTGGAAATTACACTTGTTTCAGTCTCAGTAGCACTTGCAAACAATTTTCTGTACTCTCTGGCTAATATTGGAAACTCTGAGTGGCTTGTTAATTTTTTTCCTCTGAAAGCATACAAAATTCATATCCTCTGAGCTGAAAGGAGCTAATCATACTGTGTTTAGTCAGTCCTGAATGAAAGAACAACTCAGAAGTGTGAAAAGATGCATATCTCAAAGCAGTAGGGGAAAAAAAGAAAGAGAAGTTTCAAGTGGACCACAGTCTTTTTGTTCTTTCTACGTCACCAGTGGATTATTAGCTCAATAATTTTGATAATTTAAATACTGCAACAAATGTTTTACGCTTTTGCACAGACTCTTCTATGGAACTGATTTTATTTTGTACCCAATTATTCCCAGACATCTTGTAGTAAAATACCCTGGCAGGAAATACGCATTAAGAGGTGCTGGAAAAAGAATTACTGGGGCCCAGACACAAAAAGTTTCATAGAGCATTGAGACCATAGGTAAAGTGCTTTGATTACAAAAGATGACACAAATAAAGTAGACCAAGGCAGGTTAATTTTAGCTGGAGAAACACAGGACAATTTATGATTCCAGCTCAATCAGGTCTAGTAAAGGCTTTAGGAATAATCAGATCTAAATGGAATCTTGACTCATGGATGGTCTGAAGAATTGCTTGGACATGAAGGTTGAGTTTAGGCTAATAGCATTTCTCCTGCATTATCTTTAGCCAATCCTGCTTCATCGGTCTGTCCTGCTTTCCTGGGTGAAATCATTCAGCTTTTTACCGGATCACTGTACTCAGGGGCATGGACATCTGCTAGGGAACAAGGCTTTTGTTCTGTACCAAGGCCTATCCCTGTGTACACATATGCACACATACGCACACATACATGCATACATACACACAAACACACACACACACACACACACACACACACACACACACACACACATGCACATATATAACCCTAAACATGAATATATACAAATTACAAAATTAAATGTAGAACATTTTTATTTATGGATCTCTCTGATAGAATTATGTGAGGTTATGCTTTATGACATATATGCATTGAGTCCTGGGCATCTAAATGTGTTTGACTAACTATGCATATTATTTAAACATGCATGGAATACACAGGACCCAGTGGGCAGACATCGGGAATATCACTTCTTAATTTCTTGATATTCCGAGTTTAGTCAGGGATTCCACCTCATTGATACTACAGGATGGTCAGGAATCCCAAATAAATCTTGAGAGTTCCCATTCTTCACAGAGAAAATTTCCTGATGGGAAAAGGTGACTGTATCCAAGGAAAGCTCACCCAGCTGGTGGCCCTTGGGACTTCTAAGCAGCCATCATATTACTATACAGCACAGAAAGGTCTCTCCTGATCCCTAGTCATCTGGCATATTTCTGACATATCATGATTCCTCCTTTGGCTTCACAACACCCATGTTCTGGGCAAGGCTGGAGTTATTTTGCATCCCACCATCTTAAATACCAGAGCTGTTACAGCACTGAGCTACAGCCCTCTCTGAGTCTTGCCAAAGTAAATGCTCCATTCTACCCTATAGCAGTCCTGGAGCTGGGAGTATTCCTATGGATACACATTTTCACAACTTGTCTTAGAAGAAGTAACATAATTCTCATTATTTGGAAACTGAAAAGTAAAGTACTGTCCTTCCCTATTATTTCAAGAAGCAGATTTTGAAGCTCAACAGTCAGAAGGATGCAAAACTAAAATCTAAAAAATTACATTCTTTTTCTTGATCTTATTTTGCATTAAGTGAATGCATATTATTTGGACACTGAATACATTAATTTTATTGGGAGTGGTAATTTGTTATATTTCTTACAAAAGTTTCCATGAGCAGTAACAAGTAAGTACCAATGCAATATGCATTAGCTCGTTTATGATCAAAGAATAAAGTGAAGACAAAACTTTGTCCAAGAGCAACAATCATGATGACACTCACTGAATAGCAAGTTTTCTGGAACTAGCTTGTCCTATGAGGAAAGGCTTAGAGAGTTGGGATTATCCATCCTGGAGAAGAAGAAGACCTTATCACAGCCTTTCAGTACTTAGAGGGAGCCTACAAAAAAGCTGGAGACAGATTGTTTATGGGCAGATAGTCATAGGACAAGGAGGAATGGTTTTAAACTAAAAGAGTGGATATTTAAGTTAGATATTAGGAAGAAATTCTTTACTCAGAAGAAGTGAAGCTAGTGAAGAAGCTAGTAAAGTGTCGGGGTGCAGGGACACTTGTACTCTCAATATGAGTGGTAATCAGGTATCGGTTTATTGATTGACACATTACATTCTTATATGGCATATAATGAGCTAATACATATTCTGTAACCCAAGCATTTATTGGATGCTTTCTTTAAGGGAAAACCACACCTTCTCTCATGCCTTTCTAATCACAACATTCTGTTATCTTGTTCAGCTGCAGCTACTCAAGCTGGACTCCCTTTTAACCACCTGCAGCCTGTCTGTGTAACCCTTTAATAGCCAAACTAAAATTAGTCCTGACAGTGAGGAACTGGAACAGGTTCCCCAGAGAAGTTTTCGATGCCTTATCCCTGGAAGTGTTCAAGGCCAGGTTGAACGGGGCTTTGAGCAACCTAATCTGGTGGATGGTGTCCCTGCCCATAGCAGAGGGGTTGGAACTAGAAGATCTTTAAAGGTTCTTTCCAACCAACCCCCCATTATATGGTTCTAATATTCTTGGAAAACTACCAGACTTGTTCACATATTACATAGGTCCTGTAAACTGTTTTCTTTCTGTTTTGTTTTGCTTCTTCCATGCTCTAGAAGTAATTTTGAAAATTAAAGATACTTCAGCCTGCTGCAATAAGTAATAGTCCTGGTAGGTTTAATGGCTTGTCTTATTTTCCCCTCTGATTATGTGTCCTTGCACAAACAATCTTAAAATATGATTAGTTAAGAACAACAATCTTATTAGTCTTTATAAGTGACATTACAGGTTTCTATTCTTTGTCACTGATTTTATTAAATCTTTGTGAAGAAGCATCAGTAGTAGTGAGCCTTCCAACTAAAACAGGCTGGGAAAGTCATTCTCATGCTGTCCTGCATTTATGCCATCTTTATACTGGTAAAAAGCATAAGGGGAAAAAATATAATAAGAAGAAAAATCTGGAAGGCTAGGGAAGCATAAGGGAATCTGTTTAGTGTCCAGCCTACTACTGCAGTGAAATTCTGCCACTGAATTCAGTGACCTACTGCAAGGGCTGATTTTCAGGCCCATTTTGATCACCAATATAAGCCCTCTTGGAAGGAAATATTTGCAGGATTGATGGTGATTGAACATAAGGGAAGATTCAGATATTGTATTAGGCTTCCCTAGATTATCCTGGAAATCATTCTGATCAGTATCAGGATCAAGCAAATAAATTTTTAATCCCCATTCCCTTCCTCTTTCCCCAACTGAATTGTCCAATATATTGTCTCAGGAATGGACTTTGTGCACTCAAACCTGGAAAACCGCACTTTTAGTCCACAGTGTCAGATAAGTGCCTGTCTCTGCAGTGAGGGGCAAAGGAGGAGCTGGCAATTTTTCACAGAATTCTGTCATTATTTTGTAAACAAGCTTTACCCCTTCCTTTTGAGAAACAGCTGTCAAAGTATAATGGAATGTTTATGAACATTGTTTTAAACTTTAAGTAGATTTATTAAATTCTTTAAATTCAGAGCAGATTTTGTGTGTTCTTTGTTTGGAGGCTGACAGTTTCTGTCACCTATGTTTATAGCTCATATGCAAATTCAAGTGATATGAATCCTCTGTACTACATTGAAAATTGCAACCATTTCTGTGTGGACATGGGATATATTTTCAAAGAAACAGTCAGAAGATTGACATGGGGAACAGAAGTCAATAAAGTTTTTGAGCTCAACCTTGACATTAAAGCCACTTGCTTTACTCTTTATTGTCCTGTTGTAGAAATACAGAATATGCTAAAAAGTGAAATTTGCTGTAATTTTGAAAGTATCTCTCAAGGAATCAGATTAAATGAGAAATGTCTTTCCCTGTTCTTGATCTGTTTTATTATTTCAGTTAAGAGGTTGGTGTATCTTTAGAGAAACAGGATGCAATAGAAAATCCATATATAACTTCCAAACCATTACATTATTGTATTATAGTCAGTAGCTTCAAAAGGTTGTTCATATATGAGTTCAAAGTGGGTTCTTGCATCCCAGTTGCACTTCTGGCAGCCATTTGTCTGCAGAGGCACTTGGTTCTCATGAAAAATGTATGATCTATATTGTGAGAATAAATGAAGAGAAACGAAGCAAAGCAGTTCCATTTTCAGCTAGCTGCTGTCTGTCAGGACAAAATTCCAGCTCTCAATTGTCCTTCAGTTTCTATCAGTGATATAATTCTTTTTTTTTTTTTCAAACATCCTAAGCTTCAGTGTGCAGATTCAACCTATTTCAGATGAATGTGATAGGGGCCTTGCCCACAAAAGTTTTGCTCAGGTCAGCATGACTTTGTGCTACTAAGGAAGCAGTACTGAGTGATGTTATTTTATTTATTTCAATGCAGTGTAGACTAACCTGGGCCTGGTGATGGGGTAACTTATTCAACCTGCCCACATAACCCCTCTCTGAGAGCTGCCACCCTAACACTGTCATGGCTCAACAGAAGGTTTGTCAGCTCCAGAGCTCTTCAGTGTCACAGTGAGTGAAGCAAAAGAACCCCAAACTATTGCCAGTTTACATTTATAACCTTCTTCAGGAACAGCTGCATGGTATAACCAACCATCCCAGAGGAGAAGTAAAAACTGTGGATATGAATCACTTCTGCCTTCCAGCTTCCACAAGTGAGCCCACATTCACAGATGCTATTAGGAGATAAGTAAGGGCTTAAAGCCTGTGCACAAGAAAATGTAATGTCTCACAACAGGATAATTTTATTTCCAATTTGATTATTTTCCTCTTTTTATCTTGAATAGGACATGGGATTCTATTCAGCTCAGAATCCTACTTCATTTAATTTCTCTTTATCTGGTAGTAGTAACAAGAACCTCGGAAAACTAGAGGTTAGATATTGCAAGATACAATGCTTACAAACCTTGTGAGCTAAGTTATTTTGCTTTGATCTCTCCAGGGCCACCCTGGTCCCAGGGTGTTGCAGATGCACCGAAGCACTTTGTTCCTAAGAGAGAAGTAGCAATATGATTTTTGATACAAAAACAGTGATTTAAAAAAGTTTGATAGCAAATGCAACGTTGGTTTCACAAGATTCAATGGCAAGGTACACTTTATTTACTGCATAGAGGACAGGGTCAGATAAAATAGTTAGGTAGACCTTCTCATTGAGTCATGAAGTTCAAAAGGGACCTCCTTGCATTCTAAACTTCTCAGAGAGGAGTTTAGATGCTGCTGGATCTAAACATAGTTCCAAAATTGGTTCATGGTTTATGTCTAAAAGATAATATGTTCACAATTAATCCTTTGCATCCCTTAGTTAAGATTTCAAAGTTAAACATTCTACTAATGGCTTACCAAGAATCTGTTGCTAAAAGGAATCTCTCAGCCTGGAGGAGTAACCTTGAGAGGCATCCCTACTCAAGAAGAGACACAGATGTGCCACCTGCTTCTGTGCAGCACAGTTCAATGGGCTCTGGACTGTTATAGCAGGACATTCTAAGGGGGTAGAATAGCTCAAACTTCACTTTACTTTTTCAGATTACCAGTGATGAAGGAGGAGGTCATGCTACTTTTCATGTTAAATAATGCCAAAACTAACCCAACTCAAGAATGCCAAAATTAAACATCACAAGAATGTGAAAATCGTGTGTTTCCTGACAGAAACTGGCACTGGTGGGGATGAGAAAGACAGATGTTTCCTGATAGAGGAACCAATAAGTGATAGCACTGATAACTTATTTAAAGATGAATTATGTTCTGCTGAGCTAGCACAGCTATCCTAGTAACATATGACTGACAGTCAATCATGTTATAATATAAAATCTCAGTCCCATTTTTTATTGGTAAGGATTTCTAGCACACTCTGTCTAGGGGAGTGCATTGAGATTCCTTCCTGTGGTGGGGACATTCCTCAAGGTTACTCCTTGAGAATAAGCAAAAAAGATTTACCTCTAGTCATCAGTTTGAATGAGTAGAATCAAACTCTATTTAACAATTATCAAACTAGCTTTGAAACTATGGTTTTAATAAATAGTGCCCTGTAATAACACCATCTGTACTGTGTAGTAGCTACCTCTGAAGTCCTTCAGTCCAATAATTATCATTATTGTCATCAATTGAAATGCAAAGTTTATTTTGCCTACATAAATACATTTGGATTCCCATCCTTAACCCTGTGGGACAAAGTAGTCTAAAAGAGTAACAACAGCAATGTAATCTCTTAGACATAAATTGTTGTACAAGTCTGAGACTAAGACTGGACCCAGACATACCCGGACTCCTCCTTGCAAAGGGGATTAGGAAGAAACAAAGTCCTTTCTGAACGTTTTGATTAAATGGGAGAGCCTTCCCGACAAACTTTGTCAGAAGTTGTCATTCTGGCAGTGGCAGCTGTCCACTATTTATGGATAAGATGACTGACTTATCGCCATATTTGTATAGCAACTACAGAAGTTGGTTTTGTCCAAACTCAAGTTAGACCTTGAGCAATGCTATAGCTGAGGGAGGTGAGCAGTTCATTGCTCAGATTAGCCCTTGGCTATTGTGTTACTATCTGCTTTTCATGGATCCACTGAGTCAGATGCAGCCATCATGACCAGAGGCATCCATTCCAACCACCACTGCTGGGTATCACTTGAGCTGAGATACAGAAAACAAAGGTCAGGTTGGAGGTGAAAGGATCATGCTGTCACACAGGGGATAAGCACCTTATTGATCACTGTATTTGGAGGCTATCCACAGCTGTGGATACCATTTTTCAAATAAACCTAAAGTTTTACCATGTTCAAGAGCTTCATTTTGGGTTTTGATGTCAGCAGTTAACAGAGAAGTAGCAATGCTTGCCTTCCTTAAACAGCTGAAAAATCTATGCTCCGGCTTTATGATTTTCTCAGCATAGGGGAAATTATCCAATAACAAATGTAAACAATTTCCCATTCATTTTGTACCTTAATATGCAAAGTGTTCCTGTTAAAATAGATGTTGGGTAATGTATATAAAGATATATATCCACATAAATCATAGGTGAAACCCCAGCCATTCCCGTTATTTTCCATGCTTGTGTAAAACACTTGTTGTTTCATAGATCAGACATTTGTCTGGGATCAACTTGTGTCATTGTAAAGCAGTTGGTGTTTGTACTTTTTACAACGTGAACATACCCATGACACCACGAGGCATCTTGTGCATACTCTGAAACTGTGCCTCTGTGTTATAGCTAAAGACAATGTGTCAGGATGTGCCCAGTGGCTGATAAGGAGGGGCTCCAGCAGGCGCAGAGAGAGCCCTTTTATCAGTACGTCCCTGATGCAAGGTTAGATGTAAGGGTCAGTCAGAAACAATTTTTTACCTTCAGCCCACACAGATATTTATTTTAATAGATTGTATTGTTTGAAGGATAAATAGTTTCACAAGCCAGCTATTATGTTCATAGATCTGAATCTTAGTTGAAGGATAATCCAGACACCCTGCCCTGACCTTTAACTGCTGTTTAAAGAAGGGAGTGCCTCTTAATTTCTTCCTTCTTTCACATAAAAAAACCAGACCATGAGATTTTTGGAGAATTTTGTCCTTCTGCTTTCAAAATCGGCCCCAAGACTTTGAGGAATAGTTGCTTTGCATACAATTTTCATAATACATTCCTAAGAAATTATTTTGGTGCTATGTAGTAGGTTGTGAAGAAACCCTGTGTTCATATAAAATGTCTTTATCATTTTCAAATGTTTTAACATAAAGAGTTCAACATAATGGCATTCCCCCATGTATGTTCAACAAATAGATATTAAGAAAAAGTATTATTCAAAAAGAAAATATTATCATCTTAATTTAAAATACCTCTGTAGTTCCCAAGCTAAATGTTCTTCACTTGGAGGAGAGAAACAAAAAGATTGCTGAGTTATAGGACCAGTATGATGCAAGGCCTTCTGAGTGCTCTTCAGTTCCTAATACTTTCTAGCACATGAGTAGTCATGATTTTGAATATTATTTCTGTTTATCCATCCTACTTCATTGCCCTTTCCTCACTTACTGTCTCGGAAGTAGTTAGATTTTTCATGTGCCTGCAGAACTTAGATCATCATCCTGTCACAAGACATGCATAAAAACTTACTTCATGTTCTCTGAGAGAATTATTACCTAGTTTGAACTGCTATATCTAAGATTTTAAATTAATGTCAGTTAAACTTGTAAATAATTTTTGCGGTATTTTAAGTTGAACAGCATATACTTCATGTTAAACTTCATTTTTAGTAATGTCACACACCATATTCCTTGTCATGAAAAATAGTAATGAAGCCCATTTGAGACAGTCTGTATTTACTGTGCAGCAACAATTAATGGTACTCAGGGTACTGACAAGGCATGTAATTCTGAAATATGTTCTGGGAAAATGTTTATATCTTGATGAGTATCATATGTCCAATATGTATGTATGATAACACAAATGGATCTGATACCTGTGTTATGATTGTACCATCCAATACTCATTTGGTTGAAACCAATTCTGATGGAAATATTTATGCCTCTAAATATGCAGTCTGCTGTTAAAAAGCAGTTTTAAAAGCATTTCAGACCTTCTTTGAAATATCCACTGTATCTTCTGAGACTCAGTAAAGTGCCTAACAGTGTAACACGCAAAGAGAATAATCCTGTCCAACAATTATTGAAAAATAACTTATTAATTTTTTTAAGATTTTGAAAAAATCACTTCTATACTATGCAGTGAGTGCAAACAGGAAACCAAAACTCTTTCTGGTGTTTAAATTTCCATATGTGGTATCAAATTTTAACATGATCATGAGAATCTACAGAAAACAGACCCAGTGCCTATCTAATCTAAAATAAAAATCATAGATATTTCCCTGGAAACTTTTTAAATAATCCCAATTTGTAAAGACCAGATCAAATATTTAAAAAAAAAAAAAAAAAAAAAAAAACAAAAAAAAAAAACCCCAAGCAACTTACTTATGTAGGGAAAACTTTAAAATGCAATCTCAAAATGTTTGTGTCAGAAAAGAGATGTATTAACTTCTCTGGCAATTCTTTGTCCCTCTGTAGCGTAGTTTGTAAAATGGTTTAGGAATTTTTTAAATGTTCATAAATACTTCTGAACATCTGAAAGCATACTTTCTGGTGAATAAACATAGTGAATAAAATAAATCAGTTAAATAGAAGACCTCTTGCCATACTGATCCAAATTTTGTTTTTCTGTGTTCCTCATTCCTCAGGAGTTATGACTTCAAGAGAGAAATCTATTCTGTATCTAAGAAAGGTGTGATACATACCCCTCTCCCAAACTGTTTATATTTTCAGTGTGTACGCAATCAGCATTTTTCTGAGGTGAAATTTGTTGAACAGTGTTGTTCTGAGGAAGACTTCATTTGGGCATTAATAGCTTGATGTTTCCATGGCAGCAAATTGAGGATAAATGTCTCAATTGTGTTGTTTAAAATCCCCATGTCTAGAAAAATAATTTATTCATACTCAGAGACACCTCAATGTTATCTTTAACTAGTTCTGCCAGAGCTTTCACCTTTTTTCCCCATCTGTTGCTACTCAGACATGGTTTTGCAAATCTACTCAGTTCATGAGGTTTAACAAGTTGATAGACACTTACATGGTAATCAGTGCAAGTTTCATTAGTACCTCTCAGAATACTGGTGTTTCCTGTTATTTTATCCCAGAGATATGACACAATAAGAAGGTTGTTGGAGCCGTTAGGCATTTACAATTATTTCAGTGGACTTCAAGGAAGTCACATAATAAAAAACATCTGATTTTTTCTTTTTTTTTTCTTTTTTTTTTTTCAGTTACTTTGAAATAAATTAAATGCTTGTTTCAAGGCATTTTAACAGGCATCATTTTTTAAAAACAGAATATTGGCATAGAAAATGAAAAAGAGGTCTAAAATACAGAAATCACAGTAAAATCATATGTAATGAACCAGATTGTCCTCCAGAAGTTAATCAGATAACATCTGGTATCAAAACTCAGTGGTGCTGCCTCTAACTTCTTTGCTGGTCATGAAGGAAAATAGTCAGGAAGATTTCCTGTCATAAATATGCTGCTGAAGTGAAAACAAATATACGGCATTAGAAAAATTCTTGACAATCAAATAATAAATTAATTTATCTCCAGGTCAAGACAACTTAAAGAACATGTGGTTGCAACATGGAGGAGAATGGAGCCTGGGGTGGTTAATATGCCTTTGATGTGAAAATTAATTTGCTGTAGTGTGAATCCTAAAATAAGATGAAAAAAGTAAAATTTGTTCTCTTGAGCAAAGGCTTAAGATCATAAAACATTAGTAGAACATGAACAGATTTTGAGGCTGAAGTTTTGGAGTTTTAAAATTATTAACCAAATACAAAGTTTTACCAGTTCGATTTTATTCCTTTCCTCTCTCTCATTTGTGGAAGTTGCTAAACAGAAGTACTTAGATGACTGGTTCAGAAAAATAAGTACTTGTGTAAAAAATTACTGAAATATTTGAGGGCCTTCATCCTGCTCAACCATATAGCTTCAGGAACTGTAAATTCTTTTGAAAATACTAATGGCTCCATTCACCTCTTTATGTCTCTGACTCCAAAATCATAACTGTGATCAGGATTTGTCTCCATCAGTAATAAGGGGACAGGGCAGACTTTTTTTTTTCTAGTTTCATTCTTCCTGACTATTTTTTGGATACACTTCAGTTTTATCACATTGAAGTAAAAAACCTCCCACAGACATTGGTACTCATGTTATACTCTCAGCTGCATTGAGTGATGCTGCTCCCACAGGACAAAGCTTGTTAGGACCAATGCTGTGCCCTTCCACATGTGTGGGAGCCCCAGAACTCCTTCAGTGTCCCCCACAAACACAGTCGGTACTTGTGGTGGGACACCCCCACAGTTGCATCCCAGGGATTCCTAGTGACATACAATTTCTGAGATAACCAACAGAGGAGGGGATGAGCGCAGGGACTGGGAAGTTTTTGAGCTTTAAATCCTCATTCAAAGCAGAGGCCATGTCTGTGTTTGTCTTTTTTGCTTCCTGACTGGACAGGCTTGTTCCACAACTGTTCACTTGTTCTTCTCCCATAGGTTCATTTCACAACATAGAGTTTTCTGTCATATTAGACTGTAATGTACCATAGATCGCACTTAGTATTTCACACTTCAGAAGTCTTTTGCAGGTTATAACAAACTGCTGTCTTTTAAATTTTAAGGAAAATGTTTTTACTTTCTTCTATTTTGTGAGATTCATAGGTCAGCTTGTTTCTGTTAATCTGATGGAGACAGATTGGAGAAGTACCTTACAAGTAATAAATAAAAATAATCAGCCAGTGCAAGCACAGAGTAACAAACAGAAATAAACAATATCCATAGCCAGTTCATCAAAGCTGCAGTGGCAGTAGCAGCTCAAAACCCTAAATCTGTACCATAGTCCAAGACAGGAAAATGGTACAGTGTATGGTAGTTCCTCTCGTAGCACACTCTAAAACTTATCTCCATTAGCTTTACCATTCTCACAAGTGCAGTTTGCATAAAACTTTTTCACTGAGGCTGCTTATATTGTAACACAAACGGTTTGTAGACAACTCTGTAGACACTGACTGTGTAACTCTGATGGGGTGGAGGGAACACTGGGAATGTCTGGATATTCTCTTCTGACAATGTCTTTTCTCTGAGACCATCCCTAACAGGCTCAGCAGAAGAGACTAATTTGATTGACCTCTAGTATGGCATTTAATAGAGAAATATGATCACTGTCAATTGGGTCCCTATCCCAATGGCCAAAATCTATAAAGGCCTTGTCCAGGCCAGACCATTTCCTCAAAGGATTCTACCCTGTAACAAAGTGTGTCAGCTCAGCTGCCCGCCCTCTCTGAGCAGAGGATTTCATCTGGACTGAGCAGGATGCAGAAGTGAGGTTTGGCTGTGAGACAACTGGCTCATCATAGAGGAGGCAAGAAGCAGACCTGAGGCAATGGCTAAGAGAAGTGTCAACCTGATGTCTGCTCTTGGTAGCCATGGAACACATCTGGTAGGCAGAACCTGAGGTCTGATGATGGTTGTAGTTGGGCTAACTAGTTAAGTGATATGACTAGGTTAGAGATACGACCAGGTTGCTATGATGAGACTAACTCATCCTCACTATTTCTTGTTAGTCATATTTTTTTTTGTGAACTTGATGGTGAAATTTCGAACAGCCAATGAAAATAAGCCATCAGTGGGAGTTCACTGAATGCTGTTGGACTAGCCCTTCTGACCTGCATGAAAATTGGTAGGGGACATCAGCCTTTCCTATGAAAACCTCCAGTGGTCCAGTATCTCTGATAGTTTCTTGAAAAATATATAGGTCATAAATTTCCCAGTCTTTTTCTTTTGGTGATTTCCTTTTTGTGACATCTCCCTCAAGGAACGATTCAACTTTAGGGAGGGGGTCATCAAGGACAGATGAACTCAACCTTGGAGCTAGAGTCAAGATCTGAAGAGATATTCAAAGTCCTCATAAAGAACTTAAAATAATTGTACTGTTTGCTGACATTGTGCAGTTTTTCTCTTACAGTTTTTTTCTCCTAGAGAATGTTCTAATGTAAGGGCACTGATAAAAGGACACTCAAGAGCTAGGACATTCAACATTAGTGACAAATATGCAGGCTGACACTTCATTATTAACATTTGCCTTTTTGTCCCTTGCTTAATGCCATCAGGAGTGATGATAGAGTGATGGAGGGATTTCAACTCTGACTGGGTTTATTTGTGCTTCGACCTTCAAGCGTGTTTTCATAAGGCAGAAAGTAAATATTTTCTAAAGAGTTAATGGGGAAATAAAAATTGCGACTGAAATTTTACTTTTAAATACTATTAAGACATGAGTAATGAATGTAAAAGGGTTGATCAAGACTTTAATTTTTTTCCTAAACGTAGTGATGTGAAATATAAAGGAAAAAACAATCAGATTTTCACATTTCTTAAAACTGCATTCCAAAATCTATCCCATTGGAAGAACATACCAGCAGTGGCTTTCCTACATAGCAGTTTGATTAGTCTGTTGAACTTTTTCATAAGTCCCACTGATGGTAAGTTGTGACCATTTGTCTGCTAATTCAGAGGAAACTATTCCTTTGGATAAAACTGTTGTTATTAAAAATCACTTCACTTTTTAGAGAAAAAAAGAAGATGACAATATGGGTGGGGGTAGTTGTTCTAAGGTTTTCAACTATGTAAATTGATACTTAAGCAGCTCAAACCAGTTGGCTGTTATCTTGGATTAAAACACATTGATAGATCCAGTATTTTCTTTATTGTCTTTGCTTTTCTTTTCGATACCTCTATCCACTACCCAGTACTTCAGAAGTCCCATTAATCTGAACGAATGAAATAAACAGACCTCAGACAGCCCTCTGAGGGCTGAGGTTGCAGACATCAACCCTGAAACTTGAAAACTGAACTGGAACATATGTGATATGTTTAGTAATGAAAGACATTTTCAGTGTTTTAAACGATAACTGGAGTTTAAAAATTAGCAAAATACAGCATTTCAAATACATGTACTTTTTAAATGAACATACAGATGAATTGATTGTGATCTGGGAAAATATATTTTTAGAACAAGAGCATGCTGGAGAAACACTTTCCATTTGCTAAATTTGAGAGAGACAGTGGACAAACTTCCCTGAATGATTATTTATATCTGGTTTCATCTGAGTTCAGTAAATGTTCACCTTCATTCTTTAACAAATGTAAATTAAAACTGTCAGTAAACAAAAAGGTCACAAATGTCTCGCAGTGATTTTCTCCTGCAGTTTGAAAAAAAGAAATTCAGTGTCTTTGCTACAATCTCTGCTCTTGAGCTCGTGGTCCAACCCACACAGAGCTGTACACAGACCTAACTTGCAAGGTCATCTAGTCAATGTTGCAGTATCTACATCTGAAGTAACTAAAAATTCCCATAACTGCTGCAGTTGACTCTGCAATCTCTTTACAGTTTTTGAATTTGGTATACTTTCAACAGGTGAAGTCAATTTAGGCATGCATACTAAGACACAAAAATGCAGTTGCAGCACTATTTCTGTGGACACACAGGAATAAAATTAATTGAAAGCCATTATTCAGTTACAAAAAATAATTTCCCAAGGAAACGTTTTGACTGAAGGGGCAAAAGGCTGGCAGATGATGTGCAGTACATCAGAATGTGTATGAGCCTCCTCTGGCTGAGAGACTGATTTAGTGATATTACAAAGCCACTGTCCTGTTGTCAGAAGTGTGAGAGCACACTGGGACAGCTCTCCTCAACCTCTAATGGGAGAGAAACCATCAGTCTGCATCTGGTCGCAGGAACCACTGTTCATCAGCAGTCAGGATTTATATGGAATGGTGGGAGGAATCTCTACATGAATGCACTTTTTTTTTTTTTTTCATTTTCTAGCAAATGTGTAGCTCAGGTAAAGAGACCAATCAAAGAACAAATGTAGAGTTAATTTTTGTTTTCAGAGTTGGAGGTTTATTTAGGCAGTGTATTTATTAACCACATAGCAAAGACTTTGAGCTGATAGGGCAATCAGATGAAATATGTGGAAGGAAAAAATATTTGAATGTAATAGAAAAATTAAATTTGCCTGTTACATGGCCATTAAACCGTTGTATTCCCACTGGAGCAAGCAATCCAACTGCATAGCCCTTGTCCTATGACAGAAAATTAATAATCCAGTGAAAATAAGCTGTCCAGGGATACTGATAGTCACAGCAGAAATTAGTTCAATTCTGACTGCAGCTGAAAGATAACCACCAGCCTGATGGTTCTTCATGTACATCATTCTCTGACAAGAATTTTTTGAGATTCTGAATAAAACCGTTTTGTGAAGTAAAAAGACACAGTGGAGCTCTGTGAAATTGCTTGAATGACCAAAACTTTACACACAAACCTGAAGGTATTTTTAACCATTGGATAATGTATTTACTAGTGTAAATATGAAAATACACAATATGTATTTACTAACATATTTTCTGATATAGTTCACATTGTGTAAAGTCACTGTCTATGCACTATTTAACAGCACTGACCCCCAAAATACTTGACAACCAAGCGAAAAAAATTTTCTGAATTTCAGAAAAGAAAAAAAAAAGACACAGTGTGACACCGTGAAGCTATAATGGTGAAATCCTAGGATGAATTACCTTAGGATGTTATAGACTTTTCTTCCTTGGACACATTTAAGGATAATCTTCTATACTAGGGCAACTATAACATGCTTTTAGTTAAAATTCTTTAGCTTCTTAGAAGCTGCAGGCAGGAAGCCATAGGGAAAGGCACACTGTGACAAGGAGGAGAGCAGAACATGAAACTTAGAAAGGCAGAATATGTAAGGAGAGAGGCCAGAAGAGAGGGATGCACTGGGGTCAGCAGAACACAACCCTTCAATAAACTCCACAGACACTGTTACAGCTGGAATAGATTTATACTGATGTAATTATACCATGTCTTTTCCATATTTTTCTTTCAATTCAAAATGTTTAAAAGAGGATTTTTTTCTGAAGTATGAACAACAGCAACATGCTCAGTTTTAGTTACTAGCCTTTTATAAGTGCTGATTCTCTGAAAGGAAAAGAAAAAAAAAAGGTATTATATAATGCTTATGGAAAAGACAAGCAGAAAACCCCAACTGTTCCTATCATCAGTGTAAATCTTGGAACTATAATAGGCTAATCTGTACTATATCATAGAATCATGGAATAGCTTGGGTTGGAAGGGACTTTAAAGATCATCTAGTTCTACCTTCCATGCCTAGGAAAGGAGCATCTTCCACTAGACCAGGTTACTCAAAACCCCATCCAACCTGACCTTTAACACTTCCAGGGATGGGACATCCACAACTCTTTGGGCAACCTGTTCCAGTGTCTTACCACCCTCACGTTCCTATTATACAATGAAAACGTTTGTCAGTTTGAAGACATGCACCCTTGTCCCATACATGCTCTTGTAAACAGGCTCTTTTGTATGTGCAGGGCACTTTTTCCCTTGCCTTGCAGCTTCTGTATAGAAAGGACATAGGTCACTCCTGTTCTGCTGTGGAAGCACTTTGCACGGATGAAAGCAGAACTGAAAAGAAACAGAGTGTCAAAGGAACTGTCTGCCTTTCTGTTTCTTTGGGACAGTCATGCCCAATCCCTTCCTCCATGGAAGCAGGTTGTGAAAGACATCTGTGCTCAGAAAACATAATTTCAGACAAAGACAAATAGAAAAGGGTTGGTAGGATGATTGGCTGTGCAGGTGTCTGCCATTTGCAAAATATCAATCCAACTTAGCAAAAGAGAGTGAAGAGTCAGTTCTTTAAACACATTCCAGCGAAACAAGCGGCAACAAAAACAAAAACAAAACCAACCCCAAAAAAACAACAAATAAACAAGCAAACAAAACCAAACAAAGCCCCAAGATTTTATTTCAATTTAAGGACATTTTTCTGCAGCATCGTATGAGTACATGACAAGCATGAGTGAATTTAGGCTGGTATCAGGAAGTTTAAGTTGTCCCAGTAGTGATGGTTCTAGAGCCACTTTTTAATTGCAGCAGAAGTAAGAAAACTTTCTTGTTTCAAGGTAGAGCTCGCTGAATTCAGTGACACCTTTTGAATAGCTCAACTGACTGAATTAAGCCTTTGCTATCAGGTCTTTGTTGCACTGTCAAAACAAATAATTGTATATAATTGATTCCACGCTTCAGCGCTCTGCTGCAGATCTGCAAGGCTGGAGAACACTTTTTTGCACTCTTAAGGAATAACAAAGATCTTAAGCTTTATTCATTTCTCTCCTTTGAAACAGCAGGGATAGACCACAGTGCGGGCTGCTCACTGGTACAGGAAGAGTGGGACTTTGAGTCCTGCCTCTTGTTTGTGATTAACACAGTGACCAGACATGAGGACTGGAAGGGGTTTTCCCTTGAGATTTCACACTTTTCTGGGGAACAAGTCTTATGTTGCTTCCTAGGACAAAGTTGAGTGTTTTATCGAACAAATTCCCAGGACATCTATTTGGGGACTGATATACTCTGTCTTCTCCTGTTCTTCTTTCACACATTGGAAGTTCGTTGTTTCTGGTCTTCAGTTTGTTACAGGGAATATACCTGGTAGCTTCAGACCATGTAACTTCCAGGCTGCTTGTTGTGCACCTGTGACTGCTGTGAACTCAGAGCAAGATACAAAACCAGTCACAGGAGTTTAAATGGTTTGCACAGTTAAATGGTTTGCTCTGAGCTCAGTGCCATGCTGTTTTACACAGAAACAGAAATCATCAGTCTGTGAGGCAATATTGTAGGGGAATTCCACTAAAAGGTTAACCTCTTTCTGCAGACACCTACTGCTGTCCTCTGCTGAGGCCTGTTACAGCCACTGCAACATCTCCTGAACCAGCTTTTCTGAGCCTAGGATCTTAGTGCATCCCTTAGTAATGAGACTGGATCTTCAGAAACAAACTGTGAGTGCTACTCAGGTGCTACTTCACCTCATCTGTCAGTCCTAACCCTAACAACCTCAGTTTCCCATCCATACTCTGGCATTTCTCACTTTCCATTAGGCAAGATTAGCAGCAAAAGTAATGTGGGACCTTCTCTCAGTTTGGTATACCTTGTTTCCCTTCTATCAAACCTAGAGTCACCAAAGTCTCCCATGTCATTGCAATTTGACCAGTTTATTTTGGGAAACAGTATATTTCAATTCCAAGTTTTCTTTTATCTGAAGATGTAGCTTCAGAGATTATGAAGTTCTGCCCAAGCTTATGAAGTTCTGCCCAAGCCTGTGGCCAGAAGCCAAATGGGCTGGAGAAATATGTACCTCTGACTGTACTGGAGATGGGGATACATTTAAAAGCTAGGATAGGGACACCATCCTGCTTAATGCAGAATTTGGTCTTCCAATTTAATGGAATTCAAATGTTTAAAATTAACATTTAGTTCAAACCTTATTCAACCCACAAGAGTGTTTTGTTCCCTCTTGGCTCTTTTCTCCAACTCACGTGCTTAGAAACTTACTACCTATGTACTGCCACGTGTTTTCCATCTGAGAAAATCATGGCTGTGGAACAGAAATTAAGGCAATAAGAAGCAGTAAACTCCCACTTAAATCAGTATTAACTAATGCAATATGTGGGATTTTATCACAGTGGTGTCTCCAACCACCATGCAATAATTAAAGATAGCACTAATCATATATTGCCTACAGGGCAATATGTAAAAACAAACAAACAAACAAATAAAAAAAAATTTAAAAAAACTGATTTGGAGACTGATAGAAAGCAACTCTGCAAGCAATCTCATTAACCATGACAATATTCAATTCTGAGGGTAACAGCAGAACCTGGTTCTAACTGAGACTTCAGGAATGTAACTGCCTGCAGTGTAATGCATATTGTTCTTACCATACTATTATTTCTTTAAAATTGTCAGAGCTTAACATTTGTGCCTTCCTTGAAACATATCTCTTTTGTCATTGTGTTCTGATGACTCATCTTTCAAGTTACTCCAATGAATCATATTATTGTTCTCCCAAAATAAGGGTATAAATAAATATCATTTTGGAGCTCAGTTTTCGAAACTTTTCCTAGACAGAGTTTGCTCCCTGTGTTACCAGGGCCTGTTCTTCAGAATGTAACAGCTTGAGGGTTCATACAGACAAGACTCACTCAAGCAAGCAGCAGACCAATAAAAGCATGTGCTCACATACATAGTGATGGGTCAAACTTTTCTTAAAATTTTATTTGTTGTTGTTTGTTTGTTTAGTTTTTGCATTGTTTTGGTTTTTGAATAAAGGGTTTACAGGGAGTCATCAATGAGTGTTGCACAAGTAAGAATCTTAAAATTTTCTATGCATAAATATTTTAAAATCATCTTAGCCATTACAACTGTGGTTTGAATTATCAAGCTTGCTGTGCAAAAAATGAACCAAGGCAGGAGACTGGTTTTAAGTGATGCTTTGCATCCTAATTATCTCTAACTTCAAATCCTGAATTCTAAGAAATTCATGCCACCTGGTAAGGTGTTCCAAGGACTTAAAAACTCAAGAAATGCTCATTACCAACAGTTCTAATGATAAGTATAATTTTCTGTAATTTCTTTGACTTCACAGACATGAATTTGTTCCAGCAGCACATTTTCACAGGAATGGATGTTTTAATTTTTCTGGGTATGGCAAAAATGCAATTGCTGCAGCTTTCCAAGCTTTGCTTTTTGGGCATTATAACGATTTTTCATGTTAGATGAAAGAGCTCGTTTAATGTAACATTTGGGACACACTTCGACATGACAAAGACACTTTGGCTTTTGCATGATTTTTTCCCTTTTATAAGTATGCTTCTCCCCTTTCTTCTTCCTCCTCCTCCCAAAACTCGCCACTTGGGAAAATGAGAAAGATGAATTTTCACCAAGGCTACTTCAAGTGTACTGGTAGCATAAAGGCATTTATCTGCATAATATGGATAATTTGAAATATGAAATAAAATTTACTTTCATATACCAGACAGTAGATGTGGTGTGTAGAATGGCTAAGGCTATTTTTCATGGAGCATTTTAATTCACCTTCTCATTCTTCGACCAGTGATAAGAGCTCTGTAAAAGCTTACTTTTAAACATTTGTGCTGCCGTTTTTTGTTTGTTTGTTTGTTTGCTTGGTTTTTTTATATATTTCCTAGTTTTTAAAACCTTCATCCTGGGCTTGAGAGTAGATAATTCCCTTTAACCCTTCTTTACAGCATTCACTACTACAATAGCTCATAATTTCTCCTTTGAAAAGCTACAAGGAAGTGCTGTGTAGTGTAATAATGCAATCCAGGTCTCCAGTCAGACAAGTAGCTCATGTTAGACAGCTACTTAAAGTCCATCTAAAAATCATATCCTTGAAAAGACCAGCTAATACAGAAGGTCACTTAAAAAGTAAAAGAACTTCTTATCTAAGAGGGCATCCCAACAGTTTTGCTGCTCTCATTCACAGGAATAGAAACACTATCTAGCATGACTTAATCTAAAGCTCTCCAACCCTGAGCATGTTTTCAGCCTCTTCAGGTGCAGAGAGGTGGTATGGTCTCTGCACCACTGAAATTCCACTCCAGCACTGGCGTCCTGGTATGCTGATGTACTCCACAATGAGATGTTACACTTCAATAAGATGCAACACAAGGAAAAGGTGCAGGAGATTATCCTTACATCTGCTCCCATGCTCTGAACTGGGAATCAGCCAAAGGTTAGCAGAATTAGATTTATCTGCCTTATAAAAAGTTTTATGGCATTCTGGGAAGAGCTTAATTTCAGAGTGCTGTAACACTGATGTATTAAAGATTTTTAAAATGGGTTCTTTCTTTCTAATACTTCTCCCACATGCTGATAAAACTTCTCCCTATAGGCTACTTTTGTATCTCAACACTATTTTTTACTATCTACATCTTCTTTACTGACAGTGTAAAATATTGCCTATCATTTCTGTCTCATCCTAGTCAAGTTTAGACTTTTTCTAACACTGCCTTCAGGGTTTATAAAAATATATGCAATACTATTGAGAAAGATGATATAATTATATGGGAGGAAGAGAAAGTTGGATGCCGTGATGAGACAGGAATATTAGAATAGGAGAGAGTACTGTGTGAAAACCAAATAGATAGATGGGTAGTATTTAAAATTACAGGAGAAACTTTAAAATCAAGGTTTGCTTCTTCCAGAAGATTAGGTTAAAAAAATTGTTAAAAACTGAAGTACAGAGAAGTTCAGCAACTACTTCTTTTCTATAGCTGCAACACACCCCCCTAGAACTTCATGAAATGACTCCCTGTTTTCTGGCTACCTGCTAGTCCCAGTTATCATAATGACCAAGTCCTGTACAAATAGCCAGAGCATAAGTAAACATTGCTTACAGAGGCAAAGCAGAGGCTGATGTAACTTGAATATACCCAGCTACTCATGGAGACCACATGCAGTCTGACTTCAGGAACATGCCAGGTCTTTCTCTGCTGGGTTGGCTAAGATCGGTAATTCTAGCTCTAACTGAAGCTGGAGCAGGAAAGTGATTTTCAGAAATATTAACTCATTCTGACTGCAATGGAAGAGAATAGCCAGTGAAGTCAGAGAAGACTTTCCTCCTTCTACTTTCTTACCAAGAGATGCTGTAGTACTGAAACTTGCTCAAACTGTACTCAAACTTAGAAATAATTTTTGAGCATTTGAAGAAAATTAGGGAAATGTAGAAAGACTGAGTTTGCAGAAGGCAGTCATTATCTAGCTCAGGTCACCCAGCTAGTTGTGTAGATTTACAATCTGCCGTTGAAGGTCCCACACTGATATTGATCCAGAGTGAAGTTTGCCATGGAAAATTCATTGCAAGTTTTCTTCTAGTCTCTTGAAGGAGAGATCTCATTACTGACAAATTATTAGGCAATGCAACTCTGGTAATCATCATTACTGCATGCAGGCTTTCCTGATGAATCCTAGGAAAATTCAGTAGTGCAATTTTTGGACATCCAGAGAACAGATCTGGGAATTCACATCTGCAGATGGCAAATTGATTAGATGATGTTCCTGGAGCCACTGAAAAAATTTAGCCCCATTTCATACATGAAAAAAAATTTCATACATGAAAGGAAGCATCATAGCACTTTTCAAAAGGAGTGTAGATGTCCACTTATAGGGAAAATTCTTCACCAGTAGGTAGTTGTGCTGAAAGAGAGTTTTCCAGCACATCAGCTCAACTTTCCCCCCATCTTCACAGGAATCTCTGCTGTCAAAAAAAAAAAAAAACCACAAAAAAACCCCAAACAAACAAAAAAAACCAACAAAAAAAAACCAAAACAAACCAAAACAAAACAAAAAACCCAAAAAACCAACCAACCAACCAAACAAACAAACAAACAAAAAAAACCAAAAAAAAACCAAAACAATCCTTGGACCCAAAAACAAACCCATAGATTCCAAAAGCTTCTGCTTTTGCCAAACCCATAGCACAATTTCATGTCCGTTCTCCCTCTCTTTGTGCCAAACAGATCTGACAGACCACATATGTTTTGTGTTTATTACTGCAGTTATGCATTGTAAAACATCTCACATATAGATAGGAAAAGCATTTTGTCCATTTCTTCCTGGATGAAGGCAGAGCATCAGTACTGTAATTGTTTATCCTTAGAAGAAGGAGACAGACATAGGCAACTTCCAGTTGGTAGAAATTAAAAATAGGGTGAACCTTAAAATAGATGCAAGTGTAGATGGATATTTTGGGTCAAGTCATCTTTACCTAGGAGCTCCTCAATACTGCCTCCAGCTCTGGCACAGTAGTGGGAAACTCTGTCACCTCCAGACACTATTCCCTATAAGTTTAAGGCACAGCTCTAGTAACCTGTAGGAATGTGTCAAAAGCAAAAAGGAAGCTTAGAATTCCAGTACCAAAGGGAAAAAGTAACACAGTGCTGCATCTTCCTCACTGACATGTCTGAGACTTTGAATACATATTTAAGTGAATCTCACATGAGAAAGTATATATTTGCCTGCATGAGCTGTTCAATGAGTCATATCCTCCTTCATTGTGAAAAATACTCTTTAAATCCTCTAGGCTTTAAACAGAAGACTAAATACATCTTTACACTAATACTGTAGATGAAGACTAGCATAGATCAATATCCTGGTGTTGCAGAAAATAAGAAAACAGCATCAACAGCCCAGGTAGAGCTGAACTTTCAGAGGAAAATTTCTTCTGTTTTCTTTCCTCTCCTTCTCTCTCATGACTTTTTCAACATAAGAATTTGGAATAGAAGGTTGTGAAGTTTCTTCACTTCTTGCTGTTTTTATTTCTAAGTTGTCACATAAGTACTCTAAAGCATAACCAATCACTAAACTGTGAATTATCACTTAACATCAGCTTACCTAGGTTACCCAGAGAAATTATGGATGTCCCATCCTTGGAAGTGTTTAAGGCCAAGTTGGATGAAGCTTTGAGCAATGCCTAGTGGAAAATGTCCCTGCCCATGCCGGAGAGTTTGGAATGGGATGACCTTTAAGGTCCAACACAAACCATTCTATGATTCCACTGAATGAGTGCTAATATGAAAAGTGAAATGAGCCAGCTGGCAAAGTTGTAAAAAACTGGTGCTGACCAGTTTTTTACAACAATAAAAGAGGAACAATAAAGCATATGCCTTACCAAAACATCTAACCCTTCATACAACAATAGTGTATCCATTTTGCATTGATATGCTTTCTAATGCCAGCACTTTAACACTTTTAAGACTGAGTCTGCACTTATTGAGAACTTGTTTCCCTTGTAGTAGAAAACTCCACATGCATTTTGCTGCAGAGTACTATAATTCTGTTTTGTTCTCAAATTATCCTGGCTATTTAATTAAAGGACTGAAATATGTTCTAGGAAAAAAAGTATGAAAGCGATTTAAAAACCAATTCAGAGAATTATATTGGTATGTATCAGTATGCATTGAATTACTAGATTATCTGCTATATATGACTTTTAAAAAACTATCTACCTTTCCAAATACATTGAAAACAGTTTATCTAATGGTTATAAACTTAATATTTCTGTGAGATTTTCCTCTCATTCTGAGAAGAAAAAAAAAAAAGGAGAACATTGCATTGAATTTTCTACAATATTTGCTCAAATGCTTAAGCAACTTCCTTTTGTCTTTTTAATTTCTTGATGCTTTCTTTTAACAACATAATTTTAATCTTTATTAATATTATATTTTTCTAGTATTAGGTAGTTCTATTTTATCACTGAAACCATGTACATTAAGTCACAAGGGGTAGATCATTTTCTCCATTATTTACTCCTAGAACTCCTCATGCCACAAGCTAGACAATCCCCAGAGCACATGACAGGGTGACACCTGAACTCTTGCAGGCTTTTGTCTGGATGGGCCACATAAACTTTTCTGCCTCATATTCCACATTGTCTTACGTGACGTGTACTTGCAGTTCACTGACAAACATTCAGCCCATTCTTTCCTAGCAGGACATGGGAAACCTGCATAGGCACTGTAAGGAGCCTGAGCTGTGATGTGCTCTTCACAGCAATGTTCACAGGGAACACAGGCTTATACTCACCACCTGGTCCATATTCATCTAGACCATGTCTAAAATGCCTTAAAAAAAAAAAATTAAATAGACGACACCTTCAAAATACATATCCTAGGAGTTGGAGTAATGTAGAAAATGAAAACGTTTTCCTTCCTTTACAAGATCATAATTTTTTTAAGTTCTAAATAAGACATTCTGCAAGACTAATGGGGAAAAAAAATTATTTTGACTGAATGAAATATGTGAGTGAATAGTGTATACTTGATGTTCCTGAAGACTATTTCCCAAAACATTCAAGTATTCAGACACAGGAGACTGAATCTAGAACTCGAAAAAGTCAGTGTTTTGCATGTATATCTCTGTGTGTGTGTGTTATGTATTCTTTATTTTGGGTTAAGAATTATATTTTATACAAGAAAAAAATTTCTGAATTTTCTGAATAGTGTTTTCACATAGGAATATGATTAAAAGGTTATTTCTAACTTAAAGGTGTATGGTTAGTAGTGATTCACATTTGAAAGTAACTCCTGATTTGAATGCCTCTCTTAGTGCTTGGGAATAAAAACTGAAACAAGAAAAGTAAACAAAAGAGTATTCCCAAATTGACTTTTCGTTGGAGCTGGATAAAACTCACATCTGAAATATTTAGCATTTTTTCCTACACTCACACTTCCAGAAGACTTCACAGTCACCCAAGCGTTTTCTGATCACTTCAGCTCACCCATGGGTTCAGGAGCAGCCAAAACTCATCAAGCTTTGGTGGCTGCTATGTTTGGGCCTGAACCAGGAGCCATGTTAAGAGTCTCTACAGAACTTCAGAGACATCTGTGCCTCAGCAGATGAAGCCTGTCAAGGGCTTGATTCCCACTGCCTACCCAAAGATCGGCTCCTGGGATGGCTTGCTGGCAGGGTAAGGTTGGCTGCGAGGCACAGGCAAGCACTGAGCGTGTTTGTGCCCCTGTCACCTGCTGGATGCCTGGGGAAGTGGGGTCCAGTGGCGTATGCAGCACGCGAGCTTGGTTTAGAGGGAATTCCTGCCGCAAGGGAGGGCACAAAAATACCCAAGGTGACAATTCATTCCCCAAGAAGCATCTGATCTGAAATATTGATCATCTGCCAGGCACACATCTTCAGGTACAGCCAAGTGTCACATGCCAGCCCACCTGTAAGTGAAGCAAGAAGTCAGTTCAGACTGATTATATCATAGGGCAGGCAGTGAAAGGAGGGTAAGTCTGAGGAAGTGAGTCCAAGTTATAGGAAGAAAAGGAGAAGAAGAACATAGTGCTTAAATCCAACAGAGAAACAACAGGAGCATGGAAGCAGATCCAGCTGCTGTCGAACTTAGCTGTGAGTTCCTTTGGACTTTGTACAAGCATAAAAGTGGGAGAATGGCCTGTTATGGACCCAGGTATGCCTTGATAATCCCATTGAATCAGGGGAAACATCATCACCAAATCCTGATTGTACAACATTTCAGAGTAGGTGGAAAGTTCCCTAAGGGAGGAAGAAGAATGTGAGTGAACGATTTTAAAATCACCCTTTCCTGGTTAATTGTTCTCTTCACCCCATATTTTCCTGATGAGCTAAATCACAATTCTCCCTGTGCATTCCATGAGATTTTCTGAGCTATTTCACAGATCAGTGTATGTATCACAGAAACAGGAGCCTTGAAGGTTTCACACTAGTTCAGTACAGAGCATACTTTGTCACCTCTCATCAAATTTTCCCTCTCTCACAGCACTACCAGGCTCCTGATAAGAGCTTGTCCAACCTATCTTCATGCCACAGGGCTTCAGCTGTCTTATAACTTCTATCTCTCCCTCTAGCAGGTGTAAAAAGGGTAATTAAAAAAAAATCATCGGCTCCTAAGGAAATGGTTCCTTGCTTTGTATTTCTTATATTATGTATGTTTACAACAACTTTTGGAAACTGAATGGGGTTTGCTGGTTTCGGATATATTACAGACTATCATTTTCTTGTCTGCTTTGGCCATGGATATAAAGTTCTAGCATATTAGAAATAACTCGAGAAAAAGAACAGTTATAAAAGCTCAATTTTATGAAGATTATATTTTTGAACTGTTACTTGCAAAATAAACCCCTAGTCTTTCTGCCAAAAAACCAACTGTAAAATCTCAGTTCTCAAAGATACAATCCTGAATTTTTAATTTTACAGAACATTATCTTATGCAAGAAACTGAATACATTATTGATATTACTGCACAAGATCTAAAGAATTAGCTATCTGAAAGATGATCACAGACAATGACATTTACTTTTATTGTGCTTTAGAAAAATGCTCTTGTAATTTAAATTGCCATCCTATTTCATTTTGTCTATTCTTAAGAAAGCAGCAATGTCATCAGAGACATTGAAACAGGGTATCTAGATTTCTACTCTAGGTGCAACAGAAAAAAACAGCAGCTATCTTCGCTTAAATAAATGTATGTGAGTGATCTCATCAGTGAACAACTTTGTGTGAAGAGGTAAGAACACACAGGAAATCAGATGAAATAGTACAGGATAGCTTCCATTCAGAAAACTGAAGTTCAGTGGCAAGCAGTGTTTGCCTTGTTTGTTCCCCACTTCTATTATATGTGGCAGTATTTTCCTATAAATTAATGTGATTTCTTTTCAGCTAAAGTGATTTTCTAGGCTGCTGGGTCTCAGTAAGGCCAGAAAATAGTCCATATGGGCATTTGATAAGGGTGAGATACAAGTGTCTCACCTGAGTGTAGGAGCATTTGAAGTATTTGAGAGAGTAAGAGAAAGCACAATGGTGGTAAATTTTCCAGCTTCTTTATAATGGGAAGAATTCTTATATTTAGAGAAAAAAATGTGTTTTGAATCATGCAAAGCAGATTGATCTGAGGAAACACAATCCCACTTAAAAGTTACATAAGGATGTTTAAAAATTATTTTCCAACTACCTTCTTTGCAAATAATGCACTTTATTGCCGAAGCATGGCAGGGTCTTATCCATGCTACATTCACCTTAGTGCAAGGCCATCTTCCCCATTTATTTTAATATCAAAAGATTGTGATATGAAAAGACAGCTGTTCAGTTTTGGAGAAGTTGCTGAGAAAAAAGATCAGCTAGATTGGCCACTGCATCTTTAAAGGTTAAATGGTAAGGCCTTAACATAAGAGCTTATCTCATCTTTCAATGGTACAAGCTGGAGTCAAGGACTGAAGTCCTAATGCTTGAGACATTTTTACATCAGAAGTGTCTACTCAGAGTTCTTCAGAGAAGGTATGGATGCACTGACAGTGAAATAGCTGTTTGGAAATTTCTTGAAAATACTCCATCTATCTCCAGCATCCCTCAGGTCACAGTTGAAGGTATCCAATCTGAAGTACTTATTCCTGTTATTGGAGTGCCATACTTCTTCCTGAAGACAGCACAAGCTCAGTGTTCAAAAGAAAAAGGTCATAGAAAAAGTCTGCAAAAAGCTCTTTTTCACTCTAATGCTCATTCTGTTTTGTATTCTTCCTGCTGGAGGCACACAGATTGGGTGGTGGGGCCAAACCAGCAGCTGAAATATACCTATTTAAACTGTCTCTCCAAAGAGAGATTCAATGGCAAAGTGCTGCTGGGTTGTAGGGAGGAGAGGAATCAAGTCAAATCCTGTGGAAATGCAAGAAAAGGACAACCAAACCAGAGAAAAATAAATCACAGCTGGAGGAACAAGGAAAGAGCAGCAGTCAAAGGCTGATGTTTCAGGAGCTGACCAGGATCCACTCAAACCTTGCAGAGATGCTGGAATAAGTGGTCTTTTCAGATTGATTTAAGCAGCTCTGAATGCCTTCCACAATTATGGTAATGAATACCCTGTGACATCACAGTATTTATTTACCAAAGTCTGACAGTTTCTGAAGCAATTGCAATCACAGTAAATTTGATTCCTGCCAGTACAATCTTACCACACACTCACATTTTGTGACCCAAAGGTGAACACTGCGTAGGAAAGGTTACAACTGTCAGCTAATCAAACTGATGTATGTTCATTTTTTTTTACATTTCTTGTTTCTCCTAACTTTTTCTGCCAGCATGTAACACAGTGGCACCACAGTATATAGCTCTTTATCATGTCCTTTAAGTCTTACCATCCACTGAATTCCAGACTACAAATTGCCATTTATTTAAAATTTTATGCAGTGATATCAGGTTGGGCTTTTATTCCCTCAATCACCTCACCACAAACTAGTCATAAAAACAACATTCAACACATTTACTTGAACGTTTGCTGTTAGAATGGATGACACTCTCTGGAAAGCACATTCCAATTTCGTATGTATATAATATCTAGTAAAAAAAAAAAAAAGGTAATATCCCTAAAATATTTCCAGTGAGTCCGAATAGCACTAGTGATATTAGCACATGCATCTGCTATTCCCATGACTAATTAGAAAAACTGAAATAAGTTATTATACATATCAACTAATTGCTAATCATTTTCTTGAGTTTTATTTTGACTTCCTTATTTACTGGCTCTGTGGTTTTGTGTGAAGCCTTCCCCAAAGGCAAGCACATTCATTTAATAGCAAGCAGTTAAACATTTCAAATAGCTTCAGAGACAGTCCATAACACTAAAAAGGATATACTTAATCTGGATATGCGCTTTTCATAAATTTCTCCAGGGCAGTGCATTCCCACTGCAGTGTTTTGCCAGCTTAAATGTCAGCACAGCTGCCTTTATCTTTCCCTCTGGGTACTAGTGTTCCTCTTAATGTTTCATGAGGAAGATCAAAAGGGGAAGTTCAGTAGAAATCGTTTTAGTTTTTAGAAGAAAAGAGAAGTCACATCCAGGACAGGTACTCTATTAAAAGAGATTTTCACTTTGTTTGTAGGTCATTTGTGGAAGGGGCCTTATTTCTCAGGCTTCTGAAACAATTCTTTAAATCCATTGTCACCAATAAAACTAAGTGGCACACATAAAAGTTGAAAAACAATTAAGTCTTTTGTGCCATTACAATGATTCTGGAAACATTTTGTGTTATAACTATTTATCTGATGTCAAGAGACAGCTTTTTTATACAAATTCTGATTTCAAGTGTTCTGGGGATTCCTTCAACAAGTGTTGTACCAGGTGGCTTTTACTGTCATTATTCAGTTAACAGGCTGCCTTTTTGAATAGTTCAGCCTACCACAGCTTCTCATCATTGCTACGGTATCTTTTTATTCCAAATAAATACTCAGATCTTCAGCTGATTAACAACTTTAGCAGCTGAGCAGAGATCCACTGCGGTAGCCAAAGCAGTGCAAGATTCCACTAGTAAAAAACTATCCCTCAGTGGTTTGTTTATATGAAGCTTTCCTTCTCTGCCTTGCAGACAGTAAGTGTGTGATGCTTCAGATATTGTTTCTTCTCATTGCAGAGCCACCTGCTCCACAACTGACTGGCCTTCAGGTTGATCCACCCCACCGCACCGGGTCAGTAACGAGGACACTCAGTCTCAGTGAACATGGGGTTTTCTGTCTCTCTTACCAGTGCTTGCTACTCTTCAATGAATGTATAGAAAATACTCTGGCAGAAAATTTCACCTGGATGTTTTAAGGTTAAGTGAGTCTATTTAGTACTAATGATTTTGTGCTGTGCGTGGAAGTAGGCTGGGAGCTTCAGAAGACAAGGATTGGAGATTGCACTTGAGAAGACCTCTGTCTGCTATGGAATCCTGCACAATAGCTGCACTTCAGTACTGCTCTTTCAGGCTCTCGTCTGGCCTAGGGATAAGAATCACCAAAATAATTCCAGCCCAACTGGAAGACATGGTCACATCAAGGAAATATCTGGATGGAAGTATCAGCTTTTTGTCTAGTTTGCATCTGCAGTGCAGCCACCAAGGCCAGTACTGCAGAAAAATGGTGTAATGATATCATTGTCTTTCCAGGAACTAGCAACTGTCTAATAGATGGACTGTAGAGATGGGAGTCATTTTAACTGTCACAGTTGTCTAGAAATGCCAACACTGTGGCAAAAATAGAATCCTGTACTTATTGCTAAGGCGCTCCTGACACGCACAAGAGCTTATTTTGGAGACTGTATTATTAAACTTGGACTTACAAGTTATTGTTCAGCGATGGAACAGTGTTGGGAAACTAATATGTAGCTAGCTCACAGTTAATCACAAAGGTCTTCAGTAACTGTGCTGTATATGTCTCCTAAAGCTTACCTCAGGAAAATTACTGTAGGCTGAGGCATTTTTTTTCCTCAGGAAATACTACATTAAAGTAAAATGAATTTATTCTTTTTCGGGATGCATGAGGCTGTTCTTAATACTTTATTGTATGAAAAGATAGCTTTATTTAATATTGTTCTAAATTGCTAAGGTTGAATGTGATGGGGCATTTCCTAAAGGGGGAGGAGGAGCAGAGCTAATAGAGTTGTTGACTTTCCATACCTGTATTCACCATCCTCTCCTCACACAGCACAGGTGCTGACAAGACTCAGAAGCAGGATACAAGACAAAGGATGCGGGTCATCCAGCTGCCTCATCTTGGCTTTGGCTGTGCTATAAAGTAGCCTGGCAGCCCTGGCAAGAGGTTGGAGCTGTGAAGCTCCATCCTACAGCCTGGAAGGAGGAGGCCTGTATGGTGAAGATCTCTTACTTCTTCTTGTTGCTACAGTGAATGGATTCAGTTTTCATTAATCTACTGGGAATTTTTGAGCCAGTTTTGCTGACAAACCTCTTTCTTCTGTCAAGGACTAGGCATGTTTTGCTTCTACACCTGGAGGTGAATGAAGTTAAAATTCATTACAGTTATGTAACTAGGTAAGAACAAATCTAAGCACAATGTATACTCGCTCACCCTGTTCTTTTTAATTACTCCTGCCTATTAGCAACACATCACAGAATTGGCACTTTCAAGCAAAACATTACTCCTGTTTTTGATGATTCTGTTCATATGCCAGTACCTTTTATTCATCAGGAAGAGTGACTAGAGATCAGAGAAGTGTGAATCTGGTCTGCAGATGTTATATGTTCTTTGAAATACTCCTTTTGGAGAGAGGAAACCAAATACATGAGGGATTTGTAGCTTTCTCTCTTTGGTGTTCAGTCTGCCACAAAAAATAGTCAACTGTCAGATAATCAAAAGTTAAAGAAATCTGGTGAGATGATTATGAACACTAAACTGTGCAAAACAGGGATTGTATTGCACAATTTTTCGTGTGTGTGTGTGTGTGTGTGTGTGTGACCGAATAAACAACCCCCTTCTTTTTTTCTTAGCAGCACCAAAGAAGTACCTCTTCTCCCTGAGCTCAGGGGCTGTACAGCTTTACCTAAAGTCTAAACAGTGTCTAAATAGTCTAAATAGTCTAAATGTTTCATTAATGGTCTTTACCATGAAGTATCACAACAAGCAAGGCACTAGTATTTCATATGATAGAGTAGATCATAACAGGACAACGAGGAATGAGTGGAAATGAATGTTGTTGTAATCCACCGTGAAGAACAGAGTGGACAACGGGCCCTTGTAATACACAACCATCCTCTAGAACACATCAGTTAGAAATTTGTTTTGCATAGCATAAGCTCCTAAACCCAGATTACATTTCTCAGAGAACATTGCTGAGAGCCTGTCCTCTGGGCACGGGATTAACTCTATCACAGTTTGACAGCACCAAAATATTTTGTTTCTCAGCTCCTAGTCAACAAATCAAACATTGCAGCAGGTGTGTAATTCCCTGCGTTGTAGGCAGCTCTTGTGCTTGCAGTCTGAATTCATACCTGCTGCTCCATTTTAAAAAATCTGCCCCAAATCTAGGAATCAATATAATAACTACAGAGGTAATGTGCATACATATCTCTGCCAGCTGCTGGAACAGGGCCTGAGTGACTGATTAAAATCAATTACTCAGATGTGGCTATAATTTTGGCTTAATTACACACACTCCTAATCCAGATGGAGATAAGTTTATTCATAGCACAATGCAGTATTACCTTCTTGAATATCTGCTAAATTAGTGACTACGAGTTTGTGCAATTCTAATATTATATGTTCAGTTCCAATTTTTAAAGAAGTTCAGTTTGTTCCTTGATAAATAGTTCTTTTCTACAGAGCAAATAAGAAAATTGACTATACACCCTTTAGAACAAACATATCTCAGTTAATACATATGTATTGTAAACCAACAGAGAAAATTTCAGTTATGCTCCCAGGAAGAATTTTAAAGGTCATAAAGGTGTATTTGTTTTGGTTTTTGTTTTGCTTCTCTCCTTTGAATTTTATCTTTTTCTTCTTACTGCTTGGGTATAGTGACGAGCCATTTGTTTGGTGCCATAGAAATGTGGGGGAGGAAGCAATTGAAACAGTAACTGCAAAATAAAGTATTGTTTGAGAACAATGGCCATGGACATTTGAAATCTGGACAGGCAATAAAATAAAATATATATTAAATAAAAAAAAAAAACCACAACTTTTATCTTGAAGGATCTTAAACCCTT
>VXAU01004910.1:1198663-1327294 GCA_013399695.1 Formicarius rufipectus
CTGGAAAGGAAATAAAATAAAATATATATTAAAAAAAAAAAAAAACCACAACTTTTATCATGAAGGATCTTAAAGCCTTGGACAAAAGTTAATTTCAGAATGGTTCTGCCCCAATCTTTCAATCTTGATAGAGGGCATACAGCACTTTTGGGATTCTTCTCCTTAAGCACCACTTTTGGATAGAGGGGTATTATTCCGGGGTTCCATGCTGTGAGCTATTCAAAATGACAACTGTTTAGGAAAAGTCCACAAGAATACTTGAGCAAACTGTCCTGTAACTGCAGGTGAAATAACATAGAAAACAAGTAAAATACAGTTGTAAATCTTGAGAATAACTGAATAAACATCAAAATCAAGCACTTCTGAAACTCTGGCTGACTCAAAGCACTGCTTTTCTATCGACCAAGGGACCTGTAAGACCATGAATTTTTTAACATACTTGGTTTAAGAGAGGTCATGTGCCTAGAAGGCGCATCTCTGTACATGCTGAACTCTGCATTTTCTGTATCATTCACGTGATTTGATTTCATCATTCTTCAGATAATATTCAGTATATTACTTATCAATCCAATGGCATTTTATTCTTCACCCAAATGAAATACTGTTCCATGATCATTTCTTATGCTCTCACTCTATTTCCACAGTTCAACCATAATAACTCTATGTCTAAACCTATCTTATAGATTAGAGGCATGCCTGAAATTTTATGGTGCATAATAAATCGATCCTGGTAAACTTTTAGCCCAGGGAAAAGGAAAATGAAATTACATACTGCTTTTAAAGGGCAAACCTTTTCTTGCTGTATCTGCATTACATCATGCTTAAACAAAAGCCTTTGATGTGGGAACATATCCAAGTCTCAGAAAGGATGATTTCACCCACCTGGATCAGTCTATTCATGATAACAACAAAAACTATGTCTCTAAGATTTTACTCCAGTAAGGACTTTTATCTGCAAACTATCTATTGTGTGTAGGATCATATATGCAAAGTCTTTTTCTCAGTTACGTAAGATACAAGATTTCTAAAATTTATCAAAACCAGGAAGGATTGTGCATACTCCCATCTTTATTATAGACCTTTATATCTTCTACACATTTCTTCAGTCAGTTGTTATCCTGTTTTATATATTTATAAATAAATATTTATATATTTATATATAGAAATTGCAAACACAGTTTAACCACTGAGACATGAAATATTTGAGATATTTTGTCCTCATCCATGCAAGCATATTTTATTCAAAGAAAAGAATGAGCTTTTTATTTTAGCCACCAACCCCAACACCTTTATGTAGTTCTGTATTTTCTGAATTTATATGAAAAACCTTCCTTTATTTCATCACATTGGGTGCCTGACAGAAATGTGCCTTTAGATATGCTTTGATACCCTCACTCCATCCAGAGCTCAGGATGATCTGTCAGAGTATGATCTGTAGGCTATTAATTGAGAAGAAAAATCTGAAACATTTCAACTGGAGCTACTATCATTTAATCATACTTGTATTCCACCCCTTCTCGTTCTTCAGAATCATTGTGCTTCAATATCCTCCTCCTAATATTGGTGATTGATTCCTCAGAAAACGGCAGATAAATCCCATGTTGAGCTAGTTAACCTGAAGTGCTTATGGACTGCTGGCTTTAAAAGTCTGTGACAGTTAGGGCTCTGTTTATTAGAGGGATCAGACATGCAAGTTGTACTCCTTGTAAGACCAAATGCTTTTATAGATGAAAAATAGAAAAATTATTCTTTAATCAGTGTGCAACTAATAACATTTCTGAAGTTCCATGCCAATGTAATTGGGCTATTAGATCACCAGAATATTTCAGTGGGAAACTGAGTACACAAATGTTTGATTAGTTCTGGTGCTTATACCACCTTTTCATCAGTTTTAAGACATCTTTGCCAGGGTTTCCTCTGCAGGTTTATCACCAAGACTTATCCTCAACCTTATCCAGGTTTGTTCCTGAGTATAGAGTTAAGAACATGATGAGCAGAAGTAGAAAACCTGATTAAAAAAGAAGGGGGGAAAAAACAACAAAAACACAAGAAAATTGCAGTCCTTGGTGTTCCATAAACACAAAATTAGTTCTGAAAGAAAATCACAACTGTAGAGGCAAAAAAAGGATTAAGTTTCAGCTATGATAGAGCTGAAACAATTCAAAGAAGGCTTATCTTGTGAAAGTGGTTAAGAGTGAGTCTGAAAATAAGATAAGGAAGGAGAAAATTTCTTGTCAGCCTGTGATTGCATTCTATCAGAGCAATAGATCTTAATCTCAGATCTCTTATCTTTATAAATCTCAAAAAAAAATGCCTTTAAGGCATTAAGCTGAAGGAAGTGGAATTCTGGGTTTATTGCTGTGTTTTCACCTGAAAGAGATTTACCTAAAGAATAATTTTTCTGACTCCAAGGTGGCCAAAAAACTTAGGCAAAGTTACTGTGTTATATGTGAACTACTGCTGTAGCACAAACTAGCCCCACGCAGTCATTAGTCAAAATTGATGTAAAATCCATCTTTACTGTCTTCCATCTCTACAGTATGAGAAATCATTTAAAATATGGGGAAAATACTGTAAAGTTATAGCTTCCCTTGGAAACCCATCTGAAAACCCAGTACTGAAGAAGTTTTAAAAGAAACTTTCTCTTCCTGTCATTCTCTGCCTTTGACTCTTAACAGGAATCAGCTTGAGGATCTGTAGCTGCTGGAGCACATTGCACTCCTCCTGAAGGCAACATCTGCCTAAGTGAGAACCCTAAGACTGCTGGAAGCCCCCCCCCAGCCCTTACCACTCTCTGAGACTAGCCAAATCCTGTGTCTGCACAGCTGGGTACTGACAGCTCTGGACAGCTGAATCCCTGCAGAAAGCCTTCAGTGTTGGTGCCGCAGGACTCGTCCATCTGTACCATTGTATGTCGGCATGACAATTCCAAACGTAGCATTAAGAAAACATTTTCTTTTAACAAAGCTTGAAAACTGCATTTAGTCAGACATCCTTAATTAGAGCAGCTGCCAGTAAAATAAGTGCTTTGACTAGAAAAATTAAGAGATCTGCCGTGCCTTTTGCTCTGCTCAACCCACGTGAATGTGGCCAAAGCATAAGACAAAGATAGTAATTGAATTCATGTTTTGCAGATTTGGACCTATTCAGCTGTGGAGTACTCTCAATCCTAAATAACAGTTCTATTAATTATTACCCACAATCCTCTGCTTAGAGACACAGCTGCTTTTCTGTTTCTCAGACATTTTTCACAAATTACAAAACTACCTAAATCAATAAAAGTCTAAGCACATATGACTGCAATAGCAGGAAAGAGCTTTAGCTCATAAGCTCATAAGCTGTGTGATTCTCCACATTGCTAATTTAAAACATCTGAGCTACTTTATCAGTCATTTTTCATCCCTTAATAAAGTTACTCAAATATTGATAAACACAGCCTGGATATCTTTAATGTGGGTAGGGGAGATATCTGGATGAGCAGCTGCTACTAGGATCTTTTAGAACATGTATCTAAAGTGTTTCCTAAGTGCATATAACACTTCATGGTAACACTACATATGTGTCCTGAAGGATCAGTATCTACTAGGCAAATCAAGCTGTGAGGTTTTCAGAAAGTTTAAGTGGTAGCCAGGAAGGAGAAGATTCTTTGGGAAAGCAATAGCTGCTGACAGACTCAGAAACAAATGCAAGAGCTGAGCTGATGCCACAACTGTTTTCACAGTTATATTTCTCCAGAGTAGAGGTGATCTGGCATGAACAAAACCAGGAATCTGCAGTTGTTCTTGTGAAATGCAAGAGCAACCATACCATTTTTGTCTCTGGTCACAGAAGAAATGAAGCACATGAATTATATGAGGTACCACACATAATTTCTCTGATGAAATACCCGTAAACCAACATTGCATTTCAGCACTTCAATTAAACACCATATGTATTTAGCTGCAGGATTTCAAAGGTTAAATATTTTTCTTGATGAACATGGCTGAGTCTGATTAACATGAAAAATTACTATAATATATCAAAATGAAGAATTTTCCCTGAAGTGTACTATTCACTGGGTATTTAACTGCAATAATTGTGCTTGCAATGAATTTTTCACTAAAGGGCAGTGCAGCATATATTGTTATATTTAACTGACTTACCTATGAAATATCCAAATCATTGCTTTAGGGAAACACATTTAGTGTATGTTGTGTTTTCATTGCCATGAATAGAATAGTAACATTATTCCTTAGCATACCAGAGATGTCAATATCTACAGATTACAATAAAAATTATTTTAATACAGTACCTTTTTTTTTTTCTTTTTCCAAGGGGAGAGGAGAGGAGACAAGGGGAGAGGAGAAAGAGAGGGAGAGGGAAAGGGAGAGGGACAGAAGACAAAAGGAGATACAAGAGAATTAATTTGCTTTTTAAAAGACATACCAACTTTTAAGCCAGATTTTCACCTGATTGAAAGCTTCCATGATGCTTTGAATAGGCCTGGCTCCATATAAAAATAATTTCAGATAAAGAACTGTGTGGGCTCATTTTTTTTTTTTTCCCAGTAGAAACAACCTTATTCACAGCTCTTCAGGTCTCCAGTAGTTTCTGTTTATAGTCTGATGTTACATTCGAACTTTTTAGTTTTCTGAAAGTACTTCTTTTCATTCCTGAACTGCTCCTTCTGTGGTTAGAGCAAGTCTGGTGTCTACATATGCTGTCACAGCTACCAGACTCCATCAAAAGAGTAGATTTAGGTGCAAAGGCACCCAGAGTAGGATTTGTTCAACATTTACAGTGGCATCCCACAAGACAATGCAGATGCACAAGCGGTCAAGGAAAAAGATTCCCTCTGGCTGTAATTCTGTGGTAACATACAAACGTTTTCTTATGTGTTTGTACTGCTGAATGATCTCCCAGTCTATTTCATTGCTCTTTCTGGGATTTGAAGGTGCTCTTCAAAGCTGATGGGGGTAGGTTTTTCCCTAATATACTCATTATTTTGATTATAATAAATTAGCATTTCTCCTTTAGTGTGTTTATAGAATGGCATTTTCCAATTAGATTTGCAACAGTTGCATGATGTGGTTTACATCATGCTAGATTGCATCCTTTGAGATTTTCAATGGACATGGTGTCCAAAGAGTGCTTGTGTTTCTAGCAGATGTTTGGACCATTATTTTCTCATTGCAGGCTATTGGAGAGTGCAGTAAGACTGAGTGAGCCAGTTGAAGATTAACTGTGAACCAACTACAGTTCAAACTCATTTACATATTTTCCTGTGAATTCACTTAAAAAGCACAAACAAGTGTACCTAAGAAAGAGCTGAAACCTACTTTAGTGTTACTCACTTCTAAAATGCAGAGTGACTACACAAAAAAAAAAAAAAAAAAAAAGACAATATTTTTAAGACAAGACAAAAGCTGTATCATGGAGCTGCTTGGAATGTTCTCTGTAGTGTTCCCTCCAAAATTCCTAGGCACTTTCCTGTATTTCTCAGGTATATTTTCTCATTCACTTTTTTTTTATCTCAATTGAAATGCTTGATTTTTTATCAGGTCCTGTTTATAGGACCCAGGACACTATTTCACTGTGGAATGGGGAATTCTATGGAATTCATTCCTTCTGACACACTTAGAAGGAATGTACAAAACTGATCAGAAGATTGCTTCCTTTCAGAAAAAAAAAAATCCCCAAGTAAACAGAGTATACATTCATTGCAGAAATAAAAGAAGACTCAAAAAAAAGTCCAATGGCAATGCAAATGTCAGAAGGGTTATATCTAATTACTTATGAATAATAAGTAAGTCAAGTAGAAAAAATGTTGAAAAAAGAAAAAGATTAAGATGTATTGATGACACTTAAAGGAAAAATGCGAAAAACCTACAAGCACAATAATTTTCTTAGCCCCCAACCTTTTTTATTTTTATAATCAAACTTCTCCATCACATAAAAGGATAATTTTAAAAGCTATATTAATGCTGCTCTTTATTAGGCAGAACAGGATTTGAATACCTACCCCTCTTCACATGTTTTTACTTCTAGCTTCACCAGGTACTGGAATATACTTAGCATTGTGCACCAATACTAATTTTTTTACTGAATACCTTCATCTTTGTAAGTGACAGCCTCAATCATACCCGACAAAAACGGATTGAAGCTTGCATTAACAGAATCACTAAACATATCATGGTCTTCATTCACTGAAAGAAACATTTGCATAATTGCTCTAAATTAGAGACATTTAATTTTAAGTGATTTACTCAAAGTTTAAAAAGACTTTTTATTCTCAATTGTATATAGTCTGATTCATGACAAATCCTTTATTGTATGTTACACAGGATTTTTCTGTTTCTTGTCAAGATATTCAATTATTAGCAGTTTTTCTACCTGAGAAGTTTGTGGCAAGGAGTTATACAGTGATGAAGTAGTGTGAATACTCTAACTTCAAAGGCAGAAAGGGGAAACTGTCACGAACCTTTGAATGTATTTAAAGCCTCCTGCATAATTGTAACAAGAAAACACATAGAGCTCTAAATTACATTTATTTTAGATGTCTCTTCAGATTCATAGTGTTGATCAATTTCTGCTTCAAGACAAACCAGTCAATGAAGTTCTGATGCAGAAATGTGCATAAAAAGGGATGCAAAGTCAAAGACCAGAGGACAAGTAGGAATATTTGGAAGCATTTAATTTAAATCTGTCTTGCCCTTCTCTGCTGTCTTAACTGGAAAACCAAGCTTTTGAGCGTCTACATCCTCTCCCTTCTTTTGCAGAAACATTTCAAATGCACTGCCTACATACAAGAATCTGGTGCTACTTGCATGGCATTCACATGCCACGAGGCTAACCAAACATCTTTATGGGGCTGGCCATGGTGACACCAGATCCCTGGGTAACCATCACCTTCTGGGCTGACAGCAGGTGAGGTATCATCGCAGAGCTTCTGAAGTGCCACTCTACGCGCAAGAGTGTAGGCAACAGAGCTATGCCCTTCATTACAGATTTTTCTGTCACATTCTGTCAAAAAACCCAAACTTTTTACCTGGTATTTGAGTTGAAGTAGTTTTAAATAGCATATCATCAGCACCAGCATCTATGAGACGTGATCAGCCACCATTCAGCTGACAGGTCATGGAGTTGAGTCATTCAGGTAGATGAGCATGTATGGTTAGTGAGGACGGATATGGAAAAAGCTACGAAATCTTCACATCTAGGAAGAGAAGTTCTAGGATTTGAATAAAATCATCCATCAGCCTGCACCTTTAACACCAGACTGTAAGAGTAACACCTTGTTCCAGACTCTGTCAAGCAGGTCATGTCACAGCAAAAAGTGCTGCATCTAAACTGAGTCTCCAGCAGTTCACCCATCTGACTCCCTGAGGAAGAAGGACCCTAGGAGATATCATGACACATACCTACATGCCAGTTTACACATAGGATACTCATCCCTTCACTTATGACTGTTCCAGGAAGGCAACATCAGTAAAAATGATAATGAATACTCCTCTGACTTTTATGACCTGTTCAACTCTCCCTGGGTTGTTTGGTTTTTTGTTTATTTGTTTGTTTTTGGTTTGATTTTCGTTGGGTTTTTGTTGTGGTTTTTGTTGTAGTTTTGTTTTGGTTTTGTTTGTTTGTTTGTTTTTGTTTTAATTTTTTTTTTCTGAAGAGATGGTTATTGTTTTTCACAGATTTCAGCACACCTTCTGAGAAATCCAGGTCCTTTTTCCAGAGATGTAAGATTATTCTGTTGGTTACAATGAAGTGAAGCAGAAGTAGTGCTATCAGTCTCCATTAGATTATTCCTGATTTAGGCCAGTGAATCTGACAACAAATTTTGAGCAAAGTTTTATTTAAATATGTTGTTTAAAAAATCTTTATATTTGTTGGATTTGTTTGTGTTCTGTTTTTACATCGTGCTGACAAAAAAATGTTTCACCAATGATCCTGGGATGAAAATGGTGGGGTTTGCAGTAGGAAAAAGTTTCAGCTACTAGGTTAAATGTTTTCATGACTGACCTATGATGCATATGTACTTAATTCTGTGGAATATTAACAATATTACTCTAATTTTACTACATATTACAAGAGATTAAATGAAGGAAGAAAGTTGATTTTCAGTGCACTGTTTGTGTTTACAATGCAGAATGATGTTTGGAAAAATAAACTATAGAATGTAAAAATCCTTCAAAGAGTTTATTCATTAAAATAACCAGGACAGTTCAAAAAGAAGGTTCTGATTTAAAAACCAAACCAAACAAACAAAAACCCCAAAAATCAAAACCAAAACAAAAAAGAACTAAACTGAAACAAAAAAAAAAAAATAAAAAGGGCAAAATTGAAAAAATAAAAACAAAACAACAAAACAAAACAAAACAAAACAGTGTCATATAACCATCACCACACTATGATGAAAAGTTCATGCTGATATTACTGCACTTTCAAACTTTGTTTCACTTACACCACTCTGCTGAATTTGGCTTATTAAGATCAATAACATAGTCTTGATCTATTCCCTGGATTCACCCTGTTAATGGTTGAATGGAAAGGGAAAAGACCTGCTCACTATTAATTTCTGCAAATATTATGGTAAATTTTGAATTAATTAATCCTTTTTTGAATCTTGTGATTTTTGTTAATAAACAATTGATAAATGAACACATAAAAACATTCATGAGCACAATGTGAACTGCAGATTGTTTACTATCAAACTCAAATTATCTGGGGCATAAATAAATGATTCATCTTTAAATTAAGAATTTAATTAATTAAATATCAACACCTTTAAAAGAAATTTAATAGTTATTACTCTAATATGCAGACTCTTGTAATACTGATGATTTCTGTATGAGTCTAACAAACAGAGCTCTAACTTAACTGTGCTGTTCCAGCTCTAGCTAAGCTCTTAGAAATAATGAAGTACCCAGGAGATGAAGCTACATATTGCAAGAAACAGACATATTAGATTTTCATAATTAAATGTAGATTTTGATTTACTTCTGCTTTTGTGCTATTTGGGTTTAAACCACCCATCATTTACCATTTAGGATAAATCTAGAATGTAAAATAAACTCAAATTTATAGATTATAATAGTAACCACTTATTTTTCTCTTCAGTGAGAAAACAAAAACAAGTGTTCCATTTGTGATAGTTTTTGGTGTTTTAGTTGCTAAAATAAGAAACAATTTAAGTTCCACTAATCCTTTACCTTCTTTCAGTGTCCTACAGAGTTATCATAAGCAGGAATTATTAAAAAGTCAGTATTGGGGCAGATGTCACTAACACGGAATTTAGTAAGCGTTCATGTGTTTCCTCATTAAAATTCTGCATAACTCACTTCCTGAATGTCTACTGATCAGTGGGGGATAAGAATATGTCCATAATTGAAAGAAACCCTGAATGGTCGAGATGATTTGACCTTCCTTACCAGGAACAGCGATCTCAGTTAGGAGATACCTAGCCTCCAAAATAATCTGATATTGCAGCATGGAAAGATTAGTCAACAATATAGCAAAAGATACTTTAATACATTCTACGCTCAACAAGTTAATATTATAGGTATTATAACACCATCAAAATGTTTGGTCACAAAACAATCTACATCTTAATTAAGAACCAAGTAGACTAATTACTACTGCATTAAACTTGAAAATAATAGTCAATGGCTCTTTTTATTAAGAAATTCATAGACACTAGAGTCACAATGTTGTGCTTACTTACTCCAAAAATATTAAAACAATTACTGTGACTTGTCATTGGCACACTTTTTCTTGTAAGTTCCTGAGGAAATGACCATAATGAAGACATAAATGGTAAGGAAAGTCGTGTCAGCTATTGGTATTTTTTTTCTGTCTTCTGTTTTCCTACAGGTCAGAAAAATTTTGTTCCAGACTTCTTACTGAAGGCACAGAGGTACTCAAAAGGCAAAACACAAAGATCAGTAAGTGGTATATAAACCGCAAAAGCTGATCATGATTAATAAATTAAAAATTAATCAGTAGATTCAGTGTTTTTCCTATGCAAGTAACTTGCAGGCAAAATAAAGTCACCATGACTAATGTGATTGTGTGACTATGTGTATTTAATTTCAGATTAATGCCAAATACCATCTTAACCCACTGGTTTAGATAGAAAAGTTAAAATAAATCCACCAACGAATGCACAGCATGCAGTCTAATTCAACTTTCATTTGATCCCACTGCATAGTATTTAAACAGGATTTCCTCAGGGCCCTGTAGACCTTGGAATTGTAAACAATGATAGGTTGGCTTCAAAACAGATTTCATATACACTGTCTGCACACTGTATAAACTGCAGGCTTTGTTTTTGTTTTTGTTTTAATATTTTCTTTTTCAACATGCCACAGATAATGGGAGGATTAGCTCAAAACCTACTGGTGTGGCAGTCTCATACATGGCACTGAGAAAAGACATCATGCACCTATCAACACATGACACAATCCAAGAGTGAGAGCTGTGACACAGATGAAGGTGATACTGGCTGCACACAGAGTCCACCTGGAGCACACCGTGGGATGAACTCTGATCTTGCTTCTTAAACACATTTACTTGGCTTGCCTCAGGAAGATGTCCAAGAGTAAACCAGCACGTGTGTGATGTGGAACCAACAAGGAGAGATCAAAGTGGCAGTGAATCAATGAAGACAGTGAACAAGCTCTCCTTTTTGGCCTGAGTAACTCTAGCAGTGACATAGCACATGAATAGTATCACTTTAACTTGTTTTAGAACTGCAGGGAAAGTTCTCTAGCATATAGACTACAAATACAGTAATTTTACAAGAGATCGACTAAGTTTAATAACACTTTTCTGAACACATCATATGGTATTCTGGCCAAAACTTTGCTAGAAATGACCAACTTCAATTTGCCACACTAATCACCAAATTAGAGGTTTTCTTTTCCTTGACTCATCTCTGATTATGAAGATACAATCTTCCCAGTTGTATGAGGTTTTTCATTTTCGCATATTTTAAGAAAAATGTTTGTATATCTGTCTCTGTGGCTTTCTATTTAAATATTCTGTCAGCTTGCAATCAGATAAAGAAGCCTTTTTTAAATTTCTGATTGCCTGAAAAGCACTGAAATAATGCTGTTATTTATCAATCAATTCCTGATTGTTTACTGATCAAAGTAGAGGCAGTGTGCATATGTTCAAAAATATCTTTCAGCATAGTAGAGACTTCCAGTAGTTAAAACTCTTTGCTTAAGATACTTCAGCAACCATGTAGGTTTTAAGCTTGTATGTAATACTTTAGGTCTAAAATATGCTGGATTCCAGTTGGTTTGCTATGTCTGCAAACACCATAAGCTATTGTTGCATTTGCAAGAACAAGAGATACAAGAGACAGTAATTCTAAATTGTAGGGGAAACATTTCCTGGTAGAAAACAGCCTACTGACCTACTAGAGATTAAGTGTGCTTGTCATGTGGTCCCTCAGTCTCTGACAGAGGTTAAAGGAATGCTGATTCCAAAATTAGAAACAATAGGTGGAGGTATGTGCAAAGTTGTCTGATATTCCTATGGCTGCCACTGAAGAACAAACCTCACACTTTGTGTATTGTTATTTTTGCTCCACTATGAACAATGCCAAGAATTACAAGAAAAATAAATCAGAAACTTAGAAAAATTTGTCTAGTATCCAACAGACTGATTACTCTGAACTCTGATTTCAACTTCATACTAAATTGACAGTAGATTGACAGCCCAGCATTATTTCACTTAATACTAGAGCACCAGCAAAGAAGAGGTAAATGAAATTATAATGCTTAGTGAATCATTCAACTTGCAAATCCTGACACCCTTTCCTTCCTATCAGACCAAAAGAAAACATCATGATCTCATCTAAGATGCAAGAGATGCCATTCTCATTTGACACCAGAGTAGAATGGTGAAGTATTGTAAAACATGTTGCGGATAGACTTTCATTTTTTCCAACTCCCAGCTTAAATTACTGCCAGGTACACAAGGAACGAGTCTCAAATCAACACTTAACTCCCTTGGCTATCTCACCAGGAAGTACTCAAATCCCAGGCTACCTGACCACAGCTTCAAAATAACATTCACACTGCTGTGTCCCATACATGACTTTGGGGCCTGCAAAAGGGAAAAAAAGCACAAGAAAACAGGATGCACAGCTGTGGGTAAGTTAAAAGCTTAAATAAATAATGACAAATACGAGGACAAAAGAGCAGTAGCTTCTAACTTTGTCTTCTGATTACTTTTGGTTTACAGTGGAGATGGTACACACTACGCACGCCCCAAATGCTAAATCAAGACACTAGAAAAGTGAAAATAAAACTGTAGGATAATGAAGTGATGCAGGTTTGAAGGAACCTCAGTAAGTCATTGAGTCCCACTTTCTGCTCAAAGCAGGGTTTACTTTGATACTCTGGATTGCATGGAGACTTGTTCTGTCAAATTTTGATTACGTCCAAGGATGGGGACTCCATAATACAATGAGTGTAACAAAGTCCTACAGACCTATGACCTAATCTTGTTTTCTGTTACCACTACAGGTGAGCAAGAGTGAAAACTCCACTTCGTTTTGTTTGTTTGGATTTTTGTTGGCTTTTTGTTGTTGTTTCGTGTGTGTGCCTGTGTGGTTAAAGAGAAAGATTTTTATAATAATCTGCAACAAAAACTTCTGGAAAATGGAAGGCTTGGTGCTTACGAGACTAAACTTTCAGAATAGTTTGAAATTCTTTCTCTTTGGACAGATTAATCAGCAAATGGGAGGATGTGTGAGTCATGGGGGTGAAGCTGGCAGGGAACATCTGCACAGTGAAATGTACACAGAAAATGTCACAGATACAGACTTACCTGAGGAGCATGTCAAATCTGAAAAAGTTTCTTTTTTTCCCAATGGAAATTTCTAACTGGCTGAAATAACCATAACTGATTGGAAGTACTTGCATTTCTTTATTACAAGTAGGAATTATTAAGGGCCCATCTGGAACATCTGACTCTCAATTTGTGAAGGTTCAAGGAGATCTTTTATTCAGAAAAACTGATCTTTTGTCTTTAAGTTTTTTTCTTGTGTGATCAAAAGTTTTGGTACACCAATACCTCTGCTTGATTTGTACCAATGATGTAAACTATTTTAAAAGTTGTTTTGTGACATGCACTTCTCTTCAGAGGTGCAAGGCAGAGAAGGAAACAGATGATTCAAATTTTAGTTTGTTTCCTTTCTCAAGAAAAGTTTAAAGTTTGCTAGCCTGTGAGTTAGGAAAAGCAAATAAACTGAGCAGTTTCTTATTTTTAATTAAAGTGATCTTTTTTATTCTTGAAGGAGTTTTACAGAAAAATAAAGAAAACTACTCAAAGTATTGCAGTGCCTGGCTTCAATAAAGATATTTTCTTGATGGCAGATAGCAAATATGCAATTAACAAGTGCAGATAGAAAGCATTTTTATTTTGCAAAACTGAACACTGATATTCATGGAGAATCATGGAGTGGTTTGGGTTGGAATGGACCTTAAAGATCATCCAGTTCCAACTTCACTGCCATGGACAGGGACACCTTTCACTAGACCAGGTTGCTTAAAGCCCAATCCAGCCTGGCCTTGAATACTTCCAGGGATGGGTCATTACTTTAGTCATAGACAACCTTTGGATTTTTAATATTTGCCAGTAAAAAGAAAAGGGCAATTAGAGCTGTGAGGGGAAAAATGAGAAAGGTGATTTTTGTGAATCTCTTCTTCCCAATGTTTAAAAACAATTAGCACTTATAAGTTACCATAGCAGTGAGCAGAGACATGCTCTGCATCTATCAATTTTCATAGTGGTATTATCCTCCATTGCTCTATCCCCCTATTTTTTATTCCCCTTTTCTTTGCCCATCTATTATTGCCAATTGTTAGGGGGGGGAAAAAAGGCACAAAACAAACAAACAAAAAAGAAATAAAACTCAACAAACCCAACCAGTACTGCATATTTTTAAGTCCTGGTTTTGTTACTGTGAATAGCTATTGAGCGACCAGTAGCCTTTGCTGCCAAACCATTTCTGTGGTGTAGTGGGTATAGAAATTGCTCAGCCTACAGCTGTGTACCTTCTGTTACTAGAAAAATCCTGATGAATATTTCATAAATCGAGTCCTGCTGATCTCATATGTAATAGAAGTGTAGTCAAACTCACTTAAACAGGAAAGGCAATTTTCTGTCACCTTTTTCATTTGCCTTAATAGTTAATTTTCACTGACCATACACTACAATATTCGTCTTGCTACTTTTAAACTTGGCTGCATTTTACACTGAAGCAGACTTGAAAACCATCAGCAACAGTAGCAACTGCGCTTACTCTGTCTCCTCAGTATGTGGGACCACATAACAATTCGATTGAGTTGTTATCAACTGTACGTACATGTCCTCACTGCACAACTGCTGCTACAACCTCTGCTACAGTCCTTGGCATCAGAACAGCAGGTACGTGTTAAGGACATGCAGTGGAGGTGTCTTGAGGTGGCAGCATTAGAAAGCCATAAAATACATCCCTGCAATGGACTTGGGATCCAGTACAGGAGATAACAGCCTGAAAATTTTCTATTTCATTCGTAATTCCATTAGGGATATGGATGGATCAAAAGCAAAGTAACAACATACTCTTTGTTAAGAACAGCCCTTACATTAGTTTTGGTAGGAGACTTTCTCAACCGAGTAAAGTCAATGCTACTAAGTTTTCCACCATTATAAAAATTAAAAGAGTTTAAGTGTAATTCCCCAGATTTTAACTTCTTTAACTGCAGTGTGTTCATTAACTAAAAATTTCTACAGATTTTAGCTTTTCAGGTGCAGATTATTTTCAACAGACTAATTTTAAATGTATGGTCTTATCTGTGAATTTTCCTCATTTGCTGAATTAAGCCACTTCTGTTGAGTAGTGTCCTTGGATGAAAGACCAGTTCTGGGCAATGAATCTATATTTGTCCAGTGCCCTATTACTTGTTTGTCTTTTTCTATTAAAAGATGATCTGTTAGTCCAGCTTACTCTGAATAATAGTGAGTTCCCCTTGACTCACTTTGAAGCTCATAAACATACTTTCTCTCACTCCCACTCCATTAGGCATTTTGGTGGAAGACAAAGCAGGCTACTGGTTAAAACAATAATAATTTTAAAAATTACTGCCTTAATTAGCAGACATTATGGGGAGGCAGCCAGGAATGTAGAGGTTTAGAGGTATAGAAAGGAGATGTTTCTGCATTAGGGATGTTGTGAACCAAACAGAGAGCTTGGGGCTGTTCTGAGCAGGAGACACCTGAAGCTGTTGGAGGAAGCCATGGAGGATAGAGAGGAGGGTGGTGGGATGGAGGCTGGAGCTGAGGGACTTAGGTGCCTCTGAACAAGAGGAACAGGAAATGTCAAAGTGAAAAAAGGGTTATGAAAAGAATGATAAGTGCCAGCAGAAAATGAGAGAAGTCCAGAGCTAAGTTGGAATGCTGGAAGAAGGAAAGTGTAAAAATCAGAGTAGTGAGGAACTCCTTATAAAGTGCTTCTCTTTTCAGTCTTATGCAGAATGGAAAAAGGCAAAATCATAGAAAGGACTTTTACTTACATTTACCACCAAACCCCAGCCCCTTCTTTGAACAAAACTTTCCCCAGCATATCCCATTTTCCCCACCCTGCCCACTGGCGTTTCTCTCTTAAAACTAACAAAAAAGAAAAAAAAAAAAAGAAAAAAAAAAAAGAAAGTACATTATGAAGAGATGACTTAGTAAATCCAGAGGGATTGTATTACTTTCTCTGCTTCTTCTGATTACCAGCCACTTCAAGGATACAGCATGCCTCCCGGCACATATCACCAGTTTTGTACAGGTCCAACCTCCCTTTTCATGGGAGAGGAGAGATACATTCTGAGACCAATTTCTGTGCCAGACACAGGGAAAGTCAGAAAACAGGCATTGCCCAGCTCTCTGAAACAAAGCTTGGCTTTGTGTATTTCTGGTCTTCAATTATTTTATCTTGGCCTCTTGTACATGTCTTTAAAAGTAGAGCCACTGCTACATCATTATTTTAAAAAGCAGCAAATTCTCATTGAGAAATAGATCTGTAATAGACTCAGAAGAAAGCCGCAATTTTTCAGGAGATCAGGGCTGACTCATTTTCAGTGAGGCCCCTGTACCCTCACAAAAATCACATTAAAATCTTTAAACATTATTTGTCCTTGTCCAGATTACACTGTGAAGACTGTGTTCCTCCTTCTGTCATGTGTGATTAACCAAACTTTGTAAAAGATGATAACTCAGACTATGAAACTGCATGTCCCTTACATATACTCACAAGAATCTTATGTTTTTTGTGAGTAGGTAAGGGAAAATATATAGAAGTGTGTGTGTATTTGTGCATGTCTGAATATTGGGGATAATCACGTACTTTCAAGTATATGCATTTGGTTTTGTACAGAAGAGTACTTGGAGTTTGTTGCATTGTGAAAAATAGGCAAGATAAGGTTTGTCTTCTTCCTGTCAGACTTTAGTTTATGGGCTGGGTAGAAACTTCAAAATGAAATCTTTTCAGTATGCATGGTTAAGTTCTTAGCTAAAACTGAGAAGCCTTGTTTTTACCTCATCTTGATTTTATACTACCAAAAGGATAGAAGGGCAGAAGTGGATCTTGAAGCAACTGTTGTGAACTGAAGGTTACAGGCTGGTGAAAAGCTCCCTCTGACTAGATGGCTTTGACAAATACAGCTTCTAGATTTTTATCCTTTACTTTCTTTACTCAGCTTCATTTAATTTTTAAAAACTTTTCTCTGAGTTCATTGTGTACAATTAATATTCAGCAGAATAACTTTTATGTTTGTTTGCTGCATTCCAGGATCATGTATAGGCTAAATTTGCCAACCTTATTGCCCAAATAGAAATGCTGAAATTATAGAGAATCAATGAAAACAGTCTGGCTTTGAGAACTGCACTTGATGTCTCCTGTGGAATCAGTTCTTATCCTTGCTGCAGTCTCTGAAGGCATTGCAATCTTAATGACATTTAATCTTGTATATGCCAGTCTAATCTTATCCCCAGTGATGCAACCTCTAAAGTGGTTCAAATAAATAAACTATAGCAATATAAAGTCAGAGCAAATAATACTAGAGATAGACAGGGTTTTTTTTAAGGCTTTTTTTATATCTCTTTCAGCTATGATTTTTTTCCTGTGTTGTTAATGCCTTAAAGCATTCTCCACTGATTCATTCATCACAATTTTTTCAATTTTCCTTCCCTGAATAACATAGTGGAATGCTGTCTTCTTCCTGGATATGCTGGCAAGTATGCTGTTTTTGTTTTGTTTTGTTTTCTTTTCTTTTTTTTTGTTTTGTTTTGTTTTGTTTGGTTGGTTGGTTGGTTGGTTTTTTCTGGTATTGAGGAGGATTTGATAACCTAGGTGTCACAGGGTCTGTGATGATCATGTATTCAGAGAATACTATATCTTTGTAGTAAACCTAGAGAACAAAAAATCCCCAATATCTCTTTTAGGTCCAAAAACAAAGTTAGCAAACTTTAAAATAATTAGTATTTGGGAACGCTTGTTCTGACTTTAATTTAATTATATTTAGCTTAATTAGTTCTGTCTTTAACTTAATTGTGTTTAGCTCAATTATGTTTAAAAATCAGATAAAATGCATGGTTAGTCCTGTTACCAAGTGCTCCTTTGCTCCCTGTTATCAAGGGAGAAACAGTAAGTTATCAAGTTCTTCTGGAGAAAAGTTGACAAAGAATTATTACTTATAACATTAAATTATGATTTCAGGGAAAGTTTATTTGAGGTAAGAGTCAGTGTTTGTTTGTCGTCAAATCATTATCTGCACTGAGTCTCTATGTTTACTCACCCATGTGAAACTTGAGCTGTTTTCCAGCATTGACATTATTCATCCAGAGCTCATTTCTCAGGCCTTCCTCTGCATTGTTCATAAACTCTGTAGGTGATTCCTACTGCCTACAGGTTCCATCTCCGCAGCCTAATTGTCTTCTTAGTCCTTATGCAAGTCCAGGACTTTTGCCAGTAGATTTTTAACACAAAGATGCACTGAGTTTTATTGTTTGCTGTTGTGGAGAGTTTTTTACAAGTTCCGGTCCTGATCTATTTGGCATATACTGAAGAGGGATCTTTAATAAGGACATGTATTGGAAATCGTGGATTCACTATCTCTGAAAGTGGTCAAGGCCAAGTTGGATAGGGCTTTGAGCCACCTGGTCTAGTGGAAGTTGCCCCTACCCATAGAACTGGATTATCTTAAAGGTCCCTTCCAATTCAAAACATTCTGATGTGATTCTATATGTTGATCATGGGGCATGAGCTTCCTGTGTCTTGTTTGAAGAGTTTACATTTCTGTTTGAAACTTCAGATAGAGATAGATTTTGTGCAGTCTAATTTTATTTCAAAGCAGATAGTAATTATTACATTATTTCCTATAAGGTTTTATTGTCTGTGATGTATAAGTTGGAATATCCTAAAATACAGTTTACAATTATGGAAAGGTTAGTTTTTCTGTTGGATAACTTTACATGTATTACCTCATGGCATCTTTAGAGATTTAATGTATTTTGGTAGAGGACTGTCTTCATTTGATTACAGTTATTTTTAATTGAGAAGGTAGACACTGTAAAGAAAGCTTCTTTGTCCTAAAAAGATTTAATTCAGGACTTGGTTGTTTCACAGCTTTTGGGTGTACTATGCAAGTGGTGAGATATAAAGAACAAAATTCATTGGGTTTTGGATTTTTGCTGTATATTGATGCCATTTTTATGCTGATTCTGACACCTGGTCAAGCACTGGAATATTTCAGATATGGCTTGGATGATGGTGATTAGTGATCTTCCAGGTGAAATCAGGGACAGTGTTGATAATGTCACATTAGTACCTAGGCACAGCAGTGATTTTTTGAGCTTTAGTTTTTGTCATCTTTTCTTCTAAATATTCCATTGGGTAGTAGGTGGGAACTCAACAGTAATCCAGAATTAATCATATTTATTTAAGTTTCCCTGTAGTCCTGATACAGGCTTTGACAGAAAGGTAAGCTGCAACTATGTTGCATGTAAATATCACATAGCCTTACAACATATGATTGTAGCGAATTTTTAACCTTTAGAGTAATAGCTACCTTTTAAATGGTGTAAGAAAACAGTCAAATGTAAACATAATGATAGCTTATGCACTGATGATAATGTGCCAAAAGTAGAGCCTTGCACAGACCTTATTTAATAAGTGAGAAGAAAAAATAATTGTCTCCATTGCTGATTATACAGGGATAAAAAAATGCTGTTCAAATGTATCCTGTAATAGCTTCCACCATACAGCCTGTCTCCACTTATTGTATCCCTTTTTTTCCCTTTAACCTATTACTAACTCATCAGCATAAGTGGAGGAATTAGATATTTTCCCAGTACCTGCAATTATAACAAATACCAGTGATTGCATGACTCCCTTCTGTAGTTGTCCTTGAGCTGATTATGTGCATAAGTTTCTAAGGGATCAGCAACCTCTCTGTAAATACTTAAAATTCTCTTTTGACTTTAATCTATGATATTATAACCAAGGTCATTTTCCTTTCTCTAACACCACACTAAATTTTCTCCAAGAACTTTTTTTCACTAAAAACTTTTTCACCAGTTTTTATATTTTTTAGCCTTCTCTGTGGATTTTCTTGTGACATGCAATAACTTTGTGGTGACCTTTCACTCTGCAATCATCCCTCAATAGTGTACAGAGAAAGAACATCACTGATGCTCATACAAGGATCAATTCTTGTGAGTATGTGCCAGAGTGAGCTGCATTAATCTTAGTGTACTCACAGATCTAAGGGAAATGCCCATCTGAAAGCTCTTTCCTTTTTATGAGTATCACTTTGAGAAAGGAATGAGAATTATAAGGTATGTAATCCTCTCCTGGCTCTGGGTGTGCTACTCTGGGAATAAGGCTAATTAGCAATTGCAGGTATATGCTATTTAAAGACATTATTCAAATCTAGACAGGAATTCACAACAGCTCTCAGAACAGGCCTCCTTTTTTGGTCCTCAATGTCTTTCCTTCTAAAGCTTGTGCTCTGCTACCACAGCAGTGTAAAGTTAACAAGGCTCCTATCTTTCTACAGTCCCTACACCTCCTTACCTCTGACTCTACTACCCATGTTTACCATGTCTGCCCTTCTGTCACCTCGTGCCAAATTAACACAATGGAAACATGTCCAAACCTCAGATCTTAGGTCCCTCAAAGGATCCCAGTGCTATCCTCGTGGTGGACTGCAGTGGCAATGGCTGTACTAGAGGAAACAGGAGCATGTTTCCTGAATGTTCTTCAACAACACACTTGGCATGTCTTCAGCTCTTCCTCACTCCTCTGTTTCTGACTTCTAAACAGGTCATATCAGGACAACTGACATGTTTGTCAAGAGCAAGGAAATATATCTGGGGATGATAGATACAATGGCAATTGGAGTTCTGATCAAACAACAGTCTATGCTCACAGGTTTCATTACTTTAATTAGAAAGTGTTTTTTATTCTGAGTGGGGGACTTTTTTTTTCCACTGAAATATACTTTTCAAATAGCTCCTGTAATACTCCTCAGTCATCACTTCTAATTAAACTATAAATATGAAGCTGTATGGAAGTGTGTGGCAATCTGTTGGAGTGCATGAAGGCTCTATAGAGGGATCTGGACAGACTGGATCAGTGATGTAAGGCCAATTTCATGAGGTTCAACAAGGTGACGTGCCAGATCCTCCACTTGGGTCACAATAATCTCAGAACTACATGCTTGGAGAAGAGCAGCTGGAAAGTTACCAAGTGGAGGGGACCTGGGGGTGCCAGTTGACAGCCAGCTGAACATGAGCCAGCAGTGTGCCCAGGTGGCCAAGAAGGTCAATGGCATACTGAATTGTATCAAAAACAGTGTGGCTAGCAGGACTAGGGTAGTGACAGTCCCCCTGTACTCAGCACTGGTGAGTCACCTCAAATCCTGTGTTCAGCTTTGAGCCCCTCACCACATTGAGGTGCAGTAGCATGTCCAAAGAAGGTCAACGAAGATGGTGAAGGGTCTGGAAAACAAGTCCTGTGAGGAGCAGCTGAAGAAACTGGGGTTGTTTACCCTGGAAAGGGAGCAACAGGCTTATATTCTCTACAACAACCCAAAAGGAGGTTGTAGCAAGGTGGGGGTTGGTTTCTTTTCCCAGATAACAAGAAATAGGACAAGAGGAAATGGTCTCAAGTTGCACCAGGGAAGGTTTAGATCAGATATTAGTAAACATTTCATCCCAAAAAAGGTGATCAAACATTGAAACAGGCTGCCCAGGGAAGTACTGAAGTAACCATCCCTGAATGTATTTAAAAGATGTGTACATGTGATACATAGGGGCATCGTTTAGTGGAGGACTTGACAGTGTTAATGGTTGGAATTAATGACCTAGCAAGTCTTTCCCAACCTAAACCATATATGATCCTATGATTCTACAAGCTATAAGCTTCACACTGGATCAAGAGGATGAAATTGAAAAAGCCAAAGTATAATATTTTTAGCTTAATTAAATTGAATTCCCAAGCACAATAAGTAGATGGGCAAACAGAGGGAGGCTGCTACTTTGACGGGAAAAAATAATTCTTTTGGATTGAAGCAAAAGAAGACACAAGGGGTTGGACTATCCCTGTGCACTCCTCCACCACACACACAAAAAAAATTAAAAAAAAAGAAAAAAATTATGAATAATTTCAGTGTTTAATCTGCCCTGTTAGACTCAGTATCCCATCATTTTACAGAGTTTTTCTTTCCTTTGCAACATAGTTTCCATTTCCACTGTAGCATTAATTAGAAAGCCTTCTGAACAGTGGTTTCTGCTTCTGTCCCTCTCAGAAATGTATATGGGAGACAAGTCTATGTGCTTCACAAAATAAATAAACAAACAAACAAATAAATAATGATAAAAATTTACTCGATTTGCTATTAATTCCACAAAGCACAAGCTGCAAGTGCTTGTTCATATGAAGCTATTGCCACAGCTCAGGTAATTACTGGAAGACAGGAAAAGAAAGATGGCATGCATTTAATGAGCAAATTACAGCCTTTGGGGTGTATTGGATTATCTTGACACAAAAGTTAATCTTTTTGATGTTACAGCATTTGTGATTAATATTATAGATGTTAATGAAGTGTGGACTTCTTTAATACTTTTCATATGACAGGCAGAGGCTTATGATGGATGCTGCTGTTACACTCCAAGTGGTTAAATCTGCCATGAGCTGTGTAACTCCCAGATTACCTGGGTGCATCAAGTCACAACGTAAGCATGCTTCTTCCTGTTGACAGCACCAATGAGAAGGGTGGCAGCTCCCAGAGGCAAAGACCAGGAATGAGGAGAGATGAAGGGACAGTAAAACTGTCACCACAGTATTAAAGGTTCTAGAAGTTCTGACAGCTGGTGCCAGGCACTTAAGGCACTGATTTAAAATAATTATGAAGATGATGATAATAATATTACTACATAATAATATTAAACACAGGCATTGTTATGTGACTCCAGCACTTTCACTTTGGTTTGGGGGCTTGAGAAATATTGGTACTTAGTGCTAGAGCTCAACCACAAATCCCTGCTCAAACATTAGTATGATGAAACAAAATTGCAGAAACAGCCAGACTGTGACACTACACGATGTTTGCAGGTGTATACATAATTACACTTTCATTATATCTTATTAGAAATGATTCCACATCTGTCAATAGGAGTCATATTTTCCCGGTCGCAATCAAAGCTCTAGATCATAAAAACACATCATAGTGGATAATTAGTCCCATTGAGTTTGGGGAGTGAGTTCATCTAAAGGGACTAAGTATTCTGAATCTGCTTAGGAAGGGAAACATCTGTGAACATAGATCTTCCTGCAAGTACCTAAGAAATTATTTGTCTTTATGTTTATAGGCCCTAACTGTGCTTTCTTAGTTGTCATAAGTACTTACCCATTCTCATATCTCAATTGCTAGTCTAATTTAAAAAAAAAAAAAATGTACAAAACCTGCTTTCGTCAAAACTTGATATTCAAAGTTTTAGTGGTCAGGCCCCTTCCTGTAAGTGTCTTCAGTAAAATCCTGATTATATGTGACAGAACACCATGCAGGAGCTTTGGAAAATCAAGAAGGGGGAGTTATGTGGCATGATTTCAAAGCTAAAATAACTACTAATGTCTGTCTTTCTTGCTCACAGTCATTAGTGCCATAGTCCATCTGGAAACATCACCTGAAGGAATTTACCGCATTTGAAAACTCTGCTTTCGTGAAATACCAGAAACTATCCTTCTCCACAGCCCTTCACTTTAATGTCTGTGATGCTCTTTAAGACTTAGGAGCAATCAAATGCAACGAAATACCCTTATTTTCTGAGAGTCCTACACCTGAACGTGGTCACTGTGTTTTATTGACTTTAATCAAAAAAGTTTCATCACTAATTGCCTTCAGTGAACTTCTGACACTGGATTTTTCTCTCCTATTGTTTTCACATCTTATCTGCATTGCTGAAAACCTGGAAATCAATAGCTTTTTGAAATAATTTGCCATTGATAGAGAAAACTTTATGGATTTTTAAACTTTACTTCCTATCATACATATGAGGATCTCATCCCATCTAATTATATGAGTCTGAATACATACATCAGTGTCTTACATGGCTGCATTCTAACCTGCAAGGTTGATAATATCTGTGAGAGCATTGACACATATAGCAGGAATTAATTAAAGACTGCACAACTTTAATAGCACTGTGGTAAATTTTTGGTACTAATTAATATGCTGCAATTAAATAAATGTTACAGGATGGACTTGGAGAGAAAGCTATAATTTGCATAGGTGAGAGCTTGTGCATCTTTTGTAACAGTTGAATGAAAACATTGCAGCTAAGTTGCTCTACTGAATGAAAATAGTCTTTTAAATTACAGGTACTAAGAAAAGAGAGTTTTAGTGGATTTCATGTAATCTTTTGCTAAACAACTGATTGGCAAAACACACTTCTATTCTTGGATACAAAAAGGTGAAGAATTTTTCTCTTTTCTTTTCTCATTTACTATCACTAGAGTTTTATGTGAAGACAAGCATATGTGTACAAAGGAAAGGTAAAACACATTAGACACATGTGTTACAGTGACATCAAAGATTACAGAATTAACCCAGGAGTTGGATTTGATGGTCCTGGTGGGTTCCTTCCAACTCAGTATATTCTATGATTCTAGGAACCTTACTCAAAACCTAAGCAAACAGCCAGCACCAAAAAGGTCTGTAATTCCTAATGTTCCACAAAAACAATTTTCAGCTTACTCTAACTTCTGAAAATTAGTTACGAAATATTGTCTTCAAAATCCTCACTTTCTAGAGCAGTTCTATACCCACCCAGTGTAAAATGCATTAAGGTTTATTGACTGCTTGAAGCTCTTTTTGGGAAAGTCAGCAACTTGACCAGGCAAAGTGGTTAGATCTCACAGATCATAGTGACCTCCAGAAAGCAACCAGCAAAGCTCATGAGCTTTGGTAGGGGAAGAGAAGAAATTAGGTAGAAAAGAATACAGATTATCCTTGCCAACCTGCAGGTCTGGAATCAGGGGGCCAGCACACATTGGAGGATAGGGGAGAACCAAGTGAGTGACTGTGATGACCAAAAGAAGTCTGGAAGGGTATTAAAAATCTGTTATACAACCTGACTTCACAATGACATACAATTGCCCATTGTCTGTATTTGGAAGGCTGTTTAACTGCTCAGGTTGTTCGATGCCTGCCCACCCCTGGTGACAGAGCAGGCCAGCAGTTTCAGCAGGATGCAGATATGTTTGCCTTCACAGCCTTCCCTTCCTACTGAAGTTGTTGCTTTTATGTTCTTGGAGTTTTTGTTTCTCCTTGAATGGGAACTACATCACTTCAAAATGATTGATTTATAGCTTTCCATAAATCCTTAGCAGGTTTCAAAACCCCATTACTGTACACACAGTGGGGTGAGACGGAAGACAGCCCTCACACGGCACTGCTCTTGTCTCTCTATGTCTACTATGAATATTTCCACTCGCGCCTTCCTCTTTGGTAAAGGTCAAAAGGGAAAACTCTACTTAATTTCTATGTCTAGTGAAGCAGATTTGCTTTCAAAACAGCAATTATAATTTCAAAGTTTTACTTGAGTTGCTAATGAACTGGTTTAACTTTGGAACTAAAAATTAAGAAACACTTATTCAACAGCATCAGCATGTGTATCAAAAGCTGCTGTGTTAGAAAATGATGGTATCTGTTTTTCAGTTAATTCACTGGTCTGATTTTCCTCAACACTTCTGAATCCAACAGAAACTATGCAAATAATATTTTACTTAAGTAATTAAGAGGGAATAGCAAGTTTTTGTCTTCATATAATTTATGAAAATTTCCACAATAATCTTTAATAGGAAAGCTTGCTTTTAAAATACTATTTTTCACTGCATTATAGAAGGTCACTCCATTGAATTTCACACATAATGAAACTACTAGAATGGTTATTTTTAAGTTAAGTAATTATCAAAAAAATTTATTAGTGGGCTACAATACATACTTTCACTTTGTCCTAGGTTTTTTGCCTTTGAAGTTAAACTGCTTAGCATAATTATACTTTAAGGATCTTACAATGATTACTTATGGATCACTGCTATTATTTCAGTGAATCATCAAAGGAAAACCAGTTAGATCAATTACTGCAAAAGATGAAGTTCTGTCAAAGGTGATTTTCAGAATAAAAAGAAAAGAGTTTTTTTTCTTTGTAAGGGAACAGGGGTATTAAAAAAACCACACAGATAATTATGATCTAACATAGGAGTTCTTTTGTGTGTGAAGAACAGCCTTTTACAAGTAATACATAGGGACCTAAATAGTTTAACCACATCACTCTTTTTTATAGGATTTATCCATGTTTTTTCTTGTGTAGTGCAATGAAAGTTCACTCTCATAAGATCCAGCTCAAAGCCTTTCTGCTAAAGACAGCACTACACCAGGTGGAAAATGCCAAATGAAGAAATTGGTTTCAGCTGCATCAAAGAGAACATGAATTTTGCTGTTCTTCATAGAGACTAGATGAAAGGAAGAACCATTATTGCTCCTGTTCTTCATGATTATTGTCATTGCATGAGAAGTGCACTATATTGTGTAACCCCTCTTAATGTGGAAAAGATCTTTTATTTATTCTCTACATAATTATACAATAATTAAAACACAACTGAGGGCTATCAAATTCTGCAAGAGTTTCTCAACAGTTTCTGTGAATCCCATTTAATGAGTTGAGAGCAAAAAACAGAGAGCACCTGTTTTGCATTTCCTAGTCATATTTTATTTCTGGAAAATACGGGAATATTGGACCAACCTATTTAGCCAGGTTTAAACCAGGGTAGCACTGAAACTTCTGATGTTACAGAGCAGTTAAGACTGAAATGCTGGGTACCAAGGCAAGACTTAAACCTACATTGGCACTGTATCACATTGTCCAAGAGAAGCATAGGTTGTGGAATTACAATTTTTACAACACTGTAAATATTGTAAAAATTGATAAATTCTTACATTAGCAAATGTGTCTTAATTAAATGAACCTCGTCAATTTCCCACTGAGTACAGAAAACACTGTGTGTGAACTCCTGCATTTTTTTCCAGGTACACCAGAACTGAATTGCCTTTTTCCATAGGGTTCACTCTTTCACAACTCTATTTGCTCTTTTCCCCATTAGAAAAGTCACAGAGAGGATTTATGAATGGTCCTTATTCAGCTGAGTGATTCTTGGAATATCCCACATGGAATACCCATATTGCACAAAATGTGAGGGGACTTCCTGGCCTCAAAATCGTGAAAACTTTGAAAATAAAACCAAGCAACCAACAAAACAAACAAATAAAAAGAACATCTGAAGACAGTGACAGCAGCAGAAGTATTTAGGAGAAGGGCATTGGTCACCCTGCTGGAAGTACTTTTTATAGTTTTAATATGCCTGGTGTAGTGCGCTGGGAACCATCAAGAAACGGTGAAGGTTTTGAGGAAACAATTTCGGAGGGACCACAGAATGGAGGACATCCTTCCAGTGCTCCTGTGAATGAAGATCTTTACAGCTGCTTGAAAAGATAGAACTGACTGCTGTCATTCAAAGAGAGCAAGACACATAAAGCCTTTTAATATATTTAATCTCAGGTATCCGATCTTAATCAAACTATGCTAAACAGGAGAATGCCATAGTGTAAAATGAGAAACTTGTATAAGGAAAGTTGGGGGAAAGCAGGTTAAAGGAATAGATTTCAAGGAATAGATTTCAAGGCCTTTTTACAGCACAAATTGTTTCTGAAATCTTCAGTGTAAACAAAAAGAGGTACTGTGCATTCTGGCTTCTTTTCCTCCCCATAAAGAGGAATTAGGTGGGGAAATCCATGAACAGGTTGGGCTACCACTCTGGGTAATTAGTTATGTAATCTGTGAAAAGCAATAAGCTTGATTCTTGATTCCCCTTCTTTTTCTGTCAGCCATCTGAGATTAAATAAATAAAGACAATGTAAAGAAGATATCAATTATGTGTTATTTTGTCATCCAAATGACTTATATTTCCCATGCTCTATCTCTTTTAAATTTGTCCCAGTATCTTCAGAAGCAGCACTATGAGTGCTAGCCTCCCCAGACTAGTGATATTTTCACAAGTCAAGGCCATGCCACATGTCAGAAAAATGGATCTTAGTCTATAGTATTAAAAGAGCAAAGAAGAGGTATGCTGTCTGCAATTTCCCAGTGACAATTGCTCAATGATCCAGTCTTTATTATATGTTTAACAGATGTTATTTAAGCTGCTACAAGAAAGAACCACTTGATGGAAAGACAAGGTGCAGGTCTTGTTTCTGAGGACAAGAGAACTCCTCTGACCATGGCTACCTACAGGTAGCTTATTGGAGAGCTTGTCAAATATTCCTCATTCTGGTAGGGAAGAGTTTGCATCCACCAGCCAAACTTGCTCCGTTTTCTGAGACCACATCTCAAACTCCTTTTCTCAGCTATGGATCCATTTTCAGAAGGAAAATTTCCATTTTTAAGTCACTTCACCTATTTGTGACCGAATTCCCTTTTCTCGCTCAATTCAGTTATTTTTGAAATTACCATTGAAGTTCACAATTAATCTGATAGATTCATAATTAATACTTCTTATGAATTAACATACCCTCAAACACGAACTCTAATGAGCCTAAGAAACTGATCCCATAATGGCAAAATCATGAATTACACCAGAAATTCCTAAACATTGACAGTCACCACCCTGAGAAAGAAATGAAGCAATACAGACTTTGGGAACCTTTAGGTCTAGCCACTGACTAAGAGAATTGTATTTGGAAAATATTAGATAGGACAATTACATAATTTGCTTCATCTAAAGCTTTCCTAGAACTTGCTGGGTGAATTTTGCATGCTGGATTTGAATACCATACTGCTCTTCATTTCTTTTTCTTAGGCTGTTGTCACAAATCCAGAAAAACTGTGAATGTGCATCACAGACATTTTCCTGTCTCTATGTTCTCTTTTAGCTTGAACAGTTTGTAATGATTCTTCTTTGAATTCAGTGCCATATTCAAATGAGAAAATAGAGTTTGAGCATAGATTTATTTTACATTCATTTTAATTCCCATTCCATGTGTTTTTCACAGCTGCTCATTTTACTTCATTGCTTTTCCAAATGAAAACTCCAGCTGCTCCAGCCTTGCAAACCATATAATACATGTTGTATAAGCCTGTTTCAGTAGACTGTTCCAGAGACTCAATGGTTATTGTTTTCCTCATCTTCCACCTCTAGCCAGAAAAAAACAGTGTTTAGGTTTTAGTTGCAAATGCAGTCTTTGAAAGTCCCAGTAGTTTCTTACTTGGATTCCTGAGAAAATGAGAAATATCTGTCTAGTTTGATTTCTTTATTCTCCTCAATAACATCTAGCTTATGGGTCAATTTGAAAAAAAATTGGCATGTTTCCAGCCGAGCCAGTTTCCATATACCTGACAGAAAAAAGTGTTCAGGTTGAGAAGAGAAACCCTTTGACCACAGTATTAATTCAACCCTTTTCAGACATCAAAGAGTCTATGTTCATGAACAGCCTTGAGACACAGTACTTTAGGAAGCAGGAGTTTCTGATCCTGATGCTGAAGTACCTTTACATAAAAATAACCCTGTAGCTGAATGAATTGCCTGGCTCCTGGCCATTGCCAGTCAATGTGACATGGAGAGATATGCCTGTGTTTGCAGAAAACCTGAGTTTAACATCCCCATTGGGCACTTACGTAATACAAGGGGTCCATTTACCGTAGAGAGTCTCAGCTCCAGGGTCTAGTTATTATTTGCCTTGAACATAGATTTAGGACACCAAGACATCAACACTTACCAACAAATAAGTCAGGCTCTGAATTCAGTTGGTTCCTATATAACAAGTAGTAGATTACCTGCAGAAAAACTGACTCTAGTTAGTATGCACACTTCTGCTTCTCAGGAAGTTAATGAAAATCAAATGGGTTTTGTTTGTTGAGCTTGTCAGAAACATCTCCTGGGGTGGTGATGAGAAGTCAACGTACCTATACCACATGCAATGATCCTGCTCATTGCCACAAACCTTGCCAGCTGTGCACCAGTATTTTATTTGTCACTGCTGAACAAACTTACAGAGAGACTTGCCAAATGACACTGCCAAGTCTTTGTAGTACTGCCAATTCCTTGAATCCTCTCATATTGTCATGATACAGGATCATACAGTACAGATAAATCTAGTGACATTAACTGATTAATTTCTTTTGTCTGTAGAGCCCATGGGAAAGATTTTGAAACTTCCCTGTCATAAAGTTCCACCTATACAGCAGTGAGACTTGCTCTGCATCATCATCTTCAAAACAACACTACTTTTAAACTACCTGATGGCTGAATCAAGAAAAGAAACTGCATAACCAGCTGCTTGGAGTAGTACTATCGAATAGTCATGCTAATGCCCCAAGGATAAATTTGCATATCTCATTCTTTAGGGGATAGATTTGAACCTCAGGAAAGCAGATAACTGTGTCCTGTGTAGCACAAACTTTCAGTGGCTGCAGGGACTCAAAAAATCACAGGTATAGAGAGTTTGATTCTTTTCAGATATGCATGTTTAAAGAAACATCTGGATACATTGCAAGTTTTGGTAGTAAGATGTTGGTTGCAAACTGTAAATGGGTCCTTCGGTTTCTGCTTTTTGAGTCTCAAAAATCTCAGCGATAGTTTGCTATCAAATTCTTAGTATGCTGTGCTAATTTTTCAGTGGAGTCTGCTGTTTTATTCCAGCACAACCAATAGAATTAAGGAAAAGAAAAGCTGCCTCTGTTTTTCTAAACTTTAATAATTTATTTTTATGCCTGCTAAAGATGGCAGCTAAGAACACAGAAACCAGGAGCAATTAAACTATGTTGTTCCTTGTCCTCATTTTTTCTTTGTAAGTTTGCCTTTTAGTCAGAATACTACAGATTTCAGCTTTGATTTTTTTCTTTTGCTATACAAAACCACATATTTCTGCTTTAGCCATTTTCTATTTACTTTTACATCTAAAGAATGTCATAGCTGCTGTACAGTTCAGAAGTAAATCTTTATTGTGGAATGTTGTTCTCTTCAAAAATAATGCATGCAATCAAATCAACACTGTTATGTTTTTAATTAGTCAAAATTAAAAAAAAATAATTTTCATATGCAAGAAAATCCTCCAGGTTCATTACAAAACATTGATACATTTATTTATCAAATGCATTAGCAACACTACCTGCTGAATACAGAATTACTTGATTGAATTGAATAAATATTTAAAACTCTTTCCACATTATTTTTTTATTATTATTTAATACAGAAAAAGATTGTCTCGCATTTATTTTACCAACATCAATTCTGGTTGACTGTTCATTCACCATGATTTTCACAAAAGACCCAGTTAAGTCTTAGAGTCTATAAATTCTGCTGCTTCAGTAAACACCTGCAATGTTTCAAAGGTGATTACCTTCTTCTTGAGATGGAATTGCAATATAGGATCTGTGAACTGCTTAATGAGTTCTAATGCACCAATTTTATTTGAAAATAAAATACCCCTTTGTATTGCAATATGATAACTAATCCTATATTTATTGCTTTTGAGCTCACACAAGATCAAATCTAAGAGGTTGGGCAATTTCTCATAAGAAAAATTTACAGAAGAAAAAGCAGTGCCTCCTACCAACTACTGTTAGAGCTATGAGTCCCAGACTCCCCTCATCTTTATAACATTTGATAATAAATTCCGTCAATTTGGTTGGGTGTTTATAATTTTCTACCCATAGTAGATCAATTTTTGCCCTTAGCCTTCGAGATTCTCGTGCAAACAGTAAACATTTACAATTAAAAACTTTTAAGTAATCCTGTTCAGAAATGATAGCTCAGAGAGAAAATAAACTTGTTTTGAAAGTGATGTCAAGAACCTGCCTACTAAAATGAAAAGCCCAGAAGATGCTGCTATTATACAGCTCAAACACCCACCCACTGAACAGGGTGAGCTATCCATTGTGCACTTTGCTTATGGTTTTGTCTATAAACTGTCATTGTTGATATCTTGATGCAACTTACCAAAGAAGATGAGAGAAATCATTATGCTACTCATCGGAATAATTATCTGTTTGTAAGAAACAGTCGTTTGTGACAGTCATAGATTTTTCTTTTTCACATGCTCAAAATTCAATACAATTCTGCACCTCTTCATTGGTCATCTGCATTGCTGTGGTGATGATTAAATGTGATTATATACTTCATGTGTTTTATCCCTCAAGTGACTAAATTTCCAGATTCAAACACTAAATACTTCTATAATCAGGGGTTTTTTGTCAATCTATAATACCAATTCTACAGTAAATTAGATACAGCTCCATGCTTCACTGTCATCTTAGGTCTGAGGCTCAGGTGGTATTGATAAGCTGTCTTTGTGCTCCATTTGAAACAACCAGGAACTGAAATTTTGACCATTGTACTGTAATGACATAATAAGACTGATCCACAAAAGTGATCAAAAAATGCAAAGGGAAGTTTTAAGAGAGAAGGTGAAGGCAGTAACATTTTGTCTTCCTACATGAAGAGTTTCTTTCTGTGAGAGTTAATTAAAAAAAAGAAAATCCCTTTGATTTCCTACTCTTATTTCTCAGAAAGCTTTCTTCCACATTTCTAGACCTGTGCTTTCACAAAAATATCCTACCAACTGCAAACCAAGTCCAAGGCAAGACCCTAGACTACCCCAGGCACACCCAAACTAACCCCTATGTTGAGTGCCTTTAGGAACAACCACAACTCCACAAGTTCTAGCACATTTCATGGCCTGCATTGCTTCCAGTTCCCCTCTGTAAGGAACATCCTGGTTATCCAGTCCACATCCCTACCCTACATCGCCCACGGGGTCTCTGCAGACCACATTTGCACCAGCACCCACTGCAGCCTGTGGGTTGCCAAAGGGTAGGTCCTCCAGAAAGCTCTGGCCAGAGATGGGAAAACTCACTGCCCCAGTTCTACCAAGGACAGCTTTACATCCAAACCTATCTCTCCATTTCAGCTGCCTTTGGAAGTGCTGGGAATTTGGTTGAGCCACAGGAAGTTGCCAGATCGCAAAATATTATTCAGAGGGTCTACAGCATTTCCCAGTAGATTCCTTCTTCTGAAAACCTCTGAAGCATGTGATGCATGGAAAAGCAATGCCTTGGTCCTGCTGCTCCACTTGCATCCTCCTGGGTGCTTAATGTCCCTCACCCACCAAAGAAGAGAGGTGAACCAAATCCAGTTTTTCTTTAATGGAATCCATCAGAGCTCTCCTGCATTTAATGTACCAATAGATCTCTTTTTGCCCTGGTCTGTGACAGGATTTTATTCAAATGAACACAGGAAAAATAAATGCGGGTCAGTCCTAGAGTGACCCTCTAAAAGATTATTATAATATCAGATGAAATGAGTAGATTAAAAATGAGGGCACTAATACTCAATAGCAATAATTATCCCACTAGTCCAGGCCACAACTCACACTATCTTCTCAAGTATTTTTTGGAAGTCTCCAGCAACAGTCAAAATCTCAAATTCAAATGCAGAATGTGGAGAAGAGAAAAAGCCGCTGAACCTTGATAGAAGCTCGTGACCCCACAGGGTTCCGTTTTTTCCAGCTAGTTCCTTAATCTGTTGCTGTTGAATGAATGACTTATACAACGACTCGGCAGATTCCTTCGGGTCTACATGCCCAGTCTGTGCTCCACCTTCCAAAGCTGCTGCATCCTATAGGCCATGGGAGAGACTGGAAAGCTGTTTTCTGGTGCTCATAGACAGCACAGGAGCACCCAGAACAGAGGCAAATTAATCATGAGGAGGGAGGGGTGACCTGTGGTTTTCTTACTAGATCCTGAGTTCACAAATTTTCTGTTTTGACTCTATTTCTGTGAATTCATGATGTTTCTGGTCTTCCTACTTATTATTTTGGTAATTCATGAGTACAGAGAACTATTTCTCATTTCCTTTCCTAGCCATAGCAGTTCATTCTTCCATCCTCCTTTTAGGACTTATCCTTCATTTACAGCTGAAGTGATCCTGGTCCATCTTGGCATGCAGAGTAGACAAACACTAACCCTGTGACACATTTGGCAAATGCACAACAGACCTTCACCCTCCATATCCATAGTTTCCATGGCTAAGCCAGGTGACAAGGTCCTCATTGCATGCTGTGCTCAAACATGCATTATGTTCAGCTTAGTGAATGCAAAAATGACTTTCCTTTCATTATGGGAAACAGTGTGTGGGCCTTCTTCCAGATTGAGGATATCCCTCCAGTCCTTTTACAACTGAACAGTGACACCAAGTTAGTGCAGAGGCAAAAACATACATAAGAGAACAGGTCTTTTATGGAGTAAATGAAGCACTGCCTGTAGCACTGCAGTCCTCAAGGCAGAAGAGCCCTGGAAGATGGACTCTGCAGAGCACAGGTGTGCCATGGGCAGGACTCTGTGCTGCCCCAGCTCTTCCAGGATACCCACAGGGCCAGCAGGTGCAGAGAGAATTGTAGCAGAACAGCATTGGCCCAGCTGTTCTGTCAGGGTACAGAAAGATTCATTGGTTTGTAGGATTAGACCATGGAGGAAACGTTAAAAACATCTGTATTTGTATACTCGTATCTCACTTTCTGTGTTTGCCTAGCACACACCCATCTAAAATACTGTGCTGGGTATGGATGAGGTGGAGTCATCTGGAGGCACTTGGTGCCTGGCCAAAGTCAACCCACCACAAATACACAAGATGGCAACTAAGCTTTTTTTATATTCAATTAACGCCTGAATGAATTTTCACCAGACATGATGGGTAGCATGTAGAACAGAGGAGTAGGCATGGGAACAGCTGGAAAGTCTTATATCTACTGTCCTCCAGAATTCTGCCTTTCCACCATAGATAAAAGTCAAAGTGCTGCGAGCATGAAGGCATTTCCACTTTTTTTATTTTTCCTATGTCACCCCAAACCAACTACTTTTCTTTCTGAAAAGAAAACACTAATAGAATGGAAAATAAAATGCTGAAGTCTTCCAGGCCTTTTTGGCACCAGTAGGCTTACTGAAAAATGCAGGTGACTAGGAGAGTTGACTGGAAAGTGACCAGCTGTTCAATTCATGTGTTTTTGATTGCTGTCAGTATGTTGGTCATTACAGTTCAAATAGTCTGAGTCTTTTTGAGAAGGTTCCATTCATCCCAGCCTCTACTTTACAGAGACTTGTCTTTGACATATCAAATAGCTCAAAATCAATGTGCATACATAATGTTTTAATTGTGCTTCAGATATGGGAAGTATAGATTCTACAGCAGTTCTAGATTTTTACTTACTGTAGGATCTAATTACACGGTTCTCAATTTCCTTTAAAGTGATATAAACCACTTTAAAACCCACACACATGACACCAGGTTCTAATACCCACTGATATCAGACGTATCATAAGGCCACCTTTAACTCAGAATTATACATAAAATAAAGAAAAAAAAAACAAAAACACACACACACTTCCAAAAAAACAACAAAACAAAAAGAGAACAAGGTAAGGAGTTTAGCATCTCTTATTTAAACTGAATTTTATGTCCTAGAGTAGAACAGGTATTTCAGTACATTTCGTCTGAAGCTTAGACATAAAGGACAAAGAAAGTAGCCAGAGAACACAAGTCTATAGGCTACATACATGTCTTTGTTCAAAAATCCCTTACAGAAATATGTGTGCAAACTCTGTGTCTTGAGTGCTGGAACATCCCTCATATGAGTTATATTCTGCACATATACAGAACCTTTGATGTGTCCTAGGCTCTTTGTGCACTGTGTGCCAGGTCATCTCAATGCCTCTCAGACCTACTTTATTTGCATGATAGAGTTAACCTCAACAATCCACCACCTTTCAACAGGGTTCTAAGAGATCTGAAGGAAATCCATATTTGACCTGTGCATTACTTCCATATGTCCATACAGAAATACAAGTTTGGCCAGGGTGTCAGGAAGCTGGAAATCCCAGTCAAATGGATTGAGACCTCAAATTCCAGTAGCACAAAATTTCTAGGACTGGAAAGAGAAAACACATGAAGAAAGACAAACACTATAAACATAAACAAAAAGCTTGACAGGTTACACTCTGTTTGTGTCTCTGCCATGACTTGACTATTAGTTTCCGTAAGTCTGGAAGAGCTCAGGCTTATATGTTTCAATATACAAATAAAAATAGCACCACATGGTTTAAAAACAGGCGGGGGTGGGGAGGGGCCTTGTGCAACCTTTCTTTTCTGGAGGAAATAGTTACAATAATTTTGAAAATAATTTTCCATGTGACATTTCTTGATTTTTACTCTCTAAGAACAGAATCAATGGTACTCACACAATATTAGTGAATTTCATGATCAAATTTCCCCTAGTCTTTTGCAAATAAAGAGGTATTAATGCTTTGAGAACGTTGTGAAGGCAACAGTGACATTTTTAGAAGAAATAAATGATTTGTGGGGAAAGGCATGGAAAGCTACATATTTAAATTAAGAAGTCTTTTCATTCTACAAGGACATCATGTTCCTCTGGGTCTGATCTGGTGAAAGAGAATGAATCAAGGAAATTTCTACTTGGATTTAGTTAGATGTTAGTTTCTATGGAGACAAGTTTCTCCAGTCATTTTTATTTGCAGGCATTAATAGCATAAACAATACAGAGCAGTAAGGGTTTAACCCTGGATTGAACCCCATATTGAGCACATTCTGCAGGGAGAAAAATGAATTTCTAAATTAGATACAAGAGTCATTATACAATCTCGTTAACATTCAATCTTGTTAACTGGACTCTGGCAGCATAAAGCAAAAAAAACCTGAAGAGTCACGTATTTTCATACCCTGTCTTCTCTTTTTTTAAGCATGTCTTCTACAGAAACCTGAGCAGACAGCATCACCTGCCTTCTGACTGTCCCTGCACATCTGGTCGCACACATTGCTGTGCATTAATTACCTAAGCTCAGCTTTCATGGTACCCTCAGACAGGTCAGTGGTTCCCAAGGCTAAGTCAGTGACTGACCATGACAGGAGAGGTGAAAGCAATGAAATAAGCTATCTTTTTGAATGCAACTGAAATAATTTGGCATGAATGAGAAGACTCATATAATTTTGTGAATTTAAGTGATCAAAAAGGAGAAAAAGAGCAGTTACTTTCAAATATCAGGCAATCCAATTTCTCTGAGAGGTTTTTTCCTGATTTTGTTTTCTTCCTCTCTGCACATACTTTGATTTCAATTGTATTATTTTTAAGTGAAGAAACATAAATATTTAGTTATCTATATGTGTCTCTTATATATGCAGATCAGAGTATTAACTTCCTCGAGTTTTCAGGGATTCGGAGAGGGAGGAGGTGTTACTGCTCAAGCATTGAACTGCTCAGTGACATTCAATAACAATACTTAATACCTGAAACCTCCGTTTCAATTTTTATGTGTTTAATTACATGGAGGAATTAACCATACAAAGAAAAGACTCTCCAAGGATGCTGGATGAAGAGATGTTAGTAAAATATTTTTGAACTCTTCCAGAATATATGAAGATTGCCCAAGGCCTGCTTCTCAGTATTATCTTTATATTCAAGAGATAAGGGGACTTTAAATTTAGCTCTCTCACACCAACTCCAAGTTAAGTCATTGTATGCACTTCCCAATCTGAAGAGCAAAGTGGCAGAAGAATTCACTTACTTTAGCTGGACTTTTCAATTATACAACCAGATTCCACATCTCTGTGAGCTTTAAATGCTGTATGGCAATACCCAGAATAATTGTCATAGACAATAAAAGGCCCAAATACTCCAATTTTGAACAGCACAATAAGTCTTTTTATCTCACTTCATTTTTTCTGTCAGAGTTCTGGAAAAAGAGTTAATACTGCTAGTCTCTTCTTGTGCCTAAGGGTTTCTCTTTGCCTGTAAAATTTGCCCATCTCAGGACAAATACCTATTACTGCAAGTCATTGCCTGAGAGTATTTTGGCACTGGTGTCTGGACTGACTGAAGAACTGAAGTGTAAAATCTCATCAGTAGGACGTTCAGAAAGCAGGAAAAATTTCTAAGTGTACACAAGAGGTACATTTATTATTTTAAAAGTTGTTGTACAGGGGGGAGGACATTAAACCACCTTTGCCTGCTTTACCTTTGACAGATAGTTCAGTTATCAAATAAGCAGAAATGCACTTCCCTTTTTCATTTTTCTAAGAACATGACACATACATCATGGCCCTAATCTGGAACACAGAAGTAGCAAATAGAGAAATTTTATATTTAGTGCTAAACTTTCGAAATATCAACAAAACACACACAAGGTCTGTGCCAAACACAGACCTTTAAAATAGAAAAGACAAGACATAGTTGATGCTTGCACACCTATGTGATTTGAGAAGTCCTATAATTAGCAAATAAATAAATCTGTGGAAGGTAGAAATATGGATTCTTATGTCCTCTGGCTGGATTGTCTTGTTTTTGTAGAGCATGAGCCCTTGTGGCTGCAGGTCAGATACTCTCTCATCCATTTGGGAGAGCAGAGGCATTAAAAGCATCTCTCTTGCTGTCGAGAGAATATTTTTCTTTTATCCAGCAATCCACTTCCATGAAACCTGGAGTAGCTTTATGTCCCTGAAGTGGCAGCTGCCCTGCTGTGTTTGACTAACGCTGAGCAACAGGTCCAGGTGAAGCTGAACAGTGGACTAGCAGATGAAAAGGCATCACATAAACTTCATGTCCTCAAGAAAGTGACTGCTAAGTAATTAGAATTGACCCTTTTCCCTCGCAACTTACCAGCCCTCAGCCCTCAGTTAGAGAACATGATACAGGGATAATATATATTGAGGAGTTAATTCATTCTGACCACTGCCTGTATCATTTCTGTGCATGTATGTGTGAATTATTTCCTCTTCTCCCCTCACACAGAAACGAGCCAATCATTTGCATACCCATTTGTTCTAAGCTACACAGCCAAATTCACATCATAGCTGAATTCCATCAAATGGCTTAAGGTTAGATTCAAAAACCTGCATTTCCGCCTTTTTCATAGATAACAAGGTAGACATTAGGACTTAATCTGGAAGTTAAAGGAAATAATGGCACTGAAATTTGTAACAAGAATGTAATAAATGAGTGGAAGGTAAGGACAAAAGTGTGCTGTCAGCTTGGAGGATGAGGATCTACAAAACAGAAAAACACAGCTGAAACTGCACAGGGCTTTGCAAAGGCTGAAAGAAGGAAACTGCCAGATAACAGACTGGTGAGCAGGAGCACAAGGTGGAGGAGGAACAGAGAGCTGATCTTCATGAAGTGTGCACAGAGGTTCAGGAAAAGGACATACTATACAAAACTGAAGAAGCCAGGCAAGCTGCCCTCAGGGACAAACAGGGCTTTTGAGGCACCAGGTGCACACAGAAAGGACACCTACGCTGGCTACAAGTGACTTGTGGTGAAGCCTCAGTGCAGTGGTGGTCATCCTGTGCAGGGCTAGATAGAGCCCGTGAAGGGCAAGGGGAGAAAGTGGTAAGAACAGGGGGAGAAAGTGGTAAGAACAGGGGGAAAAACAAAATGAAAAAAAAAAGGTGGAGGAATAGCACCTCTGACCTGGTGGTGATGAGCAACATAACAATGAAATGATGGGGGTTGAAAAAGACACTTGAGGGATGAATGACCTTGGAGAGGCAAAAATTGACTGGAAAAGGAGGGGGAGAGTGAAAAACTGAACATAAATAAAATGCAATACATTTAAGAATGCCCTTTATACCTTGAAGAATTGTGTTAATTTTCAAGATGTCCAAAGAGTGGAGAAAATTGGAATTTTCATTATAACATATCATTTTCTATAGATTTTTAAACTACCAATTTTTCTACTCAGACAGATATTTTCTCAATATCAGTTGAAACCCTTTCAAAACCTACCATAAAACACAGTACACCATCTAAAGGTGACTAAAGGAGGAGATAAGCCTGGTGTACAGGAGAATACTTAGTCACAAATGGAACCAGCCACCTCTCCTTTCCATTTGGCATAACCGAACATCTCCTAGTCTCAAAGTTAACAAACTGTGTGCATGCAACTCCTTTTTTTAAAAAGTAACATATATCTACCACAAAAGATTTTTCCAAAACTTGTGTCAAAGCAATCAGAAAGAAAATTGGCACATTATTGATTGCAAACCTGACATGGTCTTATTCAGTTACTTACAATGATTATATGGTTCCCTCTCTCTCTCTGCTAATTTTCCACTTGAGTAATCAAGAAATCAGTTTGGATTAAAGACTGAGTGTGTTTGACAACTTTGTTACCCAATTGCTGTGCTCAGGAATTCAAATCTATCTGATGTGTCAGGGAAGACTTTTCCTAGTGCTCTTTTCCTAGCAAACTTAGATGGCTTCCTGTGAGTGTCTCAGTAGCGGCTCCACAGGATACACTGTGATCAAGCTGATTGACAGGACAGAAAGCCTTTTTTTTTTTTTTTTTTCTTTATGTGGCAAAATTGTTTCTTCCTGCAGTGTTAAAACAGAAATGACATGTAAACACTTTCGAGGCTGATTTCAGCACTCAATGCTGTAAATGAGCATGCAATCTGAAAACAGTAGAGTAGTTGCTACCCTTTAATTGAGCTTTCCTGTTGCTGCCAACATACTTACATAAGACACAAACATGTAAAATACTACATAAAACATAAATTCACACAAGCAAATTAAAAGTAGCATTCCTTCATCTCAATGAGTGGGAAAGGAATACTAAAATTTTAGTGAACTTCTACACAGCTGATCCTGTTGAAACACTACCAGAGTCCCTCTGAAGTAAAAGTGCTTAAGAATGTGGAGACATTTAACTAGAACTCCTTAGCACTGTGTTTCCAGAACTCTCAATATGGTGAAGAGACCACGTGACCAGCAGCCTACAAGCCACTGTTCCCCAATTATTTGACCAGTTCTGAAATGAAAACCACGTCAGGGTTAATTCTGACAAGTAGCTTGTATTTATTTTAATGCCCTGGAGGGTATATCTTCTCACTGGCTATAACTCATGGAAACAGAGACATCAACTTCTATAAAGCAAACTAAAAAGCACATCACAAGATTTTCAGGTAGCCAACGCATAGATCCAAACTGCATGGGATTTTTCTAAAAAAAAAAAAAAAAAGAAAAAAATCTGTCTAGTTATTATGATTTTGATACTGAGAGATAGGAAATATTTCTTGCAGTTGCTGAAGACCTGTAGTCAGTTACTCCATCCTCAATAGCAGGAAATTCTTCAGGAGAGAGCATTAAATAACACGTGTTTGGGAATGAAAGTGATGTGACATAATGGTTTGATAGGAATAATCTTTGGTCTAAAGACTTTAGCACTAGCTCTTCAGTGACTTGCAGAGGCTATAGAGCTATCTATACATTGCACCAACAGGGCCTGTGAGGAGTGGGTGAACTGGACTGAAACAGGTAGTCTCCACTAACCCTTCTGTTTTCCGATGAGGAGTAAATCTCCTCAATGACCCACTATGGCTGATCTCCAGAGTACTTTGGAGCATATTAACCAGTTGTTCTCAGATGGCCCTAGCCAGAGAGGAATCTCAACAGAGAGGAGTCTCAACCACAGCCACCCATGGGCATGGGGATGCAGTGGCTGCAGAGAAGCTGGCTTGCAGCAAAACTCAGTAGTCTGCCTGGTTCAGGTCTCCAGATGGCAACGCCAGATCTCTACTCCTGGTGAGCACTAGAAGATAACAGCAGCTAAACATTCCCAGGCCTTCTAGATGCAATATATGCATCAGGCCAGGGAGGACGAGGATGGTCACAGTCAATTGCTCTCCCATAATTTTACTGAGTCTTAAAAAATTATGCATCAAGTGGAGAATGTAGTGAATTGGGACAAGGATCTGGGGAGGTCCCACAACTGCTCTATCAGTGTTATTGTTTTCTACTTTTGCACCAGTTTATTTTAGTTTACAGTCAGCAGAAAATGCAGCATCTGCCACCCCAAGGAGAGCCACTACCTGAAAAGTCACTGCGCCCTGTGGTGTCAATGACAGTATAATCAGTTTCTAGGCCAGGTTATGGAATGCTTGGAGAGGAGACAGGGGAAAGACAATTCCTACAGATATGCTTCATGTCTGTCACACTGCATAACCCCACTCAAATTAAACCTTGTTTCTCTTTCAGTCCTACAAACTGATATGACAGCAGAAGGAGGCTTGTAATAGTGATATTTATTCTCTCACAGCGATGTCCATGCAGAGTTTGCTTACTCAAGCATTGTACAAGAAAGGTCTTTCTCTGCCTATAATGATGCAGCTGTATCAAAAGAAAGGAGATGTGGCTTGCTTGCCCTTTGCGTGGGATGGCACAGGACTATTTGAAGAGGCCTGTGCTCTCTCTCAAATAATAGCACTTATAGCTTATTGAGAGGCCTTGATAGGGACAGCGTCAGCAGAGGATATAAATCTGCGAGTTCTGTGCTGGAATACAGAATTTTGTTTTGTTTGTTGGCTTTCTTTCAGTTTTCTGATAGATGTTGTTCCCCATAATGTCACCAGTGATATTGTCTGAAGAAAGGAACCAGCAAAACAATCATGTGTACAACAGAAAAAGGATAACAGCTTCCACTTGACAGTGAAAATAGCTCGCTAAAGCATGTGGTAAGAAGAAAATAAAACACGTTTCCTTAGAAGTGATTGAACAGAACCGTGCTGTAGGTACAGTTATCACAGTCAAGGTTTCAAGCACAGCTATCAAAGCTTGAACATTGCCTGTTCCCCAGAGCCAGTGTGCTTACATTCTTCTGCAGTACCTGGACATTGCAGGTTCTATGCAAATTAAGCTGTTTCAAAATAGCCATGATTACTTACTCCCTGAAATGTGGAAGTTTATCTTTAATGGTTTTTGGTTTTCTAAGAGATTGATGAAATATTGACATAGCCTAACCAAGATTTTATTGGTTTGAAAAAATACAGACACAATATAACAAGAGGTCGACTCTGTTCTTGAAATTACTTAGGCATTCCTTAACTTTCTCATAGTTAGTACTTCATAATCCCTTGATATGTATTTAATTCAATTTTTGTGCTAAAAAAATAAAACCTGGATATGACTGATTAATCTTTGTGTTGAAGGGATTTTTATTTGTTAATACCACTAGTGAAAACAATTACTTGCAGTCTTCTCATATGGTAGAACTATTTAATCGACCTGAAATATTAATTCAAATTAATGAAATCACAATTGTTTGCACATACTTTTGTCAACAATATAACTGATTAAGCTATTTTCTTTGATACTTTCTTTTGAGCAGGAAAACATTATTTTTGAGAATATGTTTCTTCAATCTTCACTGACAAAAAAAAGATATATATAATTATGATAAAGCTACCACTGATCTTAGACCTAGACTTGAAAGACAGAATTTATTGAAACATTTAAGAAACGTTTAAGTTACTTTTGATTAAAACATCAACCTTTCTTAGAAGGAAAATTTTAAAAAGTCTACCAGAAAATAAAAATAGTTTTCTTATTTATGGTCAGTATCCTTTTATATCATGACCAACCTGATTGCTTGCAATAGATTCTCAGACTTTGTAATTCTTTTCAAAAAATGGCAGGCTGATCAGGATAGTATAAATCAAATTATTTTGAGAGTGAGAAAAATTTATCAATTCTGTGATGAAGTTAAAAAAGCATTGCTTTCTTGGAATTTCCAAGAAATAAGTGAATATCATTTTTATTTCAGGCATAGAAGCACTACAGCACTAATTCTGGTTTAAATTATTAGCACATGCCAAAAGCAGGTACTGTTCCAGTGAACTGCAATGCAGAGACAAGAAAAATATAGACCTGAATACAGACTTTAGCCTAATAAACTGTTGGATAATACACAGTAACAACCCTAAGCCATATTTGAAGAAAGAAAAAGAAAAAAAAGAAAAAAAAAGGCATATAGCCCCCACAAAATTTAAACTCACAAATCTTATTTTCTGTCTTTTTTTTTTTTTCCCATCTTCTATTTCTACATGTGCTGTGGTTCAAGTTAATGGTTTTGTTCTACCAAATATTTTGCTAAAAAATATTACATGGATCACAAGGAAGTACAAACATGATACTTGTTCATAAATTTGATGAAAGTATGGCTTAATAATCCTAGCCATTTCTTGAACATTTCCTCATTGCCACAGTTTTCCTTAAAGTATGGAGTATTGAAAAATTACACTCCCAGAGAAGCGAAATAGGCCACCTCTAGCTATTGTGTTTGCTAACTTTAATTTGTCCTGAGCTTCAGTAGAAAAACATGTTTTTCTCATTTAGAGAATAGAAGACAGATACTCTTAGAAGAATATTTTTCTTTCTTCTCTTTGCAAGAATAAAAGAGTAGCAATGTAATGCTACCTAAGGAATACTGTTTCTCCTCAAAGACAAACAACTTTGCTTTGTTCATCTTCCAGCAAACACATTGTAAGTAACTTCCTAATCAAAGGCTCTCCCTTTTCCTCTTAAAATCATTGTTTTGAAAATTTCACGCTCCTACAGGCTTTCCAAATTATGGATGAGAAAGCACCCAACAATGCTTTTTTGTTGTTAAAAGCTCCCGTCTGATCTGAATAAATAAATAAAACAAAAACAAAACAAAACAAAAAGATGTACAGCTAAAATTCAAATCTAGAATTATGATTGCAGTATCGCTTTTTCATGCTTGACAACATCATCCTTTCTTAAAACATCAAAAGCCCACTGAGGAGAAAATTGTTCTGTATGTGAGAAAACAGGTGAGATCCTGAAAACTACTTTTTGAAGAATGTGATTATGCATCCCACATAACAAAACAGAATCTGTGTGGTAAAAAAAGAGAGGACAGGTTTCACAAAAAATCATTTATCATGTGCCTTGCTGACCACATCTGAATGATAGAACACCAATGTTTTATTTGCACATAATGTGGAAAAAAAATTCTCACTGTCTATTTTGTTAGTTATTTTTAAAAAAAGTATTAATTTTGTTTCAGGCTTTTGTTGAAATATGTGATTTTGAACTCCATTGGGTAAAGGTTAATTTCATATTAGCATATGTAAACTCAGTGGATCAGGTGTCTCAGGAATATTTCACCTCTAGCTTGTTTTTGCAAGTCCACACAAGATTTAGCCATGAATTCTGTTATCTCCTCAGTAGGTTATGTAATGGTGAACTACTACTCCTGATCCCAGCCCTCAGCCAGAAAGGGTGAGAGTACACCATAGCTTGCAACTATTGCTTCAGAAAGAACAAAGAAAAGGGGGAGTGGCAAATGTTTTGGACTCTTGCTGAACACAATTATTGTAATAGAGATGTTTCTGTTCTTGCTCAGCAGTGCTTACAAAGAGTCAAAAACTCTTCTGCTTTTTGTACTGCCCCACTGGTGGGGAAGCTGGGGGTACATGAGAGGTTGGGAGAGGATACAGCTGGGACAGCTGACCAAAGGGATATTCCAGACCACATGACATCATGCTCAGTATATAAAGTGTATAGAAGAAGGTAGAATTAGGGATGTTTTTTGGAATGGTGTTACAAGTCACTGCTACATGTGATGGGGCTCTGCTCTCCTGGAGATGGCTGAACACCTGCCTGTCCATGGGAAGCAGTGAATTAATTCTTTATTTTGTTTTGCTTGTGTGTATGGCTTTTGCTTTCCTTATTAAACTGTCTTTATCTCAACCCACGAGTTTTCCTGCTTTTAGCCTTCCGATTCTCTCCTCAGTCCTGCTGGTAGGAGAGGGAACGAGCAACTTGTTTGATGCATGGCTTGGGTTAAACCACAACAAAGACACATTTCTATATTAGCTATGAAATTGTGAGAAATTGCTTAGATGCTTAGTAATTGCTTAGTATATTAATTCAAAAAGTCACACTTTATTCTGTGTGAATACCAGGCACTGGTACTCTGCAGGTGACTGTTAATGTCTACAAGAACAAAAGAGAACCTCTAGCAGGAGAGGGGTTGATTGTTGACTTCCCTTTCCCAGAGGCTTCCCCAGTAAAAGCCCATTCATGGACAGGAAAATAAAAGTAAGGGAGTGAGACAGACTTCAGTGAAATCTCATATCCTTCCCACAAAGTGCTTTTTGCCTTCCTGACTCCATGGAAACATAACAGCCGGTAGCACCAAATGGGAAAAGAGTAGTAGTCAAAAGGAACAGACCTGTGGAGGAATCAGGATGGTGTTATCAGGCAGAAAGGTAATCAGTTGGGGAATGATGAGGTGAAAAAGTAAATGTCACCTTGGCAACCTGAGGTAAACTCATGAAAAATGCAATGTGTTCCCTTTGAGGGAGAAAACAAAAGTCAGATTAGTATTGAATCAAGATTTTTTATTCAGTGTAGGTAAACAATCATGGGAATAAATAAAATATTTCTTTATTCTCTCTCTAGAGTGACCAATACATTCCAGCCACCACCGCCATATCAATATGTTAAACAAGTCAGAGAAAGAGGCATGAAAACTGATGCTGATTAAATTTTATTTTGGTATCTTGAAAGCAGCACTGTGGTAGAGTTGTTGCATATTTTATTACTGTTTAATTTGGTTTCCTAATCTGATTTTTTACCTCATAGAAGGATGAAAACAAAAGATTTATGATTAATACTTGACAATAACGTTAGGAACTGTTTTTTTCAACTCAAGAGTTCCACTTTTTCTTATTCTTTTAAGTTTTGACTGTCAGTTTTTCTTGCCTTTTAATTTGCCTCACAGAGGTTTGGGATCTTGATGAAAAATTCACTTTTCCATTTTGTGCACTCAATGTGAAACTCAACACCAGGTTTTGTTTCAGGCTGAAAACAAGCCCAGAAGAAAATATAATTTCAGTGCCAAAGTCCTTGACAATGAGGCAAAGTTTCTTACCCTATTGAGATGTAGAACACCAGCTTCCTGACAAGTCCTGGTTCCACAAAATACCCTGGGGATAACCATGAGGGGAACTCAGTTGTGCCAAAACCCACGCACAAGTTGTCATCTATAAATTCATAACAAAGCTTTGTTTTTGCCATGAAAGACATTTAAATGTAAATGACATAATTTTCCTAAACTTTAGACATAGATTTTACTTTGTTCATACTCTTTTCTAATCTGTATTTTAGCATCACCCCTTAGCACTCATTATGCATTCACATCTGGACATGTTGTGTATGCACTGCTTTTGTAAAGTTTTTATGCATTGGTGTTAATATTTGATTATTTAAAATTTAAATCCCATTGTTCCACTATAATTATTCCTCTGCTAGTTTTATGGACAGTTTCCTCTACAGCATAGCTGCAGTAGGTTTTCATTTAAGTTGAACACGAAAAAATACTTCAATGGAATAAAAATAACTGGCTAAACAAGGTACTGGCCTGAAGCAAAGAAAATACTAATAATTAGTATGTATTAAGGTGTTCTTCAAGTAATTAAATAGTCAGATTTTAAAGCCATTGAGGGATCAATTTTGATTGTTTATTCTGATTCTCTGAGACAGGTCATGAATTTTTGTCATTTTCTAAACCTTTAATAAGAACTACAAAATCAGTTTCAAAGTGGACTGTTAGTGAGCAAATTCCCACTATGAAAACTGTAGCACGGGGCTTAGGTTAAAAAAAAATTAAAAAAAAAAATCTGCCATTTTTTCATTTAAATATTATTTGAAGTTAAAACATATGTTGTACTCAGTTCAGCAAAGTATCTCTGTTATGAATGGCATTTGAGACTCTGTAGAGACTCATGCAATAATGACTGTACTTCTGTTAAAAGTACCTATTTCATCCTGTTTATCAGACTTGATAAATCATAAATTTTCACTCTCCTATTAGTGTTCTTCACCCAAAGGGAAAAGCATCTGCATGTGTCTTTTCTTGGGAATAATATTCAAAAGTAGCATTTAGTTGAGGCAATAGCTTTCTCTTGGAAACAAATTGATTGCCACTGGCAGGGAAAACCATGTTTCAGATGGGCAAATATGCAATAACATCAGTTGATTGAAAATGCTGGTGAATTTTCTCTAATATCTGATTTGTAGTCTTTTAAACAGATGCAGTAGATTTTTTTTTCTTAAACTAAGAACCAGGACTGAGGCTGAAGCCTGCATTCTGCATACCAACTTCTGCACTAAACTCTTCAGGTCCCTAGCAATGTATTTACGATCAAGCTTGCTGCTGGGGTTGCTTTCAGACACCAAAGCACACCTTCTCTCCCCAGAAACATTAATTTTATGTCCCCAAAACACATTGAGGAATAATTTATTGCTCCCCTTCCCAGCTCTGTGTGTGGTCCATGACAGGCTCCAGAATCTTGGCTATGTTCAGTGGCTGTTAGATGACCTGGGAAGGGACCATCAGTTCTCGCAACCCCATGCAATGTTGTGACAGTCTCTTCTGGCTCCCACTGTACATCTTGTCTGAGGAGCAGTGAGCAAAATAGGAGAGATGAAAAACCTGTCTTGTGCTCAAAGAATAGTTTCATTTCTTTTGCATTGCACAAGCCAAATTGAGCAAGGAAGTTATGCCAGCATTGGAATAAAGTAGTGCCAGGAATGATATAGTAGGATGATGAAAATTGGAAAAATTGTAGCTTTTACAGTATCTGACAGTCAAGCTCTCTTAACACACAATCACCTTGTTTGAAGCTAATAACTGCAGTTATATCAACAACAGTGGGACTAACATACCTGTCTAGTTCTTCAGAAACCTGAGCAGTGACTTGTCTTGCTTATTTAAAAGCAAATAGAGAAAGTCAGACTTAGTATGAGTACACACTACTGCAAATTCTTCATTATCTTATATACTCTTGGCAAGAATCTTCTCCAGGCAGTAAATTAATGAAGAATTTAACCTGGAGAAGTCAGGAAAAAAGTGCATCATGTGTACTTAGTATTTTATTTAACTTCATGTGTTCATGTCATACAGAATAAGCCAGTTGGTAAAATATTTTTGGGGGTTTTGATATTGGTGCTAAGCAACACTATTATAAAGAAAAAAAATTTTATCAGTGTCTTAAAAGCTGCTATGTTGATATGTGTTCTCAGAGACTTTTTTTTTTCTCCATTTAATATCAGTTCTTACAAATGTTAATTTCAAACATCTACAAGCCTAATCTTAGTAACAGGAGAGATTCAACTGTCCTTCTAAGCAATTTCAAATAATACCAACACATACAAGAACTGTATACAAGAAAAAAAATAAGGAAAATGAGCAGTAATTACTCTGTCCTCTTACTCCTTGCAGAAACGTTCATGGTGCAGTGGAGGCTAAAACCCTGAATTTGCTTTTGCAAGTCATTGCACATGATCTATATAGGCTTCTAACATAAATTTCCATCTAGCTAGGCATGTCAGGATGGCCGAGCGGTCTAAGGCGCTGCGTTCAGGTCGCAGTCTCCCCTGGAGGCGTGGGTTCGAATCCCACTTCTGACAATTTCTTTATGTCACCAAGCTGAGTGGTGCTGCTGATACACTAGAAGGGCAGGATGCCATCCAGAGAAACTTGGACAAGCCTGAGAGGTGGGCCAGTGAGAATCTTAGAAGATTCAATGAGAACAAGTGCAAAGTGCTGCACTCGGGCCAGGGCAACCCCTGATATCAACACAGGCTTGGAAATAAAGAGATGGAGAGCATCCCTGCCAAGAAGGACTTGTGGGTGCTAGTGGATAAGGGACTAGACACGAGCCAGCAATGTGCACTTGCAGCCCAGAAAGCCAATCCTGTCCTGGGCTGCATCAAAAGAATCATGACCAGCAGGTCTAAGAAGGTAACTCTGCCCATCTGCTCCAGTGAGACCCTACCTCAAGCACTATATCCAGCTCTGGGCCCTCCTGAAACACAGGAAGTACATTGACCTTTCGGACCAAATCCAAAAGAGGACCACCACGTTGATCAGAGGGATGGAACACTTCTCCTATTAGGAACATCTGAGAGAGTTGTGATTATTCTGCCTGGAAAAGAGAAAACTTTGGGTTGACTTAGTTGTGGCCTTCCAGTAACTGAAGGGATCTTACAGTTGAAGATGAGGCAAGGAAATTTACAACAGCATGTAGTGACAGAACAAGGGACAATGGGTTCAAATTGAAAGAGAGTATGCTTAGAGAAGATACTAGGAAAAAAATCTTTACTGTGAGCGTGGTGAGGCACTGGAACCAGTTGCCCAGGGAGCCTGTGGATATCCTGTCCCTGATGGTATTCAAGGTCAGGTTGGACGGGGCTCTGAGAAACCTGGCCTAGTTGAAGGTGTCCCTGCCAATGTCAATGGGATTTGAACTAGATGATCTTTAAGGTCCCCTTCCAACAAAAATGATTTTATGACTCTATGATTCTTTGTCTCTGAGAATAAGGAAATATAAGTAGAGAAACACAAAAATATAGGAAATTTTGGGGGTTTTTTTCTGTCATTATAACAAGGTATTTAAAGTGCCAAAAGACTGTATAGAAGGACAGTAGAAGCTGTATCATTTCCTATTACAGTTGCACAGAGATGAAGAATCCTTCTGTAGTCATAATTGTTCTATAGAGAATAAATGAACATGTAATTTCTTCTTCAGCCTGACAGAAGACTGAATAATGAAAATTTTGTATATTTTTCCTGCAATCATTACTTTCTCATGAAGATGTAGCAATAAAGATGTGGAAAGCTTGGGTATCACCCAGACCTTGCAGACAAAGTGGGCAGACTTTTACAGATTAAATTTCTGTACACTGTAGTGATGACTGAAAGGTGCCCTATGGGTTTCTCTTCAGTCTGGCACAATCACTCCCTCTCAGTAGGTTCCTGAATGCTATTCCTAGAGTAGTACCTAGGCCAAAAGATTCAATCCTCATCTGCCTTTTAGACTGTCTCATGTCTTCAGAGTTGCCAATCACAATCACGGTACTTAACCCACAGCTCCCACATATGTAGCACACAGTCCACCATCATCTGTCTGGTCTATCCATTCCATGGTATACCACCATCAAAATAATAGCCACCACCTGATTTATATACAATACTGTGCACTAGCATCTCTTAACAAAGGGAAGGATAAAAACCTAGTCCAGACCACTGAAATCAGCAGTCTTGCTCATTGTTCTCCCAGTGTATCTCCACCTCAGTACATGCTGAGATAATATTTGGAGTTCAAACATAAATCAAGTTATAGTAGACCAAGCCCTTTGCAATACTCTTACTTACATGACAGATGTTTTCCATTTGGTTTCTATGCCCTAGAAATGCAAGGTATTTGACAGACCTGGTTTTCTTACTTATGTGGAGTTTGGAAGGGCAGGAGAAGGCAAACAGGAACACACGATGATGAGAGAGCCTGGACACATGAGCTGGGCTGTATTGTATTGCCAAACACAAGATTTCCATTCAGATAATGAACCTAACGTCAATTCCCTGAACTGCTCCTGCATCTAACCTCACAACCCAAGCAACAGATCTGTGGCACATCCCTTCCATCTTGCATTATGCATAACTGATTTAGAAGTATTTCAGGAAGTTTTAAATGTGTCTGTCTAAATAGCACCAATAAAAAATCCAGGGATACTTTTCTTCTTTATATTTTCATGCATACTCTTTGTGGAACAAAGTGATTCAATAAAGGTGATTTCTGCACACTCAATTTGACAACATTCATGACTCAAAGTGAGCTTATCCCAAGCAGTTTGGCTCACCTATTGCCTCTGCTGGTCCCAGTGAAGTTTATGTGATTTACAGTTAAGACATTATAGAAGAGCAGAGGCACTCTACCAAAATCTTCATGGCAAATTTTTTTTTCCTAAAGTTAGGAGTTTCATCTTGTTTGTTTGTTGGTTAGTTTTTGTTATTTACTGAGGTGGTGAAGTGGTTTAGTTTTCTTTGGTTTGTTATTTCTTAAGTAACATTTGTATTGAGCAAAAGTTTGTGAAGCCTGGTATCTTTTGTAATTTGGACTTCCAAGTTTCACTACTTTAGGGTGATTTGAAGCCACCAAGTAGAAGACCAAGTTTAATCATGTTTTTTGGTACTTTCAATTGATTTGTGCTATCACTTGGGATGCATACATTAATTATCCTCGAGTTTCTGCTTTCTTGAGCAGTTTTATGTGAAATGTAAAATAATCAATGTTCATCTAAAATTATTTCATCAGAAATGGAGGGGCTGGAGGTTGTTTTATAAAGTATCAGGTGCATTCTTTCTCTCATCACCTTTTAGTATTTTTATTTCATCATTATTTCTCTTACAACAGGACAACATTCTCTCCTGCTATTTTTCTTTCAGCCTCCTTCTCAGAGACAAATGATGCAATTTGCCTCACTATTCCCATCAACTACTCCCTGAAGTATTCATACTTTTCTTCATGTACATACTACTTCCTCTATTTTGCCATTTGATTTTCTACAGCTGTTTTACCTTCAGCTCAGGCTTTCTACAGGGTTGTCTTCCTCTGGTTGAAATACCTGTCAAGGATTAATGTGGAGAAAGCAACTTAAAGGAGACTGAGGGTGTTCAAAAACAGTTAGTGTAGATAAGATCTGCGACAGTCACTAATTCCACTTATCGCAAAAGGCAGTTGAAGGAGGATTAGGCTAAACCACACCTCAGTGTTTTTGTTGAATGTGAGAAGCATAGGTAAGTACGGCTTCTGCAGCTTGATTGCAGAATGAAAACATTATGAGCTGCTCTACTAGTGTTCTGTGCTCAAACTTTTAAAGAGCTCCCTTGATTACCTTGAAACTCTTGAGTAATGGCTTAATTACTGTGTCAGAAAAACCTTCTGAAGAGAAACCTGATAACAGAGACTTCTATTATCTAGTAAAACAAGAACTGATGATGGGAAGGTTTCCTACTATGCTTTTGTCTGATTATTAGGAGCATGATAAATTGTCAGTAGTGATCCAGTTTAAGCAGAAGTATTTGCTGAACATTTCAAATTCTTATTTTATGCAATATAGACCAGTAATTCCTCTTCTTTGATGATAATAATACTAATCAGACTTTATATTAAACCAAAGCAATAAATGTTAGACATTTTTAAATAGCAGATGCAAATAATCTGCATATAGGAGTTTTAAAAATGCTTAAGAAATCTCTAAGTAATTTCTGTTGACTTAAAATGTTTTGTAGAAATTTTTAAGATTAAATTGTTGAAATTTGAAACAAGTAAATTAAATTACACAGTCAGTTCAATCTGACACTGATCTGAATCACATAAAGAGCATATTAGTCTGGTAATAAAAAACTGAAAGAGTAGAACAAATAACACAAACATCTGGAAAACAGGTATTTTATAAGTTCAGTAGGTACAAATAAAACCGATGGCATGTCCCTAGAACTTTGTAAGGCATTTTGTAAGGTACAAAATGATGTCTTGATCAGTAGAACAACACTGAAGGTGTAAATTCAGAACAAACATAACCATGATTGCACAACAGAGAACCTGAGTAGCAGATACATCCTGAAATGAAGCTGCAGGTGGTGACTGATACTCAGCTGGAAAAAATAATTAATGCAGTCTTCCAGTGCTTAAACAATGAAGTGTATTATTGGAGTTTCTGTATTTCTGTATTTATTACTGTGGTAACTGCTACTGAAACATCACCAGTTCAAGAAAGATTTTGATAATGTAGAAAAGCACTGGAGAAGAATACAGAAAGTGTATACAGAATACAGAAATAAGAATGTAGAAAGTGTATTTTCTTCTCCACTGACACTCGGTTAGGTGGCCTAACCAAAGTTCATCTCCACTCTCCACCCGGTTGGCAAACTGCGACCAACGAGCATCTTCCAATGTGGTCAAACCACAACAAAGGGCCAAAGGCAAACACCTGCCTCCAAAGGTGTATTCAAATTGAAACTGGCATGTTGGAACATCAGAACCATGCTTGATACTGCAGATAGTGGACTAGTTGGTAAATTTTCTATCACCAGGGCATTTCCTTTTCAAGGCTGAAAGTTCTCAAAAATATTGTACAGTTTGATGATTTGATGCCTATAAAAGCTACGGTCTCCTTGATGAATATGACTAAGACAAATAAGTGTAAATTTCTACCTGTGTGCTACCAAACCACATTTGAAAGCATGATTTCAAAGTTCTTGGTGAGTTAAAATTGAGCATCACAATTTGTTATAAGGAATATGTTTGTCATGTTCTGAAAAAGTTAAAGGAAAAAGTGAGGAAAGGATAACAGGGTGGTTTTTTTTTCAAACTTAAACTTTATTCTGTTTTGAAGACAGGTTTGTGATGTTACTTCAAGAACCTTGTGTTTAGTCATGCATATAACCTAACCTTACCTTTGAATTAATGTGCAGCACTTTCATACTAGTTCTAATTTCTTTCAAAGGCTTTAGGACCATACCAGTTTTTAGATTCAAAGTGCCAATATGCTAAAGAGTTACAGTCACACCTTAAATGATGGTACTAAAAGAGATATATGTGAGTATCTCAAACATGGCCCATGCTTGGACTAATCACATGAATATTGCAGGCACACATTATTCTGCTCAGGGAAACAGAAAATGTAATTGCTAATTGTTCATAAAAGGTTTATTTAACTGGAATTTGCATTTCTTTAAGTGACACTTCCAGACAGAGAATGTCTAAGCTCTCATTAAAGTACATTTTATTAATAATTAGTTAGTACATTTTAATTAATTTGTCAAAGGCGATTTCTTTCTCTTCACCCTATTCTTTTTGCAGAATAGCTTGTCTACATAAACTTTGTCTTCTGTTCTGAAATGAGTGATTTAAGAGATAGATAAAGACTAATAATAATAAAATTTTAATGATAAAAAATGCAGACTATATTCACTAACATAGAGCTAGTCTTGCTTATGCCAGAATGAATGGAGAAAATCTAGCATAAAGAAATCAATTACTCCGATTTTCAACTCTGTGTGGCCTCAAATTAAAATGTCTGAAACAGGGTCATACTTCTTGTTATGGATATATTCCTTCTACAATAAGCACTTGTGCACAAACATAAATCAGAGAAAACGAGACCCAATTTTGAACCATTTTACACCACAACATAACATGTAAAGCCAAAGAGAGACTAGCAGATTTATTCCTTTGAGAACTACTGCAAATCAATTTCACAGCAAAAACCAAATTTTCATGACCACAAGAGATCTTCTTCATGTTCTTAACTTGTCCCTGTGAATCAAGATCAATATCTTTCATTTTTATAATGGCAGAGAACAATTCTGAATTCCTGATATCCATTTTGAATAACCTTCTTTTCAACTGGAGACAGATGGATTAATTATTAATCCAGGTATTATTTATGTTCCTTCTATTTATATGCAGTTAATGGCATTTGTTGGATGGCCAACCAGCTACTTGTTACAGCAAAGCAATGCATGGGCCTACTGCTCCCAGTCCAGAAAGGGTTTAAAGTTATCAGTTCACTCAGCCAGTGCACTGGTATGATGAAAAAGTGGGAAGGACATACTCTAAGAGTGGCATCTCTGTCATATGCTTTTGGCTTGAAAGTTAATGGGTTGTATGTCATCATGGCTAGCCTTCATGAACGAAGATTTGGGAGGGTTTTACCCACGCTTGCTGCAAGCGCGCTGATGGCTGATAAGGCCAATGCGAGAGAGGCAAGTCTGGCTGTAAAAGGCACAGCAGGAAGTCTCCATAGGTGGTACTATCAAGGCACAGTTCTTTCTGAGCTGTCTTTTCTCCTCCAGACTGATTCTGCATGCATTTTCCAAGGTGACAGCAGCATTACAGATTGTGTGTCTCCACGTCTCCTGATTGGAGGCCAGAGTGGACCACTGATGGTGGTCAATATGGCCAAGGCTGAGGTGTTGTTTTGTCTATATAAAGAGCGAAGGTCTAGATATACCATAAGAATTAGCAGAGATTTACACAGATTAGCATTTCCATGACAAGTTGCACCTTACACAGGATGAAGACTCTTTACCTCAAGACAGGAGAAGAGAGGTATTCTATATCTTTGGACCAAAAGCAAGAAATGTAATTGACTCTGAAGCATGCAGGCTTCCAGCTGCTGGAGGCAAGCCTTGAAAGGATTCCACTAACACGGATGATCTACTCTTCGAAGATGTTTGTTTGTAAATGTCTACTCTTGGCATATGTTACATGAATTTAGGAACTTCACCATCAACTGAGTTCCTATATGATGAATCTACCAAGGCTGCAGAGATTGGAGGGCAAAGGGAAGGATAAGAAGCAATGCCAGATGAAAGTTTTTATAATTGAAAAGAAATCAAGTAAAATAGACAAAGTGGAAACACCGAACACAGGAGGCCTAAGCTTTGAACAAAGTAGCTGTCAGAAATTCAGGAAGATGTCTTTGCCATTGAAAATATACAGGATTACTGGCAAACTCCCTTTTTGCCTGTACTTACCAGGCAAAATTTCATAGAGTGCCAACAGGCGAGAGTTAAAACCTTTGGCATGTGGGAGCAAAAGTACTGCTGGTGCCTGTCAAGGTTGCCTGTCCTGCACTATGTGCTCCATTAGCACAAGCACTCTATGCACTGGAGGCATAGAGGTAGTTTCTCACTCCATCCTGCTCCACCTCCTCAGCTACACGGGCAACAATCCTTTCTGAAAGTGTGGAGAGGTTGCCTGGCATGGCAGTGACCTAACTGCTCCTCACTCCGGAATGACATCATCTACAGCGGGAACACAGCATTCTTCAGTTTCCACCATTGACTTTTTATTCCCCATATCTTGCAGGGGGATTTCTGAGAAGACCAATTCTTAGTTTTTTTAATGCCAAAGTTGGGTTGAGAACTTCAGGATTTGGTTAGAATAACTGGGACTGACATGAGCTTTGTAAAAATTGCTTTTAAATTACCATTTAGTTTGATGCAAGATAGGCTTTATCTCCCTTTTTCTCCTTTCCACCTTATTTTTTGGACACTTGATAATTACTTAAGTGAGGGAATGCAAAATACCACTTTGTGCTTTTCAGTCTGCCAACATAATAAATGTTCAGGGTTTATTTTTCATCATTAACAATGGAAAAACAGATCACATGAGCAATTCTGTAGTCTCCTGTGCACTATCAGTATTCTCAAAATGCTGTGGACTCTCATGCTATTAACACAACCTCACAGGGAGGGGAAGGGGAATATGGCAGCTGGGCTGGTAGTTTTTGTTACAGTGTAGTGACCATTTGTGCATGCACAGAAACAGACAAAGGAAGACTCATCAAGTTGTGTAGATCGGAAGAGACCCCAAAGTCTCCTTCTCCATCCTCCTGCTCAAAGCAGGGCCTGTTAGAGCTGGTTGTTCAGGGCCACATACAACCAAGTCTTGAATATCTTCAGGAATGGAGATCTCACAGACTGTTTGGGTCACCTTCTTTAGCCCTTGGCCGCATTCATAGTGAAAATATTTCTTAGTGACTAATGGGAATTTCTAGTAATTCAGCCTCTCTCTGTTGCATCTCAACCTATCACTGTGCCACTCCAAGAGTCTGGCTCTTTCAGTTCTGTGTAGTTGCAGACAACATCAATATCTCCCCTTAGGCTGCTCTCCTTTACGCTGAACAAACTCATTTCTCTCAGTCTATTCTTGTATGCCATGTGCTTCAGTCATCCCTCAACCATCTTAGTGGACCTCCATGGCACCTCAGGCATCCTTCAAAGCTGAAACCTGCAGTGTTCACTTTGCTTCACAGGACATGGTTTTCCCTTTCCCAGGTGATCCAGCCCATGATCACATACACACAGTCAAACAGCAGATAGTACTGAAGACTGATAAACTGGACCTTCCTTTTTTTTTTTTCCCTCGGAATTTAATCTCACAGATATTTTGGGTCACCTTTGGGGAGCCTATGACACCTAGAGGTCTGATACTCCTAGTCCAGAAGGAAAACATTACAGTCACAGCACAGCTAGGAAAAAGTCTGCTTAATTCAAGTCTATCCTCCTTCCTAGGAAATCTTTAGACAATCCTCTGTAACTCACCTCTCTTGTTTGTGGGGTTTTTTTGTTGTTGTTGGGGGTTTTTTGGGGTTTTTTTTTGGGTTTTTGTTTGTTTGTTTGTTTGGGGTTTTTGTGTTTGGTTTTTTTTTTTTTTTTTTTTTGTTTTTGGTTTTTGGTTTTTGGTTTTGTTTGTTTGTTTTGGTGGGGTTTTGTAGGTTTTTTTGTTTATTTGTTTTCTCCTCCCCAACCCCTCCTACTTTCTAGACCTGATTATTCCCATCACTTTACAACGATTTGTTTATGTTTAAAGTTGAATAAGGCTCAAAAGCCTAAAGTAAGTATTTGCTCCTTTTTGATGTGAGCAAAAGAGTGACAATTCTTGACATGTGGTGACACCATCTGCACGGCAGTTTATCTGCTGTGGTTAGGTATAGCTCCTTATTCCATAGAAATAAGCTAATGCTCTGTGCTTTGTGCGGAAGACAATGTTATTTCAAACTAATGTAAGGTCATTTAACATGTTTAAAAGTGTTACCTGCCTTCCTCAGTGCACATTGGATGCAGGGGTCTGTGGGCTTACAAATACTGAGTCATTTTTGTAATGACCAACATGAACTGGAATTACAGCCTGACCAAGGGATTTATTTCTTTCTATTCATAGTTATTTTCATAACTGTTTTCCATACAAATGTGATGTGAACTTAAATTTAATCAACAAAAGGCTGTATTTCTTGCTCATTCTCTTGGAAAATGGAAAACATGTTGTTCCAAGTTTGAAAATTGAAGTATAAATTTATTCCAGTTCAAGGGCAAAATTATTAACTTAAGAGGAAACAGGACTTAAGCTTTGGGTCTTGATTTTATCTTGCCTGTTACTGAACAACTATCTTTTGCTTTTGATATAAGTGCTGTCTTATGTATCAGTAATCTTAAATGATGAGGCTCTTTGGGATTTTGTTCAAAACATTTAAGAATAGAAGTAGATGTGCAGCATATTTCCTACTCCAGTGATTTCCATTTAAAAAGGCTGTTGCCTGTAAAGCCACACCAATTTTCATTCAAAATCCGCTTTAGTAAAGGTATATGGTGTGAATTCTTTTAACTCAAGAGTACAAACAATTCATCCTTATACTCTTACATGATATTTCTGCTACTCATTTCCTGTGGTTTTATTCCATATCTTTTGTTTTCTCCATTGTTTCACCTAGCAATTTATTTCATTTATCCTTAAGTGCATCCAAATATCTGAACACAAAACTCAAATAGCAGTTCTGTCAATTAGAGGGAAACAACTTTGATGTGTCTGATTACAGATGAAACAAAAACAAATGTGGGTACTTGCAAGAAAGAATATAAAGCAGAAAGTCAAACGGCCAAGAAAACAATCTTTTGGTTGTGAAGTCATAATAAGTTTAAAGGCATGAAGAAATCACATCCTATGAAGGCAACACAAAATAGGATAATAAATATAATGAAATGGAGTAAGATTTATAGGCAAGAGAAAATACTGAATGTAATTAGTTTTTAATTCAGGAAAGTTCTTCCTAAAGGAGGTTTACATAGTGGCTGATGTATAATAATAAATAGTAAAATTGTCAGTGGCAATGAACATCTGGCAATCCATGCTCAGTATATGTCAAAATAAACTAGTTGGAAAGCAGGACTTAGAAAGCAAAAAATTGTTAAAGACTGTTAACAAAATAAAGAAACAAATCAATAGGTAATGATGAAAATAGTTAATTTTATTTCTTTTTTATTATTATTTTCTTTGTAATCCTTTGGTAATATTTCAAAATAAGTAAATTGAAATATATTTACTGAGTATTTTGCCAAAGTAACATAGACTTACAAAAATTTCTTATCATCAATGCACTACATGCGTATCCTAATCTCAAAGTCATTTGACGATATGTCTCTATGGATTTTAATGCTGATGGCATTTCTAAATTCCCTTGAGCAGGCATTTCCAGCCTCTGGCACATGTCACCAGTAGGGTAAGGAGCTTGTTCTGTTTCCTAATCCTTCTAACACATGGTAATACAACACAAGAATTGCTGCCCATGTGCCCTTACTGAGTCTGTGTTCCCTTTTCACTCAAGATAATAAATGGTAAATTTCAGGAATAAAACCAAGGCTAAAATTTTAGATGTAAAATAATATATAAATGGATAGAAAAAGTGGAGACTATTTAATGCAGAGAAGGAAGGACAACAGTGCAAACAGGTCCTCCAGTCATATTAACAGAAAAAGGATACTTTATAACTATGGATTTCTGTCTTATTCCTAGCACAACACATCAAAACTCACTGGAAAAGCACATTCTATTTAGTGCATTGACACATCTTGACAGGAGTGGGAAATATTGTTCTTCTTCATTTGTAACAATAAATAAATTGTCCGCATGTTCATGTAATGACAAACAGAATTCATCTGATCTTGAAAATTAAACAGTTCTGGACACAGTTTTTGGCCAGGAGATTTCCCAGATGTCATAAACACAGGACATGGATTGTGCCTGAATGCTTGACAAATACTGAGCCACGGAAATCAAATGGGTGGAAAGACTTCTTTTGGGCCAGTCACAGCCCCTGGTTTGACAGATGGAAATACTTTGTTTTTAGCAGGACCTTGTGACATACTCCTTTCTGACAACTGCCAGAGGCAGAACTGAGTGATCTGACCCAGGCTGTCAACTTTCAGTCTCTTATTGACACCACTGGGTGAAAAATGGGATATGTGAGCAAACGATGGGTATGCTGGAAGGGGAGATTGAAAGCAGACCAATTAGTGACAATATTTGAATTTCTGACTTTTCATATGGTATTAAGTATTTCAAAATCATAATTTTTACAGAATGCTTACAAATATTTTTTTCTCATCAAACACTCCATTTCTTCACTTCCCAAGCTGTCCATTTTTCATGTACTTTGTGATCACAATGAGGATTCACAGCTTTTGGGCAGAGACTGATTTGTTTCATGTTGGTGTAAACCGGGAATCATTTGTTTGATGTCAGCAGAACAACAGCAAGGCAACACAAATGGTTGGAACCACGCCCTCTGCCTGTAAGGACTTTGCAACTTGATGATAGTAATCAAATAAGACATACCTAGATTCTCAGAAGTATTATTATAAAGAACTGTCAAAGCAGTTAGAAGCAGAATCTAGAAGCTGGGATTAACAAATTTACTCCATCCATGTTTTATTACACAGGGGATAAATATTTAAATGAAAGAAAAATTCCTTTAAAAACGTGAAACTTTTTCTGCAGTCAATGAAAATTCATATTACCCATCATAGTGGAGAACATTGCAAATTTGAACCACCTGAGGTTTGTGTTCTCTGTTTTTATGACTTTTATGGTACTTCATGCAAGTGTTTCACAAACAAAATTTGCTTTGCAGAGGTACATAGACAAATGCTGCAGAAGTGTTTGTGGCTCTCCCTTGCAATCCTTCCTCCACTACCCCCACTCAGCCCACCACTGGCTGCTGCTCCCTCAGTTCACCCAGACAAACAAACTTTGTGATGTTACTCCTGGAATTTAGGGCTGCAAAAGTTTCTTCCTAGAGTACTCAGGGAGTAACAGGAGGAAAGCTCCTGACTCCACTCTGAAGCTGATAACAAGTGTTCATCCACCTTCTTATGCTGGCTGAAATGAGGGTGGAAACTTTTATCTGTGAAGAGAAGATGGATTATCCTAAATTTCATGTACCTTTTTCATCTCAGTGATTCATGTAAAAGCTTTATTCAAGTCTTTCCCCTAGACCAAAAAACCAAAATGAACTTGTCCAAATTATCAAGACAAACATGAGAAATGCAGTTATCTATACTATTTCTCCCATTTCTGATCCACCAGACTGCACCACATCATGTCTTTCATGAAATGTTCCAGAACAGAAATACCAATCAGCCCTTCATGCAAGGCTAAAAGTCCCCTGAATGTGTACAAACAGCAAAAGGGCAGTAACATGCCACTTCACTGCCAGGCAGGTGGCTTTGGAGATCTGTATCTTTATACTATCCCTTTAAGAATAGATTCACCAGCACTAGGAACAGTCCACAAAAACTGGCATCTTTGTTTTTCAGGCTGTTCCAAAAATTCCAAGTGATTAAAGGAGGAGCAGGAGTAACTATGGGACATGGAGCTGGGCTGAGAAGATGTGAATCCAGCAGATTGTGCAGAGGTTTCAGCAGAGAAACAATACAGGCAAATGTGCCTGAGGCTCCTCTTGCATTTTAAAGTGTACATTCTACTAATGTTATTATAATGGCCTGAAAGTAAAGTAAGCAGCTGCAAAACATTTAAGCATCATAGTAAGGGGAAGGCATCTGTCCTAATATTTTAAATTTCTTATTAATTATCAGCAATCAGTTAGTGTAGTAAATAGGTATAAATTTGACACTGCTGACCCTGCTCTAAGTTTTGTGTGTGTACATGTGCATATAGAATAGACTATTTCAGTGTGAATGGGACCAGCAGTGACCACCTAGTCCTGCTGTCTCACTGCTTCAGGGCTGATCAGAGGTTTAAACATATTATTAAAGGCATTGTCCTAACACCTCCAAAACACAGATTTGGAGCATTGACCACCTCTCTAGGAAAGCTATTCCAGTGTTTGACCATTCTCTTACTATAGAAATGCTTCCTGATGTCCAGATTGAACCTTCTCAGCGCAACTTTGAATGATTGCCATGCATATACTTGTGTGCACGAAAAAGGAGACGCAGGTTCACCTTTATAAATTGTATATACAAGACCGTTACCTCAGTAGTTCTGACTGAGCTGAAAAATATAAATCTTTACAGATCATTTATCTGAAAAGAAGTTATTATGTAAAACGTCTTCCTAAAACAGAGGGACAGAGTCCCTCTTTCATTTTGAGAGATATTCATATCCTCTGATATTTATTTAAATTCCATGATGTTGAAAATATGATGTAGAAAAGTATTGATAGTTGTATCACTCTGATAATTGTTTTTCCACTACTTTATAAAAAAATAATTATATAACCTGATCAGCAGCATAATATGTGAACATTACATAACAACCACTTCAGGTGAAAGGGGAGTAAGTTCCACACTTATCCTGTCTTTACCTAAGTTTTGTCATACTCTTCTTTCTATGCTGTTTATAATTTTCCTGTTCGTGCTTTCCCTCAAAACAAAGATGAGATTAAAGTCCTCTATGCTTTAAGACCTCAAACATTTTGTCAGATTAAAAGCATTAAGTGGGTAAAGCTTTTCTAAAAAAATTAACATAGATTTGCCAAACTTTAAACTACAGTGGTCGCCGCCTCTGGAGCCGGCTCCTCCTCTGAGGTCGCCGGTTCAAATCCTGGAGGAACTCGCTGTCCCCGTCCAAGCGTGCTCAGCCGTGGCAAGATGAGCCTCAGGAGTAAAGAGGGTGGGGCCAGTTCTGCGCACCCTGTGCCTCACCTAAAAAATCCATTGCGCAGGCTTATCCCAAAATCTTCGTTTGCAAAGTCTAGCCAACAACAACAAACTACAGTGGTAAGTGATCAAAGCCACAGAACAGAGCAGGAAGGTGAGAGCTTACCCCATACAGCCACAGTGTATTCCTTAGTCAGGTTTTTGCACAGACTCCCAACTCATCATTTCTATTGTGTACAGTGGCATTTACAACCATATGTTAATTACACTTAATTACCTAAGAGATAGTGAAAGTGTATTTCCAACCCAATTAAAAGGATCCAAATCCATGTTTTGATAAAGTTGTTATTAAGGTTTGCATAATGAGCTTGTAGTCTGAGTTTCAAACCAAACTGTTAATTCTCCTTTTTGCAGAGTTTTGAGATAACCAACAGGCTGTATCACCAAACCAAGTCTGTACATAAATAGTCAGCGTAGCTTGGAGTGTGATGGCTGAGTCCTGTGTGACCACAGATTCATTTTTCCTCAGACACCTTTGTTTTTATTGATATTTGTGTGAGAAGGAGTGACCACAAAGTGGGAATGTGAGCTCTACTCATAAATACCATCCTGTAGCAATCTAGGTCTCAAACACCACCTCCTCAAGATAGCTCAACATGTTGCAATAAAGTTGTGACTGTGGGGTTCTATCTGCAAAGCTGTGCAAAGTGAAAGCATAATGGAGCAAAAACATGCAGGTAAACAGACACGGTGAGTGGTGAGAAAGTGATTGCTATGTCACATGACAGTACCTCACAACAATATCAGATATGTAATAATCTAGGAAGAAAAGGGAAAAAAAAAAAAAAAAAAAAAAAAAGACATTAAAAACTTTTCTTCATGGAAATTTTGTGAGAGACTTCCATTCACCAAAAGTGTTGATCAGCACCTGATTAGAGTATTCTTCAACTCTTTTCCCCAGGTAGCTCCTTCCCAAATGTGACATCCAGTCTTTGTGATGCATCAAAGTAATAATGGAATGGGATAAAGAACACACAAGGTCTAAAACTGTAAGGTTACTCAGGGACATCACTAGAGGTGTGAAGGGATAACATAGAACATTTGGCACTTTCAGTGATCTCCCTGTCTGCAGTGTCCCACCCTCGGTTCCTCTGGCCAGGCAGGGCAGCTCTTAGAACTTGCCTTAGTCAGGAACTGAACAGTCCACATCACTTATGGGAGAGTTTTTACCTCTGATGCACAGCCACTTTGACACAACTTTCTTCATTCTTTTTTTCCCCATGTTTTTCTTTAGTTTGTTGTATTATCTCCTGTTCCCTTTAACTAAGTATTTTCTATTTACCAGTGGTGGTGAATTTAAAATGTTGAGCTTCAAAGAGAAAACAGATCAGAGTTTAAGGTCAGCAATGAAATTGACAGTAATCAGTGTGAGATTTAAAAGTAAGCAAATTGGAGAAATAGATGTAATAACTGACAAATATAGAGATCATTTAAATTGTCTCAGTCAGTCATTTCATTGGTTTTAAAAGACAGAGGAAAAGAAGTTGGAGGAAAATTGAGGTTGCATCATTAAAGTAAGCCAAATGCAGCAGGACTTACAAACAAAAAAGCTGGACTTACAAACAAACTGCCAAAAGCACTGAAGGCCCCTGTTTTAATTGCATGAATATCCAAACAGTCATGTTTGGCATAAAGTATTCAAGGAGTATCCTCAAAAGTCCACTTTCAGAGAACAGGTAGAAATTATAACTCTGGGCGTTATTCACAACAGATTAGTCATACGGGTGTTGCATAATTTTGCTTCATGCAAAATTATGTGCAACCCTAATGCACATGTACCAAGACTGAGCAAGTGTAAAGAGAAGCTCATGTATTGGCTTTTGGATGAAATTTGCATGCATGAGGGGCTCATTTGCTAAATGATAGTAATCAAGAGGAATCAAGAATGTAAAATCTTAAATAAAATAACTGGAATAGCATCAGCAATATCCTTTGCTGGTCTGAGAGGTTATGGATCCATATTTGACAAGTAAATAACACCTTTGACAGGATTAAGAAAATTTCACTCACACAAAGTCAAACCAGAGTGTGAAAACGTAAATTTTACCCACTAAAAATCATAGAAAAGTGGTTAGTTTGGCCCAATTACAGAAGCAAAAGTCAACAAAAGTTTTCATTTGGGGATTATAAGGATAGAGCAAATTTCAAATGTATACAGTGTTAGCATCTCAAGCTTTCAAAATAAGCATACCAATGATGAACAAATTCTATTGGTGAAACTGACTTTTTGGCCAAAAGCAAATTGAAAGCTTTTGCTGGGAGATGTATGTGAAACTGGTGAAAGAGATACATAAAGGGGAATAAAGGGGGAAAAAGTATGGGAAGGATGAGGGCCATTATGTTTGTGGAGTCCTGGTAGGAAAATTGGAAAAGAATGTCCTGAGACGTTGGTCAGACCTAAATTCTACTGTCTCTATACACAAAGGATCATAGAATGGTTTGAGTTGAAAGGAACCTTCTAACTCCAAATCACTTGCCATAGATAGGGAACACCATCCATAAGACCTTCCACTACAGCACATTGCTCAAAGCCCCATCCAACCTGGCCTTGGGATGGGGCATCCAGCTTCCAGGGATGGGGCATCCACAGCTTCTCTTGGCAACCTGTTCCTGCCTCACCATTCTCACAGCAAATTGCTTTCTAATATCCAACCTAAACCTGCACTCTAGCAGTTTAACTCCTTGTCATATCACTACATGTTCTTGCAAAATGTCCCGCTCCAACTTTCTTGTAGGTTTCCTTTAGATACTGGAAGGCTGCTATAAGGTCTCCCCTAGAGCCTTCCCCTCTCCAAGCTGGACAAGCCCAGCTCTCTCAGCTTGTCTTCATAGGAGAGCAGAGAAAGGGACAGTAGGAATTATAAAATCATAGCAGCTGGGGAGAACTAACAGATGGTAAAGTCCACTTAATGTGCACTAAATCCATCAGTAGATGGAGTGGCTGATACTGTTTATTTGTAATATAATAACATATTTCTATATGATTCAGGGCTTTGAAGATGCATTGATATCTCAACCATGGCTGTAATATTTTCAGTCATCCTCTTCTCCATTTTGTTGAATTCACTAGGTTGAAACGATGGTCTTGAAACTCTTCAGGCTAGTGACAGCATTTGTCGCAGACTGCAGCTTTTGAAGGACTACTCATAGTGAAATAATGATGCAAGTAAAGTAAATACATCTACTATCAGTCCTGCCTTGCTTCTACAAGAAGTTTTTAAAAATCCATTTATATTCTTTTTGGGCACTGTTAACAAAAAATCCTAATGCAATGGTAATCTGTAGAAAAGCAAACTATGCCTGCTTGCTTCTTGCAAGCTTTGGCAAGTTTTCTCTTGTATTACCAGTTCCAATTTGTTTTACTGCTTCTTTCATCCAGACTGCAGAAGAAAGTTCAGGCTGGCTAATTTTGACCCTAATTATCTCAGATGTTCTCATATTTGAAAATTACATTGCAGAAGTAATTACAAAGTTCTAAATTCCTGGAAATCACTTCCCTTCACCCTCAAATGCACTACTCCCCTCTTCAGTTTACCAGAATACAATAGCACTTAATGTTGGCTGGCTTGTTGAGATCTCCTGGGGTAATCATAACAACACATTCCATTAGCTGGTTTAGTGAGTGCTTATGTTAAATGCAATCTTACTCTGAGACAAGAAAATGTACCAGCAAAATGTTGTACCAGCCAAAAAGCTTATGAATGCATAATGCAGTACATGTTCTTTGGTAGGATGATAAGGAAGAACAAAGTTTCATCTCTGACAAAGACTAAAAATTATTGGGTTTTTGCTAGCTACTGTAGGCCAATGGTATCAGAGTATCAGAACCTCGTGGAGAAGTTTAGTGCAAAAGGTCAGAAATGTCTCCTAGGTCATAGGTCTTAGGAAGATTAACATTTCCTTACCACATTCATTTACATATATTATTCCAGAGAGATAATGAGGCAAGACAATGCCAGATGTAGTGCTGTAAACAGGACGTTTCAAAACTGTACATCTAACTAATAGCTACAAATAACTCTATCTGTGGAATTCTGAATACCAACTAGGAAAAATAATCTTCTCTGCCTCTTCTGGGTGAATGGAGAAATTTGCCATATTAGTTGTAGAGTCACAACACCCATGTTACAAAGGAGCCCTTCAAATAAACTAATTCTCCTTAGTTCACATTTAATGATGATTAATTTCCTTTCATATTACACTTTGAATGTTAAGATACGTCAACTATCCCTTTTAGAACGTGTAATAACAAACCATGGAAATGACTACATTTCAGACACTTGGTTTCTAAGCATCCACACTCCAATAAGCAGTGCTGTCGAGAGTGCCCTTCTGTCTGCAATTCCTGCTAGAAGCCTCAGTCTCAGCTGTGCAATTGAGCAATTTTTTCATGTGGACAAAGAGATTGGGGGTTTTTTTAGGAATTCTTTTAAGACACATAAAATCAGAACTAAACAGAGGGTTTGTAGAAGTGGAAATCACTTTTGTTTTTCATTAATTCCATGTTGTAAATCTTTGGAGAATTTTCCCTTCACAAGAGTTAGTATTTATATGTCTGAAGCAATGCATTTAAAATGACATCAATCTTAACCCTGGCTGGTGCTAATATGAATTATATAAAGAAGTTGTATGAGTTACTCAGGTCTAAATATGAGGTAAATTGAGATAAATTGCTTTCAGTTTTTATTCCTGTACATTTTGTCTATAAAATATCTTCCCATTTGAAATGAAAATTTCCAGAGGTATTGAAAGGAAAATGAGAGGGTTTGATGCTGTGAAATACATTGTTGTAGCAGAGAAAAGGTAGCACTAAAATCAACTATTGCACTTGGGTCTCATGTTTCCCCCCATAATTTAAAAATTGTTTTGAAATAGGTTATGGCTATGTATTAAATAATGAGCATAATTATAGTGTTAAATAACTTCACCTCATGAATAATTACAAGATTTTGCTCCCTGATTATCTACACCTCATACAGTTATAGCCATAATGGGCCAAACTAGCTGCCTTTGAGATAATTTATCCCAGGACTGCTCCATATCAAAAAGTTGTTCTGTCCTGGGAGTGAGAGAGACTGCAGGACTCTTTTTATATATCAGCAAGAAATACCCCAAAACAAACAGCTTAATAAGTTAATTGCTTCAATGTGACAGGATAGGAAAAGGTATATAGACAGCAAGTAAATCTTACCTGCACTCAGATACCAGCTGACCTCAATTCATGTAACACTGGATGGAACCAAGATGGATTTTTTTATAGTGCACTGCACAGAGCAAATCATGTTCCTTTTGCTTATTCCAGGTAATGAGCACAGATAAACTACAGACTACATTAATAACATATGGGTTTCTCAAGCCCTGAGTACAAGGCCATGGAGAGAAATGGTTTGCTCAAGATTCTGCTAATTTCTCAAACACAATTTCTTTCACAAGGCTCCCAGTACACAAGTCCAGTCCAGTCTCCATTCCCTCACATCCTCACAGTCCTCCAACAACCATGCAGCAGCCATTGCTCTCTTGCATCCTCTAAGCTTGAATCACTGACTAGACGTAATTCTATCAAAGCATCCACTACTCCATCATGTTGTGAAACAGCCCTCACACTGCCTCAGGTTGTGTTTGTTAAACGAAACACATACATGGAAAGTGATTAGCACATATTGAGCCATAGGGGCAGCTCTCAGGCCCATCACAGACCCCTAACAAGTGCTATGTCAAGAGGAATGACTAGTACTCTCAAGGAGAAATTACTCTGACTTGTTTGGAGTTATCATCAGGCAAAGCTTCCTGGGGCAGCAGTCTTTGGTGATACAGACATATGGGTATCATGGACTCTTTTCTATTATTACTTTAGTTGAGCTGATAAAATGAACTCAGTAATAGCTGTGCAATCAGCTCTGTGTCTCTAGACATTCAGTTGCTATTGTAAAACTTTTAGTTCAGGAAACAGAAGTACCTTCTTCTTATAAGGACTGAGTAAACTTGTCAAAAATTACTGAAATAACCAGAAGGTTTCGGAAATAATATACCCTTCAATTTATATGTTGATTTTGTTGTATGTTCCAGAGCAAAAACCTTAATCAATATTACAGAATAAATATTCAGAATTGGAAGGGACCTACAAGGATCATCAAGTCCAGCTCTTAGCCCTGCACAAGATCAACCCCAAGAGTCATATCATGTGCCTGAGTGTTGTCCAAACGCTTCTTGAACTCTATCATGCTTGGTGCTGTGACTGCTTCCCTGGGGAGAGTCTATCCTGCAGCACAGTTTGCTCAAGTTAATCATGGAAAACAGGATTAAAGTCTTCATGGTTTATATTATTGCACTAACTAGTATCATAGTAAATTAGCGGTTAACAATGTCAAAAACAGAGAGACCTCTGGTCTCTGGATAGCTAAGACAGATGTGTTAAGTCTAGAAAGTAGTGGGATTTCAAACACACTCCAATTTTCAGTGTCTTTCCCCTGATTGTATTCTAATTTTTTTTAAAAAACGTTTTCCTCAGACACATAGCTCTTCTTATTTAGCAGATAGACTGCCAAATTGTGTTTTGAATTCAGTGTCAGTAGTCACAAATGCTAATTTCAACATCTAACCTGTAGACTCAAAAGTCTTTGGCTGGAATTCATTTGAAAATAGCACAATGCCAGTTACATCTCTGACATCTGACTGCAGTCAGTTGAATCATCTCTCCTTCTTTCCTGAAGTGCATTGTGGATACCTGTATGACATTTTATTTTCCATTCCTCCCTCGAATTAGCAAAGGATTGTCAGTATTTGTCAAAGGAGCAAGCTGACACAAGTTCTTTCCTGACCTTACAAGAAACGTGTGTAACTTCAATCTTAAGTGATGCCTGGTTATGGTAAGAAATATCTCCTGCAAGATAATGCATTTGTCATGTTTTTTTTATCAATATAATCCTTTGAGAGATATGGGAGTTGGAGGTCTCTTTTGCATTGTAAACACTAATAATAAGGTCTGGGGTTGTTTTTCCTCAGTATATCTTTTATATATATGTCTGTCAAGCCCAGTGAAATATCTGACTCACATATGCTTTTCTGTGGAAAAGCTATCTATTGGTCAGATGAAATTTATAAGAGTTCTGCCTTGTTTAAAGATCTCACACTAAGTAAAGAATATTCTGGAGTAACAAAAATGACACAGTCCTGTGAGAAGAGCATTTAAAGATGAATAGCCTTTTAAAAAGTATAAAGTGGAACCCATTTATTAAAGTGTCTTTCACAAGAAGAACAAAGTAGTTCACTGCCCTCAATTAGATCAGTCAAAAAACTAAAGAGAAGAGAGAAATATCTTTCCAACTTACTGCAGATGCAGGAAGGGCTGGCTAATTAACAGACATGATCCTTTGGTGAGGGGCCGGAAGGCATCACAGCACTTCAAGAGCTCTTTGTTCAAATTCCACTTCAAATTAGAGGATGAAATGAGATCATTTCCCTGCTAAATTTTCCTTACCAGACATCACTTCTTTTTTTCTGTGCTGTATTTATTTCTTTAAAAATGGGTAGGATTGCCCTCATGGTTGGTACTTTCAAGAGTACTGGGAAGAAAACATTATGAGAGGTTTTTCAACTTTCAGACTCTATTATCAAGCCATATGCTGTCAGTACTGTCACCCACCTTATTATTAGGGAGAGGAACAAAACATAAACCCAAACAGCTATGTACGTTAGAAAAATAGCCCTTCTTTCATCTTGATTACAGCCAAAGGAGTTACTTTTATTCTTTTCCACAATCTTTCACTCTTCATCTCCAACCACTTTCTGTTACCTGTGGTTCAAACAGCTGCTGTGGCAGACCCTTGTTAAAGTTCTGACAGGACATTATTGAAGCTTCACAATGAAATGGAGAAAAGTGTGAAAACTTTCTCAAAGGGTTGCATCCAACTATCACAACAGTTAAATAGAATAAAATTTTAAGGAATTCAAAAGCACTGAAAACAAACTTGATAAGTCATGTTCTCTAATGTAAAGTAGGACTCCCTGTTGTGTTTTAACATTAGGTAGCATGATTCACCCCTTAGAGGTATCTTTTATTTTTAAGCCCATTGGGCAAAACTGAATTATATGTGTATCTCTCAAAGCATGCCAGCTTCTCTTACATGGTCCTGTACAGAATGAATTCTAAGAAATCTTTTTTTCCCCCCACCAAATGTTTCCAGAATTCTCTGAGCTTAATGGCTCTTTCTTCTGCAACAGCCATCAGAGACCTTTCAAGAGCCTTATATTTGGCCACGGGCAACATTTTCCCTGTTGTTTTTCCCCATTCTGTCACTTACTTTTATTTATGATTCTCTTTCATATATTTGTTCTTTCACATGCTTGTCTTGGAATTTAAAGAAGCTTAATCTAATTAATGGTTACTCATTCTCAAGATTATGACTGACCTTCATTATCAACACCTATTAAGGCAATTCTAACATGAGTTAATGTATATCACAGTGATGTTCTTTCCAAAGCTGTGTTGAGTAAACAGCTTTACATAACAGATCTTCTATTTATTCATCTAACTTCACTAAAAACAAAGCAATCAAGCAGTAAAAATAAATAATAATTAGAATTACATCTTCAAGTACACAGATGTGGTAAACAGCAAAGCATCACAAACTGAAGAATGCACAGAAAGGATGGAATTTAATTTCTGAAATTTCTGAAATTGTTGTAGAAAACTCACATATTACATAAGCAGCCATATATATCCTGAAACTATATGTTTAGATCTTGATTCTGAAGTTGACAGCTTTGCACTCATTTATTTTACCAGGTTTTGCTATCTTTAAACTTTCCACCACCTGTCGAGGTTGCAGTGTCACAACACCTGGGGGGTGTCTGGGTGAGAACACTGTAGTGCAGTTGGCTCCTGTGTATTTTACAAGAGTTAAGGGTCAAAGGAACTTTTCCTCTGGGATGTCAAACCACCCTAGAGCTAGCATGTGATTGAAGTTTAGTGACAAAAGCTTGCAAAAAAATCCATGCTGGTGATGAGTTGATTAATCCAGATGACCATAATGAACTGGGGTTTCTAAATCACAGTCACTAAATCAGTTATACACTAGTTACTGAACAGTTAGTTCCACTGAGGGGTAAGTAATGCAATCATTTCTGCTGAATAAGTTGAAGACTCTCAACTGAAAAAAAATATATTCAAACTTTAAAATAACCCAGTCTGAATTTTACCCGTGACATACTTCATCCTAAGAGTAGGTTTTTGAAGAGAAGATTTAAAAGATAATTTGCAGGTTGATAGGAATATTTCAATGGCATCTTTTCATTTTAATTCAAAATAGGATTTCATTCCATGAAACTTTAAAAAAAAACAACGGTATCAGTCTTCTAATGAATCTGATAGCATAAAGATCATAGCTCCATAATTGATATATGAGCACAGAGTCATTTCTAGGACAAATGGTTCTTGAAACAAGCTGAGCTCCATTCAGTTTTTTAGCATTATTAAGAAACATTTGAATTTATAATAAATATTTTAGATCATTAATAGGAGTCCTTTCTACTTTCAGAAATTTATGAGTGAACTCATTTCAGTCTTTCTCAAATGTTTTTTATGCATAAACAAGTTTATGGAACCAGAAATCTTCAATCATCTTCAGAGATTAAATCCTTTCATAATGCATCTCATACTTAGTACATCAGAGTTTTAAAACCTAATTTTAAAAACTGATGAAATAAACTCTGCCATTTTCATAAAAATATCCCCAGAACAGTAACAGCAAGGGCTCTACCAAAAAGTTTGTGCTGACACTATCACTGTCTCAAAGGTAAGGTGAAGAGTGAATGTTCTGTCTTCTGAAATGAGTCAAAGCAGCTTCTAAGTGGCACAACAAAACACAGCCATGAGACAGTGACTGTTCAAAAACCCATCCATACTTCTCTTAGTAGTCATGCTCTGCTAATGAATTTTGAACAAGGTACAATACTATTATTATTTAAACAGCAGAGATCTAATCCCAGTATTTATTTCAGCCACTGAGTCACATCCTTTGTGATATTTTCAAATAATAAGCAAAAAATAATTTTTAAGTAATCTAGTTTTATAGTACAGTGTTCTGCACCCTGGCTATTTGCTTGGAGGGAGAGGTTCCACTTAAGGAAACCTCTAGAGACTTGCAGCCCTATGGAAGCCAATGCTGAAATCCAGGGCTTTTCTGAATAAAAGCTGCAGTAATTAGAGAAAATGTTCTTCATGTGAGAAGAGACCACAGAAACAGCTTCAGCCATTGGACTCTCAGAGTATGGTAGGGATGCTCCAGTCTCACCTCAAGCACACTCAGCCATCAGGGATCCTTCTGAAATATGCACCAAGTCCAGGAACAGATAAATGAATTAACTGAAGTAAAAATATGCTGTATTTAGTATTTAGTATTTAGTATTTATTCACTGAAGGAAAAATGTTAGAGCAGAAGCAGAGCTCTTATTTATAATGCAAGAAGAGCCATTATAACAGAAACGCAGAAAGGTGGCAACATGAAAAGGCTCCTGCACTAAGAGCACTAAAACATTATTTTCTGCCTTGTGGTTGATTCCATCACATGTGCATTGAACTTTGACATACATGCATAACTAAGCCTTCCAGAAGGATGCATGGTTGATTGCAGTGGTGAAAACACCAGTGAAGCCAGTGGGGTTGGAACACATAGCAGACAAAAAATTAAAGACATGGAATGCACAGGCATTAGTACCACACGCTAGAACAGGATTGTCTGTCACTGTGCAAATCATTCTGTGTTTGAGTAAACTTCTCTTACATGATGCACCATGTTAAAGTTTGACATGATTGGTCCTTATAGAATGTATTCAACCTAATTAAAAAGAAAACCAAACCAACAACAAACAAACAAACAAAAACTACTGCTCAGATATTTTCCTAATTTCAGGTAAAACAATTTTCAGTCTCCAAGGGATTACACACTGTAGTCTCCCAGACTGGCATCTGGCATGGGGAGTGAGGGGTTGATATAACTTTGTCAATAGAAATATTAACAAGGATCTGGGCCATGGGAAAAATCCCCAGGCAGCTACAAGAGCTGAGTGATCATTTCCTCCTGAACTTGTTCTCAGTGACAATTTAAGCAGCTGAGTCTCACTGACTCCAAACTTAATGAAAGTCTCCTGTAGCTGCTCTCATGTAAAATTCAGTTTCAGTGATATTTGCAGCTGTCAGGATTGTTAGTCATAGCAGAGACAGCACTAAGGAACTTATGTGAAAGAGCTCAGCTATTCTATGCTAAATCTTATAGTTTGTATTATTCTGATCACCTTTCCATCTATTTGCATCTTTTCTCATCCTTCTGTTTAGTTTTATAGCTGCTGAGGCTTAGTTCTCCTGTAAATACATATTCATACAGCACATTGTATCAGGAAAATAACTCTTTTTTGTGTGTGTGTGAACATATTTCTGATAGTGCAAATTAGTCTGAAATATAAAAATTCAACCTATATAGAAGTGCTTGAGTATCAAGTATTTGTACTTTAAAAAAGCTGCTTCAATTCAGTATATGGGAAAAGGGAGAATACACAAACAAATTACTGATTCAACATGATTATGTCTCTGTGTACAGACATTGGAAAAATAGGCTGACTTAACCAATTATATTTCTCTTTAAATTATTTATTAGGGTCTAACACAATTCTCTTAAGGTTTGTGTATGTTCCTGTTTCAAAAGCACTGTATATTTCCCTTTTCCAATTGAAAACAATTCACCAAATAATAAAAGCCTCAACAGAGTAAAGCAGCTAGAACTGAGTTCTTTAAGAAATGCTGATGCAGAGTAGGCTAAAAAAATAATCAAATCAAGCTAAATTTGCATATCAGCCATTCACAAATCAGGTATAAGTTCTCACATTTCACTCAGATCTGGCTCATAGTGAGATGTGGAAATGAACACACAAATATTAGTATTCTATAGGTCCCTACAGGTCTATAGTATAGAATGGTAAATGTAGAGGTTGAAAATATAATTATTTTTTGACTTTTTTGTTCAGTTCTTGCTTTTCATAAAAATAGTTACTGTTTTCCCTGTGTTCTTTTCTGCTTATTAATTTTTTAATTTCTTCTACAAAATTATTTTAAATCAAAATTTAATAGTTGCTATTTCAGACCTTTGTGCAAGCTACCATTTCTCTCCATTGTTTTCTTATCTATGCACACTTCACAATGTGTTTACTTACATATGAAACAGGACTTTACAGTGGCAGCACAAAATGTTCTATGCATAAAAAGCAAAGGAAAATCCACTGCTGTCTATTTAGTTATCACTGCCTAGCATACTCTAGTTAAACACTTTCTTTACAGTTTTTCAATTTAAAGAACTTCTGTACTTAGGGGATGAGACTGTAACTGAAGTGACCAGGCTTGTATTCTTGGCTTTATCTTGGTTTCCTCTTTGCTTTTCTATTCCTTAGCAGAAAGTGATATAATCTCTCTCTCTCTAATCAAGAGAAGCTAAGGTATTTCTTAGCTCCGTTACTCCAAGATTTTTTTGTGATGCATTTGGCAGTCCTTAAATGAAGAGCTCTTCCTCCCTTAGTCAACTTCCCCACCCAGGTTTTTTCCAGTATATCCACACCTGAGCAAATAAGAAATCCCTCCAGCTCTGGGTAGGCTGCTACAGCCACATTGAGGTCCAGGGCCAGGAGCAGGCTCAGGACTTGGTGTCAGTCTGACTATATTGCTGGGAAAATATAGTTATGCCAAGTCCATAAACTTTGCATCTGAAGATAATCAAGTAGTAAAAGCACCATCTGACACACCTCTACTTGTCCTGAGGTTAGGCCGGGTCCTCCACTGCATTGGACTGTTTCCACCCTGTAGACCTGATTTGACAGTGAGCTATCTGAGAAACAAGTGTCCTTTTCTCATGGCTGAATAGATACAAGTCCTTCCTCAAGTGCTTTGATTAAAAAGCCCAGTATAAATCCTTAGTTTTGTTATATTTCAAACTTGAGAGGAATTGAGGTGGATGTCATTACTACACAGGCATAACACATCTCCATCATGCCAAATCTTCCAATGCTTTCCCAAGCCACATTTGCTTAGGCTTCAACCTTACTGACCTTGTATCCACTATGTGTAGTCAGCTCACCCTTGGCAGAGGGGTTTCCATTTGCCAAATGCCACTGCTATACAGTTACTACTTCTAAAGCAAGATAGGATGAATACCAGAGTAAACAGAATTGTTCTGAATCTTTGTTATTATGTACAGAAAGGAAAATCTTGAAGTAATCTACAACATAAACCTCTTTTTTTGTGAGAAAAAAAATCAATGCAGGATAATTTTTATGCAAATGTTGTTTTGGAGAACTAAGCTTCTGTACAAAATTATATAAAATTTTACACAATGAATTTATACAATCCATCAGTTTCAAATCCTTCTTTGGATGTTTCAAAAGGGCCTTCAATTTTTTGTCAAGCTAGAACATTTGGGATCTTCCACAGCTGTTGAAAGAATCTTCCATATGGTATTTCACAATAAATTGAGCTACATAATATGATTCATTAAGATGTTTCTGTGCACAGAACTATTAAAATGGGTATTCAACCTTTTAAAATGAATGATTTAATCCATTTATGCAAAGTGTCTAAGCATTATAATCCAACAGTCTTAAAAGAATCTCTTTAACCTGAAAACACTTCTGACTTCTTTTCTTCAGAATTAACAATCTGTGCACATTTTGTTTAGTGCTTGGGGCTTAATTACATGAAAATACAAAATGACTGTATTATGAAATCATTTAACAGCTTTAAATCCCTTTAGGAACACTCTTATTCAAAATTGAAGTTGCTTTGTTCCAGCTAACTTATCTCACTTCCAAAATAAACTGAAATAAAACAAATTAAGGCAAGTGAAAATAACTCAAAATTAAAGCCTCTTTACTGCTGTAAGTACAGAGAGATGCACAATTATGTGATTTAGGATATTGACTGAAATGTTAATCTGAATACATTTCTTTAAGTGTCTGCCTGAAGACAAGCCCAGAGAGATACTCAGGCTATTTACTTATCATTGCACTAAACCGAATTTCCATTTATTTTAATTTGCTTGCACTGAAATTTATAAATGAAAGCTACCACTTGTATGATCCTATGTATTCATTTTTATAGGTAAAATTTAAGACATGATAAACATAACTAAAGACTGAACTGCAGATGGACTCCAAAGAAGATTTTCAAACATGGATGTCTAAATTAAGGCCTCATGCTCAAAATAGCCTGTTACTAACATCTATTTAAGAGTATAAGGAAAGCTCTCTGATAAGATTTTCAACAAGATATTTTCAAGAGCTCTGTAGCATATTCAAATCCCACTTTAGTCTGACAATGTTCAAGATGCAGGCACACCTTACCCCAGTTCAAATAAACTAGCTAACACGGAGTGGTAAAACTTTTCAACATTCATCAAATAGTGACCTGCAGTAATTGTCAGATACCACGCAAAGCAGAGCTCATGGCAGAGCTGGTTTTGCGGGGTAAGCTGGTGCACAGGGCTCTGCCTGGGGGAGAGAAGGAGCCCCGAGGATTACACCTCACTCAGGTGGTGCAGGCCTCCCCTGCAGGGCAGCCACCCTTCTCTACGTGCAGCTCCTGAGGGTCAACACTACCCTGGAGGTCTCAGACCACAGTGTGCAGCTGGTGCTCCTGAGCCAACAATGATATGAGGAACGCCTCAGCAGCTGGAGAGGAGTCTGAAGCACGAAGCATGGGAGCTGGAGGAAGGGGCAAGCAGCTTCCCTCCATCAGGGCTGAGGGTGAACAAACAGTTGTGAGGATTCTCACAGAACCTCTGCAAAACCAAAAGCCTAAGCTCCAGCTGAGTGATGTCAGTGGTGTGGAATGGTTATGGAAGCAGAGGAGGAACATCACAATGACATAGACCCATCAGGAGGAGTGAATTCTGAAAGCAGATGTTTTTGGGCAGCTGGCTTCCCTCTCACTGCAGTTCTGCTAAGGAATAGGGTCAGAACCTCAATCACAGAGGAGAGGAAACAGCTACCATCGAGGCCAGAAATTCAGGTCTTCCAATTAAGCCTACCACCATGAAGAAGAGATAGTGAGCAGAAACTTACTGTACACAACAGGTGGGAGCTTTGGCAAAAGCCTTGCTTTGCTAATGAGCTTCTCCATAAGTAAAACAGAAAAAGAACCACACAGGAACATAGTTTTACTTTATTATTCACAAGAAAACCCTGTTTCTGGACTTCTGGCCATACTTGTTTAGTTAGGTATGACTGTGGAAAGGAAAAATTTACAGGCATCTTAGATAAACTGGATGGATTCAGATCAATAGGACTGCATAGAATTTAACCACAAGGCTGGAAAAATGTAATCACAAAGTATTGCTGTATGTAGTTTTGGGAGTTTTTTAAGTGACAGTAAGTTCACTGACGGCTGGAAGAAGGCTGCTAACTAAATAAGCAATTTTGAAAAACACAGAAAAAGAACCTGGCAAACTGTTGGCTGCTCAACATCACCTCAGTGACTAGGAAGACACTGGAGCATGCCTTCAATCGGTTTCTGGGTCCAGACAGGACAAAAAGGCAATTTCAAATAATGAAGAGAAAGCCCTTTGCCAAGGGGACATTGTGCTCACCAAGGTGACTGCACAGCCACAGAACAGTTGAGGCTGGAAGGTGCCTCTGGCGATCATCTACTCCAGGTTGCCTATATGCAGTCAAGCTTCCAGATTCTCTAGAAAAGGTCACAGCTTCTCTGACTATCTATTCCAGTGTTTGATCATCCTTAAAGTGAAAGTCTTCTTCATGTTAAATTTTAATTAACTATATTTCAAATTATGTCCATTACCTCTTGCCCTGTCCCTAAATACCACTAAGAGCCTAGCTTTAGGTTCTTTACTCCCCTCCATCAACATTTATATACATTGATGAGATCCCCTCTGAGCTTTCTCTTCTCCAGGCTAAAAAGCCTCGTGTCTCTCAGCCTTTTGTGATCACCCATGTTGCCCTTCAGCAGACTATCTCCACTGTCGACCTCTCTTGCAACATCCTGGATGTGTCACCCATTGGCACATTTCTCCAACCTGTAGCGATCCCTCTGTCTGTTAGCCTGACCCCCTGGTGTACCAGGAATTAGATCAGCAGTAATTCATGTGTTGCAACAAGAAATCTGTAAGTTTTCAACTTGTTTCAAGAACTAGTTTAAGGAATTCAAAAGTAGCAAGGGCACCCAAAAATAAAAACTCGAATTTCTTTCCATCTTCCAGAGAGTATAAAGAATGTTTATAAGGATCTTTAGAATACATAAGACCAGTACAAACATAGCTATGACTAAGCTTTTCAAGTGAGACTTGCACCACCCTTGTGGGTAGAATTGAAATGGATGCTGGGACAACCCGTACCTAATTATTTGAGTCAGAGATTATACTAGACCTAACTAGGGATTCCAACCTGAATACTCAGAGTGAACATTTTCATACACTAGGGGTGAAGTATGAGAAACAAAGAACATGTGTTAGGAAAATGTTGTTTCTCACATACTCTATTTTATTAGTTCCTTATACTTCGGTTTCATTTATACCTATTCCTTCATTTTTCTGTAGTTAAAGAGGATTGGTGGCTTTTTTCCTAGACCTGAGCAAACAATATCCATCTACCTTGATCCTTCAGGTTTTTCTTAAATAAATAACTTGCTGACTCAGTGGTGCTGCTCTTTACTTTGCTTTAATTATACCTTGAAAATAAAAGCAGAGGTGATCTGGAGGGATGGAAGAACAACAAGCTTTGTGTATTAACTGCAATTAACTCCAGTACAACTCAAAATGGCAGTTTATTGACACAGGGATAAATGTAATTGCAAGTCTCAAGGGCTGCAATTCAAATTAGATTTAGCATTATAGCAGATGACAAGGAATTAATCTTATCAGCACGTGCCTGTGCTGTGTTTGCTGTTACATACGCTTCTTTTCTTCTAGCTGGTTTTTAAATAAATGAAGTTGCAAGCACATTTGTAATATAGCCGGGTGAGAGAACAAAAACAAAAACAAACAAAAAAAAAAAGGTAGGATATAAAGAAACAAAATTAGTTTTAATTTAGTGCATGGAGAGATTATTTCAGAAGCCCAGAAAGAGACAAAATATCATCTGCAGATGAAAGATGCCCTTGAAAATTACCCAGTTCAGTCCAAAAAGCTGGAAATGCACTGTTTGACAGTACACTTTGGAGGCTCCTGGAAGATAGGCACAATCTTGAATATAATAGTTCAGTGATTAAACAGAAGGTAATATCTGGGGGCATGTGCAGGGGAGGAGACATTAGAGATATGCTGGTTGTTCAGAAGGAAGCAGGGAAAAGGATCACAGTGGGGAGAGGGCATTAAGTTTCTGAGCCTCACTGGTGTGAAGGTCCAATAGAGACATGTTTTCTTGACTGTCACTTCTTTTTGAGCTTAGAAATCACTTCTGGTTTATCATTTTAAGTTGAAACCTCTAACACTGACTGACTGGGTATCCAGGTGGGGAAAGGGAGGAATAAGAAGAGGTCAGACACCTGGAGTGTGTAGACAGCTGATGAAAGACCTTACATGGGTAGACGAAGTCATTAAAACACTGGGGAGACAGGATGCCAAAAAGGTTCAAGAGCAACAGTCTAAGGTTTGGAACAAGTTGTAGCAAATCTACGAGATGTAAATGTATTGCATTAAGGAACTGAGACATAAGTTCTATGAACACAGTGCAAGTGCATTTTAAATGCCCTCCAATTGCCATGCACATCGAGAAACTGCTAATCTGTTAAAATAAGAAAATACCATTAAACTAATTCAAAACCTTTCAGAAGGGTTTCTTATGTATTATATAAACACAACTCTGACATTACAGCCCAGCTGATGCCTTTATCTCTAAGGAGAGTTTTTTGTGGAGTTTGGTTGGCAGATTTTTTTAGTGTATGTGACATCTGTCACCACTTTTACAATGTTTTTTTTTTAATGGACTAGTAATTGAAGGTACATTAATCTGGAATTCCCAGATCAAGATATGCAAGGGAACTGTGATTGCAGAAAATGTTGAACGAGTAGTTGTCTCTGAAATACATCCCAGCTAAGGTTTATCAAGCAATGATCTGTTGAAGTTATCTCCTTTCTGAAACTCATCCAAGGAGTTCCATCAATTTCAAAATAAGGTCTTGAAAAGAGTCTGTAAACAAGGGGAGAAAAACAGAGATCTAGATATCAGTGTTGGTAAGACTAAGCAGTTTTTTTCTTGTCTACAACATGGCCATAACTGAAAAGCAATTCCCCACTAGCTGTATGCATTATTTTTGAGTGGTTTTCCCTACTCTAAGCCATATGTCTTCAATCCCTTAAGCTCACTTCCCATTCATTTCACACTTCACTTTCCATGACTTTGTTACAGAGTGAAAAGCCCCAATCCTTAAACATTTTCAATGTCTTTACCTGGTTATAGCATGAAATACTGAGGAGATGAGATTTGGTGAAGAATTTTGACTTCAGAAGTCTTGTCAAATACTTTCAAGAGGCAGTTTATGCAACTATACCATACAATATTACATGTGTTCTGTTAAATGCCCTGAGGATTTTGAAAGGGCCAAAGTGAATTTAGATGTGAAAACCCTTGAATGATAAACCTTAAAGCTTCTTTAGTGCAACCAGCACTGCATCCTGCCTATACTCACTTGATATACATGAAGAATGTTTTTCTGAAATAAGACAGTCTGTGAGTCACGTGTAGTTTTGACTAAATCCCTTCACCTTACCAAATGTGACTTCCATTTTTTTCGCCCCAAACCTTCCTCTCTTCCTGACTTTCCATATGTTGCTTTTTAAGGAAAAGGAAAACTATCATTCCAAGCAAGACACTTCACCGTTGTTTTCTTCATCTCTGAAACAATTTTTCTTTTGACAGAACATAGTGCTTTTGTTCTTAAAAACCTAGCCAGGCCATTTCATATGTCTGAAACAGCTCTAACACCATGCTGCGTGATGCATTGCTTTTCCCATTACATGTCCACTGAGTCAAGACTGACACCTGTGCCATACAGCCCCAGAAGAAACACAGCTACAGTTAACAGTGTCTTCCTCAGAAAGACACCAAGTAATTCTGTTGTATCCTCTCCAGGTTGATTCTCTCTTATTTTTAGGAGATATATTTCTTATATAATAAATATAAGAACATGTTTTTATATATATAAATATAATAAATATATTTCTTCTAAACTTTATAGATTTTTGTAATATTTAGAAGCAAATCTTATAGGAAAACCTCTAACTGGTGTCTTTATAATGGAGCCTGTACAGCTTTGCTCTCTCAAGCTTGTTTCTATTATTTAAAGGGCTGGCACGATTCTATGCCATCAGGTTTGTGTGGCAAGGTTTTTGTAGCAGCAGAGCTACAAGGGTGGCTTCTATGAGAAGCTGTGAGAGGTTTCTCCCATTCCAACAGAGCCAATGCCAGCCAACTCCAACACAGACCCACTGCTGTCCAAGGCTGAGCCCATCATAAATGGTGGTAGCACCTCAGGGGTAATATATTTGAGAAGGGGTGGGAAAAAAACCTGTGCAACAGAAGCCAGCGAGGAGTGAGAAAATGAGAGAAACAGCTCAGCAAACATCAAGGTCAGTGAAGAAGGAGTGGGAGGAGGTGTTCCATGTACCAGAGCAGAAATCCACCTGCAGTCCACTGAGTGGGTGGATGCCCAATGTTTGTGGCCCCATGGAAACCTTGAGATGTAGATGGCTCCTGACAGGCCCTGTGGTCCTGTGGAGTGAGGAGCCCACACTGGAGCTGACGGGACTTGTGACCCCATGGTGTACCCATGCTGAAGCAATCTGTTCCTGAAGGACAGCATCCCATGGACCCATGCTGGAGCTGTTTATGAAGAATTTCAGCCTATAGGAAGGGTTCATGCTGGAGAAATTAATGGAGGACTTTCTCCCATGGGAGGGACCTATGGTGGAGTACAGTAAGACTATGTAGGTCCTCCTGAGGAGGAAAGGAGCAGCTGAGACAATATGTGAAAAACTCACCACAGCCTCCATTCCCTGCACCCCTGCATCAGTGAGAGGAGGAGGTAAGGAAAATGAGGATTGAAGTTTAGTTCAGGAAGAAGGCAGGGGTGGGGGGAAGTTTGGGGATTTTTTATATTTGTTTACTTATCTCCCATTCCCCTACTTGGATTTGATTGGTAGCAAATTAAGTTAATTTTCCCAAGTCATGTCTACTTTGCCCATGACTGTAATTAGTGAGTAGTCTCTCATGTCCTTATTTCAACCCACATGTCTTTCACTGTATATTCTCTCCACTGTCCAGCTGAAGAGGGGAGTGATGGAGCAGCTTTAGTGGTCACCTGCCACCCAGGCATGGTCAATCCAGCATATGGCTAATGATGTGAAAACCCTTATCATTGCCACAGATTGGGAGTTTGGCACACTGTGGTGTCATGTGTGCTGTTCATGGGGGCAAGTCTACAAACCTTTCCCTCTAGTTTCATTGTTATTTTATGCTTTTAAATTGTTTCAGCTCCTGTAACAAACCACCCTAATGTGAACTATATGTCAATAGAGGTTTTAGAAATGAAAATGTATTCAAATATTTGAAGTTGATATAACAATTTTGGGTTTTTTACTCCTCTGTAGACTAGACATGACAGCACTTAGTGTGAAATATTGTGGGAGGCAAGACATCCACAGAAGCCCTCAGAATTCAACTGGAGTTAACAACTATTTAGCACTGACTCAAATACACATATTTCCTTGTTGTCTCTTTTTCATTAGTTTGCTATCGACGTCCAGGAGAAATGGAGCCAAATCTGGGCATAGTTTATCCCTTCTGATTTGTAAGACAATGACTGTCCATTCAGCAAAGGAAGATTTGACAAAAAGAAACACTAATTCAGTCTTATTGTGTTGTGTGATGGCTGAGCTTTGAGAGTTTATGTAGCTGCCTGGAGCTGTGCTAGTTTGAGGAATGGAGAGTCACAGACTGTCATTCAACTCTTGAATGAGTGAGAAGGTTTGAGCAAGAGAAACAGTGTCAAGACATTAATTTTTGTCCCTTCCTCGACTGGGACTTGACTGTCAGTCAGCTGAAGTCTGTGAAAATTTTACCATTTCCCAGTGCTACTGCTACAAAAGTGATGTGGATGACAGCTTCCTTGATTCCTGAAATAAAATTCAAGAACTTGTACAGACATATCCGTAAGGAAAATGGGGGAAAGAAGACAAATTCCATCTTACCCAGGTAACACATTCTGTGGGCTTTATTATCAGTGAAAAGGACTTTAAGTTTTTCATCTGTCTTAAAGGACAATGTTTTATGCTGTGAATGCTGCTAAAAGAAAGGATACTAGAGAAAGTGAAGATTTTTCCTTTCATGGCAGTCCTTCCTTGTAGGAAATTGCAAATGTGCAGCGAGAGAAGACTGAGGGGAACAAAAAATGCAAGAGAAGAAAGAGGTAAGGTGGAGTCAAGAAAACAGAAATTAAGCCAGAAAGACACAATAAATGTATTTAATATGCATAGGAACAAAAGCAATGAAAAACCAAGGAAGAGAGATACAGATGATAAAAAGAGAAAATAATGGGAATAAAAAAGTTTTGAGGGTTTTTTTTTTAATTGTGTAATATTTCTTCACAATATAGTTCGTGATCATAATGTGTAGAGATATCTTCACACCAGAGGTGTCCACAGAGGATGGATTGTGTCATGAGGCCCTTGCCTACAGCTGCCTGAAGGTTAATGCTTCAGCTGTACTGGTGCAGGAGTGAAAATAGTGTGCTTTTCTTCCAGAAAAGAGAATGCAAGTAAATATCAGCAGCAGAAGCAAAAGATACATTTTAATCTCTGACTTGCTTTTTTGACCCTGCTAATGAATTAGCTTTCAGAATAACCAGTGGGACCGAGCCTCACCCACAGCTACTGCCACAACAACAGTTCATTTCAATAAATAAATCTCTTCCCCTGCCCTGAATCTGGAATGCTTCTGTCTCACACAAAGGATTGTCAAACATGGAGCTTTCTTTAGAACAACTCCTTACAGCTAAGCTGTTAATGCAATATTATTAAAGCTTTTCATTTTCAGTACTATTTCCCTTGTTTTATTGTCTATTTAATTAGGTTTTTTCTTTTTCTTTTTTTTTTTAAAAGAAAAGAAAAGAAAAGAAAAGAAAAGAAAAGAAAAGAAAAAATGTTCAGCAGTGACTCTGGCAGCAGACTAGAGCAATCTGGAGTCTTATTACTAAAATTAACTGATTTCTGCCCATTGGTAGAACCTCATTAATACTTTGACACTTGGACTCCACTTATTTTACCAAACTCAATGCAACAGACTATGTTGACAAAAAGCTAATGCTTTTTCCGGCCTTGCAAAAGATCTTGCATACTCTTACCCTTGAAGTGAGCAAAATAGTGTGCAAAATCTATAGATGCTCTGTGCTTTAGATAAGGGTCATGGCTCCAGATGCCACCAAGGTGTCCCTATAGAACTGGCCAGTGCTGACTGCCAGCTCCTCTACACAGAGGAGTCACAGTCTGGCTCTTTGCTTCAGACTAGAAAAAAGCACATTTCTTTTCTCCAGGGTGTTTTGTTCTAAGTAGACACTATCCCCAGAGTATTGTAACAGCAACAACAGATCTCCAAATGCTCAGTTTTGAAAGGGCATTTGCAGATGTGAGATTTAAGTACTCAAAGCAATTCAAATCCTTGCCACATTTAGCTGGCACACGCAACAGCAAAGCAATTTGACAATCTACTAGTTTCGCAAAAATTTTGAGGACCCAAACAAGAATTTAAAGACCAACAGGCAAAGAGTTTTGCTATAGAATGTGTAGAGATGCTTTCAAGATGTGCTGATTACCATAAATACAGCAGATAAATAAACTACCTGATTTTCTTCTGGTTTAATGAAAACAAGCAGTCATTTTTATTTGTGAGTTCACTGGATGTGCTCATAAAATCTTGCCTGCTATTACCAAGCCAATATCACTGAGCTATTCCAAAATTAACTAAAAGACATCATTACAATTCAATGTTTTCCTTGTTTATGAAGAGAGGTTTGTCTAAGAGGAATTGTCTCAAGGAGAGCAATCCTACAGTGTGGTCCTTAAAGGGGTCAATGAAGCAACATAGCAAAGTGTTTTACTGAACAACATTGAGCCAGCTGATAAGCAAGAAAACAAGAGTGAATTCCCATTTGGATTTTCAACAACATACGCGAGAGGTGAACATTTTACTCTTTTCAATTTCCACTTCTCTGCCTCCTGACATGCCCTGGTTCTCAGTTACTTACTTAAAGTAATGAAGCTGGGATCATAGAGTCACAGAATATGTTGAGTTGGAAGGGACCAAAGAATCACCGAGCCTGACTCTTAACTCTCCATGGGATCATCCCCAAGAGTCACACCATGTGCCTGAGAGTATGGCCCAAACACCCTTGAACTCTGTCAGGCTTGGGTCACCACTTCCCTGGGGAGCCTGTTTCACTGCCCAGCCGGCCAACAGTTGAAGAATCTTTTTCTAATATCCAACTTAATCCTCATCTGACACAGTTTCAGGCGGTTCCCTTGGGACTTGTCACTGGTCACCACAGAGAAGAGATCAGTGCCTACCCCTCCACTTTCCCTTGTGAGGAAGTTGCAACTGCAATGAGGTCTCCCCTCAGCCTCCACTTCTCCAGGCTGAACTAAGTGACTTCAGCTGCTCCTTGTATGGTTTCAGATGGTTGAATCTGAAGAGATCTATCAAGTTCTACTGATTTTTTTTTTCAAGTGTGTTTACATGGCTCCTTAACACTTAACAAGTATTTTGGGAGAATTTAGATACGTTCAGTCAGTGAATCTGGGTTGAAAATTCTGGAATTAACTTAGTTTAGGAAAAAATGATTGAACCACAAACATCAAAAATAATTTCTGGAAAAAGGAAAAACCACTATGAAGTTCTTAGTCATGGAATGAAACTTGGAAGTTAAGTTCCTATTCCTAGGCAATCAGCTGGCACGCCTGTAGTCATGAAGCATCTGCCAATTTTAAACTTACTTGCAATCTAATTATCTACAATTCATCGCTCATCCTTTCTGTGGATTTCCAAACCTGATTTCTGTAGTCACTTTACAAATAACAGAATGTCCAATACAGAGCATATTAAAGCTAGGGAACAAACATTCATAAATATTTCAGAATTAATTGAACATTTCCTAAATTTAGCAACACTAATATATTTCTGGAAGACAAATAATTAAGATCAAAGAAAAAAATTTTAAAATGAAAGAAAATAAAAACAGGTTTCAATAACAGAGCCTTCTTTGGGTTTTTTCTACAGGTATGAAAAAATAAGTAAATGTCTTCCTTTCAAGTAACTCAAAACGTTTGGTTTTGGGGATAAAACTTGGACTGTAACAGGAAATAATTCACTATTAACACCCTGGAAAAGTTGCTATTACTTTGTTCAAAATAACCTTTTTTATGTAAACTGTGTTGATTTCTCAAAACACCACTCTATCAACACCACAAGTATAGGCACATACTCCTGCTGTGGGAACTTTTCAACAAAGTAAGGTGTATATTAAGCTTCATAGTTTTAAGTCCTCTCTATTAATTCAAGTCAGTTTCACAACATGCTGATATGAAATGTGCTAAACCTGAATTTCCACTTCTCTTCACATTTTGAATAACCTTCTTAAATTCACTTGTTTTAACCTTCCCTACTTTTCTGTGTGCTGTTTCCCTTTGTTGCATATCTGGTTTGATCTTGCTCCTCCTCAGCTGAGATTCTGATCTCCTGCTATACATTATGCTACTGACAACAGTGTTCAGATTTTTTAAGTAACGGAAGTAATGCATGAATGATATATTGGAATGAACTACTATGAACCTATTATTCTTCTGTGCAGGAGTTCATGCTTTCTAAAATCTGATGCAGATCAAGAAATTTTTCCATTGCTCAGCATAAAAGGAAACAGCTTTTTTTTTTTTCCTTGCAAATTATTGTTTGTATTTATCACCAAGCTTGACTGGCTACATATCAGCAATAATAGTTTTGCCTCACCTGACTCTGCGCTAGCAATAACTATGCAAAGATTGTCTCTTTGTATAACACATTAATATAGATGTTAAGTAGTTCAATAAACAGCACCATTCAAGTTGTTCTGTAGGATTCTGCAGGATCTGTTTCCAAATCTGAAATAATTTTTTTCATATATTTTCTTCAGATGACTATATAATAGTTTAAAATTATCTTTCTAGAAGATAGAAATATTTAGACCATATTTTTCTTTCCTTAATTTTAGGATCTACTTTCAATTAGTAACTCTTTTAGGTCTTAAAAATTCCTATCCACTACATGTTTTTTTATTGCTCAAATATGTCAGTATTGCACAGTTATCATCAATTAATGGCATTTCTTTGTCTAAGCTAGATACCATCTATTCAAACTAAGCAGGAGATTCTTTTATCATTTTCTAAAAAAAATCCATTACCCTTAAACAAATATGCTTTACTGTGGGACAGTTGGTATGCTCAGAACTTGAAGAAATTTAGCACAGGCTTGCTACAATCACAGTCAAACAACTGTGATGGCCCTGTTTGAAGGGCTAGCACATTGAGTTCTTGGATGTTGATAGAATGAAGGAAACATACAAAGAAATGTTCTATACACTCTACAAATCAAATTAGGGTAATTTTATTTTTGGTCAGTTATATTTTCAACTCTTTCAACAACAGAAAAAGAAAACATAACTGGACATCATTTGAGGAAGATAAAAAGCAAATGTACTGAAAATGTTATTGTTAGGCTGAACTGGAACCACTGTTGACAGCAGCTATGACTGAATCCAGGTGAGCACGTAAATAAATAAAGAAATTGTAAAATAAAGAAATAAAAGCTGTGTAGGCAGCAGAAAGTTTCCTCACTGGAATTTTTCAGTGCATACAATAAGCAGAAAGCTGAGGGAAAGCACACAAATCCCAACATTTTGCCCAGGCATATCGTTCGGGGACAGATCTGTGACTATTTGGGATGAACATAAATCACTTGGCCAATTTCAAGTTTCTATGGGTCTTTAGGCTTTCCTTGCCACAAGCAAGCGGTCTGTAAATCACTTACTGAAAACTCCAGATAAGTCCCAGCTGAAATAGTCACTGAGCTACATCAGTGTCATGTTATCAGCAGCAATGTAAAACCTTCAAGACAAAACACATTGAAATCAGGATTGTTTGTGCCATCAGATAAAACAACACATAGAGCCTGAGACTTGGACACAGCAGAAAAAAAAATTACACCTTGATGCAGACTGATCTTAGATCACTTACCATTGTGGAAAGGGGGGAAAACACAGGTGTCTTCATACCTTGAAAACCTGTCTTTAAGAGTCAAAAAATGCACACTAACTGACTTTCTCAGAGGAATAAACATTACTCAGAACTTAGTCGTTTTTTGTTTACTAGCTAGAAAAAAACCCCACAAAAACACAAAAATATAAACAAACAAAAAAACAAACCAAAAAAAAACAAACTAAACCAAACCAAACCAAACCAAACCAAAAACAAAAACAACAGTTTAGATTATTTTGGAATTGCACACAACTTTGCAATGAATTCTTCACAGTGACTGAATTACATTCATAAAATATTAAGGAAAGAGTGGTACTGTTTGTATTTTCCTTCAGTTAGGGATACGGTTGTGGGAGCACTCACAAAGAGCAGACAGAGCCAGCTGCACAGGTAGCAGGGGCCTGACACTGAATGTGCCAAAGGCACTGTGGTATTTAGAGGAAGATACCTGACAGTTCCTTTTACTGAAGTTATTCAGTCTCCAAAAAATTTCTACAGGAAGGTGAACACTTCAGGAGCTGCTTAAATGTGTTCCTTCTCTGAGATGGATATGGATAGTCTGGGCAATGAGGCACCTATGCAGAGAGGCACAGTGATATATGAAGGCAGCCAAGACTGCTTGCATGACAGAAGGACAGTGTAGTATTTTCTAGTGGGATCCACAGTTGAGAAAGAGATTTGCAGGACAAATTTACCTTCTGAAAGTTTCACACCACTGAGAGGTATATAATTTTTGCCCAAAACTGCAGATGAAGCCCAGGACAAGGTAAACTCTCCAAACTGCCTTTGACAGAGACATGAGAAGCATCTACGGCATTGCTTCAATCTACTGATCTACTCCATTAATCAATGATGCAGTCACACACATATGGAGAGATCTTATTTATAGAAGACCACCTTGAACTAGTTAAGGGCAAGCTATGCAAGCTATATTCTGGTATAGTTGTTGGAGTGCTCTGGTGGGCGAAGCAGGTTTCAGCCAGTCAGTGTCACCTTCCTCCAGCAGCATTTAACACAAGGCAGCTCTATACCTTTGTGCAACCACAGCTGTAACCTACTCCTTTGTCACATTTCCTTTTTTCAGTCTGTGATCATTTTCTTCGTTTGTTTCAGCAAGAGAAACTTTTAAATGCTTGCCTTTTTTTTTTTTTTTCTTTTTCAGATTCCGAGATCCAAAAGAGACTGTTTTAATTGATTCGATGTGGCTACTGGGTAAAAAAAAAATGTGATGACACTACCTTATTCTAAGGTCTTTTTCAGGTAGGACTTAATATACTGAATCACTTCAGTATTTTCAAGGCATCTAATCAGACAACTTTAAATAACCTTTTAGCTACTGTTTATTTGCATAAGCATTTAATGTGTGTGCAGCTTAAAGCACTATTATCTAATTAATTTAATCAAAATTCCAGCCTATTACCATGAGAATGTTCCCTTTGATTTTGGAAGGCCAAGAATTTCACTCAAGATACAGAGGTTTTTCAAACCATTAAGGCATAATTTTCATTCTTAACAGGATCATTTGAATGCTTTCTAATGTTTGTGTTGGTATTTAATTTTTCCATTAATGCAAACATCTGCATATTCCAGGAGAAATTAGAAAAAAGTTTTCCACATTTATAAAGAATTCACTATTATTAATTATGTAAACGATAAATAAGAGGAGATGATGTGGTCAAAATAACAGTTAGCTGAAATGATGTGTTACTGAAGTTATTGACTTGGTATATATTCCTTTCTGTAAAACTTCTAATTGAAGTAAAACTGACAGCACTGTGTACAAATTTCATCATCTAAACTATTCATTGATTCTTTTCCTTCTTTTTTTTTTTTTTTTTGTTTTGTCTGTTTTGTTTTATTATCCCCCAAAAACATGTTTAATGCAAGTTTTGGAGTATCAGCTTAAGTAAGACGAATACAGTAAATCACACTGCACAGTAAATCACTTGAAATTAGACTAAAATCTGAATAGATTAAGGAAAGAAGTATTGAAAGAGCAGATGATTGAAAACAAAAGAAACTGTAATTGTGTGATAAAGTCTGAGCAAAACACCTGAGGAAAAAGTGCCTGATGTTAAGGTCATACAGAGAAAGGACTGGGGCAGAATAGGAAGAGACCAATTTTCAGGACTGTGCCCTCATGTCAAGCAGGTCTTTTGGAGAGTTGTGTTTGGGACTTTAGGAGAGTAGGTAGAAATTTAACGCAAAGGAAAAATATACTTCATAATAGACTGAAAGACTATGCCTGGAGAAGCAGAACTATGTATGCACCAAACACATTGTCACCACTTGTGTACCCTACTATTTCATTTGTGTGGTATACTCTCATTTTCTTTTGTCCCTGGATTGCAAAATAATTGAAGAAGCACAAATACAGAAGAAGTGATGTGCCATATCATGGCTGATACAATCTGTAGCCTGACAGTAGGCATGCAGTGCAGTAGATATTTATGTCCTTGAGGAATTCAAAAGATGGCTCTTGTACTATGGAATGGGTCCCTAGCCCTGTAACCATTTCAGTGAAAATGAAGCCATCTTGTTGGCACTCCTTACTCTTCACAAGTATGAGGTGTAGCACAGAATAACAGAAAAAAAAGGTGCCTGAAGTGTGTTCTCTAACAAATGTCAACCACCATTTAATCTGATTTTATATTTCTCTTTTCTGTTGTGTTCATTTAACAGCTTTGCTAGCGTTTTGAGGGTTGAAGCAGCTCTGCCATTACCATCATATTTACAGGTGACAAAACTGCATTTTTTTGTGGAAGTAGTGTCGTTTCTTCTCCTAGACCTCATATTGGTCTTCCTCAAGAGAGTAGCCCTTCATATTATATAAGTTTCAGTTGATCAGTCTCCAGACTTGTTTTGCATTGGCCTGCCAGAAGCATTTGTCACTCCTGTCACCTGATGACTTCAACAGGATTGTTGGTACTTGGGTCTGATCTCCAGATTTCTCCATTTGATTAAAGATAATTAGCACTTGAACATTTTTGTTTAAAATTCCAATCAACTGCACACTTTGCACACTGGTCACAACTGCAGAAGCCTGTGTACTTAATTTATTTTTTTTATTTTTGTTCACAGATACATGGCATGAAACAAAAGACTACAACTTGTCTGGAGATTTCATCCTGGATAGTTTCCCTTGCAGGAAAGTGATCTTTCTGTAAAGTAGCTGAAATCTATTTACTTCTCTTGCTCAACTAAAACATTAAAGGAAGGAACTGGAATTAATGCCAGTCAGTGTGGGTTTCTGTCAAGAAAACAAATTTTGTCAAATATGGTTGATTTAATCCCTTCAGGAGACTATGAGTTTGGTCAATAAATGTAACTGTGTAAATGTGACAGTCATTGTAAGCTATTCGCCTTGGTGCCACATACATTATGATAGAATTAGAGTGGGGCCAGCAAACTGTATTTCACATATATTAAGATCTACCTAATAGATCTTTAAAGTAATCATCAATCATTTCATGGACTTTATTATAGCAGGCTTCTACTGGGAGTGAGATTAAACTTGAGGCTTCCTAAAAATATTTATTGTGATAGGGATAGAACTATGCTTACAATTTATAAGATAAAAAATTTTGGGGAGTCTAAAAAATGTCAGAATAAAGATTAGAAAAGCGCACAGAGCAATCTAGATTTCCTTGTAAAATGATGCCAGTTTGAAGTGTAATTTTGTACTATTTAAGGCAAAATCACTTCCAGAGGCAAAGTATGAAGGGCAGTATTATAGAGTGGGAACTGTGTTTTGGAAATCAAGGACCTCAGGGTAATAGTGGATAAGCAATTTAGTATAACGACCCTGAATGATGCAAAAAAGCTTGTCAGCAAATCTGATTTGACTTAAACACAGTCTGTATTTCCCCTTTATTTTCTCATATCTCAGTTTTCTCTGAGTTCTGACCTTTACACTTTGGCTGAATAAATATGCAACAACTTAAAAAAAAATATCTCATGGATGAGCAATTGTATCACTTCTAGTACACTGCTGATAGTTTGAGGCTAACCAGTTCTCCAATCCCACACCATCTGGGAGATACAGTAGTTTACTTTAAAACAGACCAATGGTTTATGATAGGTCCACATTATGCTGAAATTATAGATGAATTTGCTATAGGAATCCCTTTCTATAAATATTACAAGAACCTTGTAATGAGCACTCAAAGTCAATCATTTTTAATTGCTCAAGCCACAAGCCATAATCACATAATTCCCTCTGATTACCAAAACACATTAGACTATTAAAATCTATGTATTGCAATCTACATAGATTAGCCTTTAGGACAAATTAATATCAAATTTCATATAATATTAACTAATAAGTTAGTCAAGCAGAAAGTTTGAATTCTAATTAGCAGATAGTGATTAGATATGTCCAGTTGCTGGAGGGAGGGAGGGAGAGAGTGTTGTGATTAACTTGCCAGAAAAATGCAGCTCTGAAATCAATACACTATCTTACAGCATTTCAGCTTGTAAGTCACATTAAAATGTCAAACACATCCACAAGCTCAAAGCAAATGAAAACCCTCTCATATTAAGCAAAAACATATACAGATAACAGGAGCAAATCATCACCCAGAGTTTCTGAGGTATTACTGTAAGAACCATTTCATAGTGAACTTATTGGCAACAGAAAAGCAGAGAAAGTAGTATGCCCCAAAAGCAGCCCTCTCCCCATGATAGTGTATGACTGTGTATGTATATATGTGTGTATATATGTACATCTATGTATAGTGAATGACTGTGAAGATGTATGTTGAAAAGGATTGCTTTTGCATAATGAATTTAACTATAAATAAAAGAACACAAGAGCCTGCCATGCCATTATTCCTGCCCCTCCAACCCTCAAAACCAGGTGTCACTGACATACCTGTGTGTATTAGCAAACTTAGAAAATCACCCACTGGTGGTAATTGTTGCTTCCCAGTGTAAACAAGGAGAAGGTTGTACCCACAACACTTCTGCTTTGCCTGACACATTCAAAGCATGCCCCTAAGCAAGCCTGAGTCACTTCAAATGGGTGGAAAAAGTTTCAAATTATGTTTTGTCTTTATTTACCCCATATCAGTGATGCAAATAAGATTTGCTTCTTCTTCATACTAGACAAAGACTAAGAGGTGGCATGACAAATTTAAAAAAATAAAAGCTCCTGCTGGTACCCCATCAATGCATGGTTGCTCAGACACCAAGCAAAGAGGCAACTAAGCCATAAAAAAGTGCTCCTTTGTTATCCCCAGGCTGTTTTCACTTGTTTCTTCCTGTCACAAGTGGTTTCAGACTAATTTTTTTTTTCCAGATTGGCCTATTCCTGTTGATAGTCTAATCAAAGTCCCTGAGAGTCTTCCCCCATTTCTTCTTGTTCAAGGAAACCAAGAAAATATGAGCTAATTCACTGCTGAAAATTTCACCAGACTCAGCTTTACTCATCCTGATTATGCGCAATCAACATTTAACAGTGATGTCAGGCTGAAGTCCAACTTAAGCATTCCTGGGTTTTGCATATTATATCATTTTAGGTTTTCTGACAGCAGCAAATCTAGTAGGTCGATCCTGTTCTTCATGTCTTCATAGGTTTACCTTTGCCTCAGAAAGAAGAAAAAAACAGATGGACTGTCTGACTGTTGTCAATATACTGAAGATACAATATGGTGCGTTTTGGTATTTTGTTCTTCTTGCACCCAAAAGAACAAGACAAATATGACACTTTTGTTGCAAAATATTTATATTCTCACTATTAACAGATTTTATTGAGCTCAAGATCTACAGCATATTGCTCCTGCCTTGGTTGCCTTCAGAAAATACTTGATCCCATCCTGAAAATATATGAGTCACTGTGCCCCATCTTAGTCTCTACATTGCTTCTACTTCTATTTTGAATAAATACACCTTTTTGTTGATACATAATACCAAATCTAATACTAAATCTAAGCTCCAGTACATAAGGAACCATAGTTCACCAGGCAGAAGGGACGGTTAGCCTGGGCATGTGTTATTTCTTTCCTTTAAGTTCACTGCCCAAGCAATTTTAGCAAGGGCACTTTAATGGATGAATCAGAGATAGCTTCAGTTGCCAGTTCCAGCAGTCACTGATTATTTTGATTGTAAACAGGCATTGATGAAGGTACTATAGGTCTTAATTCTTCCTCCCCTAATAAAGTTATAAATCACAGAAGAAGCTTGGAAATTTTTGAAATCTATAACAAGTCAAAGTATCAAGTTATCAATGATACCAAAACAGGATTTTCTATATTAAAACAACTGTCCAAGACAGCAGTATTTTTAAAAAAAAACACTGGATTCCAACCATCAGGCTATGCAGGTGTCCTCAGAGGTTACAAGCTGGGCAAAACTAAGCTGGGGACAGTCAGATAGAAACCCATAAAATCTGTATTCCAATATTTCTCTGTTCTTCTTCCTAATCTTAATATTGTGCTATTAGCATGTATAAAACCACAAGTAAATTCTTTCTTCGTTTTTAATTTCTGTCTGTCCTGAATTAAAGATTTCTTCATTTGGACTGACAAAACATTCCATTTTCATTCTCCTTAGAAGAAAAATAGCAAAGGCCAACATCAAACAAGATTAATCAAGATTATCTAAAAAACAGAGTATTCAGCTGCTGAGCTGCGGAATGAAAAGAAGGTGCAAGTGTGTTAAAGTTGTCTTCCTGCAACGGGTTTTAGTCAGAAAATCCTTATAATCTGGTCAGCCAGGGCAAAATATCCTACAATACTTGCTGATAAAGGCCTTATGCATATAAGAAGCAAGGCAGAAAGGGTTTATAATCAAGATCTCGCTGAAAAAATGTGAAAAATACAACATAAACAATTGAAAAGGCAATAAAGGTTAGGGCACTCTAATCCTTTGTCTTACTTCTTTCCATTTGAAAAGAGCTTTTTACCATTTGACATAATCCTCTGACTAGCAATAAAGCTGCTCTTCCTGACAAATCAGTAGAGACATCAAGTTTGACTAAAATATAAAAGAATTTTCACACCATTCTAATGTCTTTTTTTCAGTCAATCTGAAAGCTCTTTAATATTCAGTGCAGAAGACAGCTACCAAAAGACAGACAGTAATGATGATGATTTTATTAATTTTTGACTTGCGAAGAAATCTCAAATGGGGCTAACAGGTAATTTCTTCTTCTTTAGCAAAATCTTATAGCAAATCAGCTGTCAAAAAAAAAAAGGCATCTATGGTGTCACATCTCATACATTTTGTATTAATTATGCTGTTGTAAACAACTTCAGGATCACATACATATCTTCTTTATTTATTGATTATGAGGACCTTTACTTGCTACTATGTGAACCTTCTAACCCATTTAAAGCAATTCAGCTTCTACAATTGTCAACAGAATAGAAAAATATAGAGATTATGTTTTCCTCTAAAACTCCTGGTTTATGACTTGCAATTTATTCTGCACTTTTTCCTATAGCTCAGTTTTAACAAAGAGAAATCTTGTTCATAGTGCTGCAGAGATTCGAATGATTTGCATTGAACTGGGTTTATTGTTCACAGACAAATGCACATACAGACATTTGGAGGAGATGATCTTTTAAAGCAAAATACTGCACAGCATAAATATGTCTGTTATAGATTCATAGGAGACATTCTACAGTAGGACTTACAGTAGCATTGGTATTTCATCAGGCTTTTTCCAAACTGGTATGCTGTATTACTCTTTCATTGGAACAACACTAAACTGAACATTTGCCACCAGAATAAAGGTTATTGTGGTGTGAGATGATTCCAGTACACAGACCATTGTCATTTTCACAGTGCTTAGCAAAGAGAAAGTAGTGTGTCTTCCTAAAACTCTCCAAAGCCAAACTCCAACAGGATGGCAAAACACGTTTTCTGGCTATTCACCCACTTCTTGCCTTTACTTCCGTGCCTATCTGGAACAGACCTAAAATGCACAGGACTTTTTAAGGTACTCTCCCTTTTTCCGAAGGTGCTCTTTCAGACTTCATATAATACATATTCACACAGCTTCTATTGTGTTCTACATCAAATGCCACTAAAGATTACTTCCTTAAAAAAAAAAGCAAACCTGGAACTTCCAATAGACATATCTGAATGAATAGCCAGAGAAGCTCAATGGTTTCGGTCTCAATTGAGTAGGAACGTTGGCCCTTTCTCAAGAAATGTTTATAGTATGCAAACAATTTTCTGTGCTTACCTGAGTGACAAAATAGTTTCCTGCTATTTATACAAATGCACTCAACCGGCACAGTTACAGTGATTTTTACCTTCTCAACAATCCACATACACAAGTTATACAACAGTCTCCAAATTTTGTAACAGAAGTCTGCAAGTACAATTACAGCTACAACCTGATGTGCAAATATGTAGACTTCAGTAGTTTATTTCTGAGTATGGACAATGCATTTTCCTTGCTGCATTTTTGAAAATATTTGCTTTAGATTTTTTTTGGTTTTATAGTGAATTAATTCTTCTTTAAGAGCAGTAAAATCAGCTTAAGAAAGATCAGTAAGTAAAAGATAAAATGTTTTTCTTTAGAGAGGGAAAAAATACATACACATATACAAATACATATACACATGGCTTATTCATAGTCTTATTCATTTAAGGTCTCTTGGGTCATTTAACGGACCATTTAGGTATTTTTCTCCACTCCTGCCTCTCAGGAGCCATTTGTAGCCCAGCTGATAGACAGCCATCTTTCTTCAAGGTGATGTAGATGAAAACGCTACCGCTTCTCTAAAACAGCAAACAGGCACTTGAGGTCAAGAAATAGTTCCATATTTTAACTTTTTCTTTCTAGTCTTTCCTCCCAAAGCTACACACTCTCCTGTTACATAACAATTCGCTCATTAATTTTCTCTGTTTCTTTAAAAAATTTGTTACCTAAGGTGTTATCACACCACAGCTTACTGTCCTGAAGGACCAGTCGGCCCATCAAATGCATGTCTACACATGTTCAGCCCCTTATATAGAGTCGCAAGAAAAAAATACATTGAAGTAAATTCAGTCTGGAAGTTACTGGAAAAACACTTCATAATACAAAGACAACACCATGCTTACTGTCACATCTCTGAGTAAAACTGCACTTGCCAGTAAAATTTTGCCTTCCTCAAGAGCAGCTGAGGAACACTTCTGTTCACAGATCTTCGTTCTTGTTTTCAGATAAACCTCTGTGCCTTTCCACTTTCCTGCACACCTCTTCACTATGCTGAATGGCAAAACCCTGGGGCAGTTGCCTCATACCTCAGAAAGCAGGGTAATTAATCTCTTTTATATGATCTGAGGAATGACTTTCCTGCCAAATTGAGTCCAGATTAATGGTAGCTCCTAAATTAGTTTCATTTAGAAAAGAAAGTATTAATAGTCCTAACGAGACTTAAAAGAAAAAAAAAATCGTTCTGCTTCTACAGTCCGTAGAGGTATGAAATTTTTCTCCCTAAAACAATAAAGAAAACAATTAGCCAGGTACTTAACTAAAGAGGAATAGATTTTTTTTTCCATGGGAATCTAGGCACTAAGTTAATAGACATCAGAACTTAATCAGAAATTAAGAGTGGGAAATATAAAATATTTAGGGAGGTAATATTTTTGCAGATATGTATCTTTAATGGCAAAATCTTAATTTATATGTATTATTTTACTTCATTGCAAAATTGGATATTTTCTTTATTAGTTCAAGGTCTAGAAAATTGATTAATTATATTTATAACTAAATATAGTAGGTTAGGGATCCCATGTGCCTCCATGGGGAATTGTAATCATGCAGACACTTTCACTTGTGTTATCTGTGCTATCTTCTGATAACATATGATTTTAAAACCACTAGGTATTTTTAATTAGTTTTCATTTCATCAGATTGACAGTTTGAAATAGAAACATGTTTTCTATTTGGTTTCTCAATTACTGTGCTATTATATGCCTTCAGCAACACTAACCTTCAAATCATATAATTTCTAAAGAAGGTCCGACAAAAATGAACAGACTGAAAAATCCTAATAAATCACATGACACAACAGCTACAGGCAGATGCAGTGTTACAAAGTAAGTCATCTATAACAAAGGATCTTTTGGCTATCAGTTTCCTATTTTTATTCATTTTGTTCTCTCAGTAACAAAGGAAAATAAACTGCAAATCCTGTCTCAGTCTGTTTAAGATACTCTGGAAATTAAATGAAATCCAGTGCAACGGCTGAATCTGCATTGCTGTCCTTTTCTTCAAAGGCACTGGTGCTAAGGCAAGTTCCACCTGGGTGTAATAAACCTTTCCTGTCAGAAGGTGAATGAACAATTTGGAAGGATTTTGGAAGGATTTGTCCTTCCTTTTAAAGGATTTCATTGGTTCTTCCCTATCTCTTCAGGAACCATTCCTGCATCACTGTTCCTACACATTTTCCTTTACATCTCCTCCCTGTCAGGCCTTTCAGTGGGAGGACCTTACAGATGAGTTTTCACTTTCAGGCAAAAGAAACTCCAAGTGTACTCCTTGAAGAAAGAGAGAGGCACCCTAAAACTCATGCTGGCAAAACCCCAGTGATGCTCTGTTTGGGATCCATTACCAGGATTTTGATGTCTTCAACCTTTTAAGTTCTGGGGTGCTTTCTGAACTTATGCTCACTGCAGGATCACCAGACAAGGTATGCTCTTTACAAAATATGTCTTAGTCAAGCTACACTTCTGAGGAATTTACTTTCTTCCCCTGGCTCCTTGCTTCTCTGAGAAATTGTACCATCAAACAATACACATCTTCCCACCAACCTGCAGCTGGATGGGGTCTCAGTCTAGTTCATAATTCCATCTGGCAGGAACTTTCTTGAAGATTGAACCCTGACAGTGCAGGAGCTTTCCCAACTGTGCTTGGTACAGGCTTTCTTCAAACTGTTATTGCTGATTTTTCTTCTAGCTTATGAGAGTTAAATTCATTCACTTAAAATGGAGCAAATTAAGAAACTAGATTTGTCTTTAAAATAATTCTCTTTGGGACAAGTATCAGGCAAGTCAAGTGTAGCACAATGAAAATTAAGTCCATTTACTTAAATCTTTTGTTACACATGCTTGAATGAATATTGCAAATGTGACACTTTCTTGGGATTACCATCTTTCTAGACATCCAAGAGCTAGAAAAGTTGCAAGTGCAATTTGTGATATTGCATGCCATTTCACAGGAGTTATTCTAGGTATGAAAGTCTCAGTTTAGCTAAGGAAAATTAGATTCCCCAGTGTTTAATGGGATGAGAGATGCTGTTGAGTGAAGAAAGACATTAACTGCTTTTTGAGCAAGCTCAGAGAAACTATTATTAGCTGTATAAGATCACTTTTTCATTTCAAAGGGTATCTTCAGACAGTTCATCTTCAGAACTGCCCTTCTATGAAGGACAAATTCTTATGAAAAGCTGTGATATATTAGAGTTGCACTTTCTAGCGATACATGGAAGTTAGATGATCCCAAAGTAGCACAGAATAACTACTGGCTTAAAGATAAATTTGGGCCCTGGTAAACTGAAAGGGAATTATTCTATACCCTGTATAATATGGTAAACAGTGATTTCTAACTGTACATCATGGCTTATAACATTATCATGAAGAAAACTCACAATTGAGTTTCATAGATATATGGCAGTACTTATTCATTTCCTGGCAACTTTCTTTTAAACTTGATTATTTCACTTTATGTTCCATGACTGTAAGGCCCTTGTTTATTTGCAGTTATTTAGTTTTGAAATTGTTCTCACATAAAAAGAAAAAAGAAACAAACAAACAATTTGCTCAGTGTTCCAAACCTCTGTGTTTGCTCTATTTATATTATAAAATGCAAAGTTCAGCCAGTAGAGTGACTACTCACTGTACTGGGATGCTCACCCCTTGAGCTACTCTTGGCTATATGACCCAGTAAGGGTCTGTTTAAATCTTTATTTGTGCTCTCAAGCGTTTACTTCATATGGGATATAAAATTTTGGTAAATCTTGCAGTTTGGCAGCACATGCAAAGCAGAGTTCATGGAAAAGACAGTAAGTGCATTTCTGCAATCTTCTTCATCTTCCAGATCACTTAGCCAAGCCATGGCATTTCACCAGATCTCCCAGAGTGATGAGGGAATATATCAGGGCAGTGTATTATTTCAGAAGGCCATTGCACTTTGATTCTCTCTCCAGAAGGCTGGGGGCAAGCCGTGAGAGGTGGCTGGTGTTTGCCATTTTGTTCACAGATAACTTGGTCCAGCCTGGGGGTTTGCTTGTCAGCTTGCTCTTTCAAAAGAAATGCTGTCCAACTTATGACTCAGCCAGCATGACTATTTTATTTGCAGGCAGAACTTCAGATTTCATCTCTGGTGTTTGCTGAGCAAAGAGAGGGATAGAATGATGAAAGAGGTGACTAGAGGACACAAAGATACTGAGCTTTTCGCTTCAGTGCAGAAGCTCAAACTCCTGACATAAAGCCAAGATTTATGCAGGGACTAATCTACCTTAGCCACCAGTTGTGGTTCTTGCACCAGCAGTACAATAGGATGAGAAAGGAGTTTTCCTGGATGCCGAATATTTCATTTGATTTGTCACAATTGTTCCTATTCAAGGAAAAGTTCTCCCAACCAGTCTCAGTGTTTTTAGGATATCACTGACAGCTTTTTCCTTATGTCCCAATTGCCTCTTTCTGATTTTACCATTTCAGCCAGTGGCTGCAATATGTAGCATATTATCTGGTGACCCAAGATAGTAATTTTTTGCTTCTTCCTTTATAAAAATTGAAGTGCAACATCAGCAAATTGTTAACAGATTGGGATTTTTTTACCCAGTCATTCCAGCAACCAATTCCACCTATTCAATGAGAGTGTTTGGAGAGGTAGAGAAAAACAGTTCATTATTTGATGCTTATAGAAACTTAGAACATTGTGTTTTGTGTAGGCTATGGAGGTTTGGTGATTGCTGATTGACAGAAGCAAAGGACTCTTCAAAGAAAGACCCTTGAAGAAAACCCAAGCTTTTGGTAGAATCAAACAAAACCAATTTTATCTCTACCTTAGTCTTTCATTTCTCTTATTTCTACTGTTCTCTCCTCCAAATAAAGTAGAATTTCCAGTGACTTATTTTGTTTTAAGATACTACTTGCCTTAGATCAAGCAAAACACAAAATCTCTGCTCCTCTTTCCTGCCCTGTGGCCCCAAGATAAGTGCAATGCATTACACACACACAAAATGTCAATCTGCAAGACGTAACTGCAACTCATTTTAAATGCATAATTTTGTTTTATCTTGCTTGCCATAATGCAGACTTGCCTTACCTTGATTTCTGAACATCAGCTTCAAAAAGCGTCTTTGACTCCTGAATATGATCCTTTAATATCCAAGCTGCAGAATAACTCTCAGCTAAAGAGCTTAGAAAGGCTCAAAACGAATGAGATTTGTAATAAACTCAGCTACAGAGATAGGTTACAAGTTTGTAAAGTACATGAAGTTGTGTGAATTTAGATAAAAGACATTCCAGAAGCTGAAGAGAAAGTTCCCTCATAACACAACAGCAAGGAACAGCCAGAGCACAGCAATTCTGTTTCATGACTACTTGGGAGATTTGGGGATTCATTTTTGTCCTTCACTGGAGCTAAAATGAAACCTTTCCTATATTTTCACAAAGAAGATTTGTGCTAATCCCAAAAGCTCTTTTTAAAAATTAAAATTCTTCCCTTTCTCTTGCCTTGACCAAATGGGACGCCCTGAACCTTAGAAAACAGAAAATGTTGCCCAAGTCTTTAAGCCCCTCAGCTATGTAGTGTGTCCACACACAGGTATTGACAAAAACACATGCCTTAGTGTCAGCAACAGGAAGCAGTAGCAGCTTTCCTCAGCCTGAGTCAATTCTCCCACTGCTGTGAAGCACCTTGCCCCCTACAGCGAGGTATCAGACAAGCTACATTCTGGAGATGGGTCAGTGAATCACAGAATTATAGAATACCCTTAGCTGGAAGGGACCCACAAGGATCATTGAAGTCCTACACCTGGCCCTGCACAGGATAAACCCAAGAATCACACCATGTGTCTGAGAGTATTGTCCACATGCTTCTTGTCTCTAAACACTGGAATAGCCAAAGAGCTGCAAGAAAACTCCTAATACCAGGAATTACTTGTTTCTCTCTTATGCTCTACGTGTCCATGGATGGATGCAGCCTCACAGGAGCAGGCAGGGGATGGAGAAGCAGCACCAACCAACCACACATGCTCCTCCAGCTGACACAGAGCACTTGGATTTGGAATAGTGAGTACTCAGTTCTTCAGCCAAACACCCTATGCTGAGCAGCAGCATGAGCTTTGGGACATCAGTTCAGATACATCCTGTCACATGAAACAGACCAACTGCAATGTTTCATTAGCAATTTTGAGAATATCTCACTCATTTTCTTTCTTTTGGGCTTTTTTTCCACATTTATTTGCTTGCATTTGTCTCTGCTATTTTTTCCCCCTGATATTTAACATGACCAGTCATTTGGCTCTGTGACTGGCAGCAGCAGCATTAAAAAGGAGACAAGAGACCAGCTCTGGAAAGGATTAAACAGCATGAAGTCCATGAAAACTGTTTTTTAATGAGCCCTTCTTCACTCAAGAGCTTCCTGTTGCTGCTAACACCAGTGTAGGGAACAAATGTGCTTGACAATGGGGGAAAAATTAGGGACAGGGGAGCAGGGAGAGGGGACATTTGTGCAACCACAGCCTTTGTGAGAGCAGAGAGAGACCATACACTGCACAGATTTGGAGGGGCAAGGGAGCCAGCAAAGTCATGTGAAGACTCTCTTTCACTTGCCCAGTTTTGTGGCTATTTGAGTCATAAAACTGGCCCACACTACATCCAGACAGAACACCTTTCTACTCCCATGACCACTGGACTCCTGAAATAAAAATTATTTCCTGAAGTGTAACACAACTTAAAAAAAAAATAGATTGCTGTTTTGGTTGAGCAATATTCAGCCTCTCTGAAACTCAGGACTATGGGGTCTTTCTCCTTAGTGTGTAATGGCTTTGTTATGCATATTTTTATGTTGCTATTTTGAGGTAGCTTTAAAAAGCAGTCTTTCACACAAAATGGTGGAGACTAAATTCAGGGAACATCTGGATTTTGTTAAATTGTCTTTTATACAGCTATTTTTTTTGCCATTTTTCCACCCAGCTCTTCACAAAAACACTGAATGAAATTATATAAAAAATGGTCAGTCTAATTTGGAATAAGTCCAGAGATAAAATAGAAATTATGACATTGCTTGGGACAGACTGTACACTCAGGGAGAGAGGGAACAGATTAGAACAATATTGTGAATAAAAATCTGTATTCTGCAAGAGGTAAAGCTCGAATTCATTGTCTCACATTAAGCTGCGAAACAGAGAAAGAGCAGGTAGGAGACAGAGATCTCTGATGACTCTGTGCCTCTGCAGACCCTGGAGGAGCAGATCCCTCAGCTAGATAGTCATAGAAACATCATAGATGACATCTCTGTCAGGGTTTCTGATAGTACATAGGAAGGTTTCCTCATAAAAGAAGACCTGCAACTAGAAGAACAGCTAGAAATCTCAAGATACAATCCAAAACTAGGTCAGTCAGCAGTGAGAGGACAGGATTTTAGTCCCCCAGGACATGGGGACAGCTCTGAAAACATGGTGGACAAATGTCATTTAGCCTGGGGTGGCTCTTTAGGAGAAGGCTGAGACTGCAGTCTCTGGAGTTTTGCATTTAGCTGGTAGCAGCCTTCTTCAGACGTGGAGTTTCTTGCCAAGAGGGTATAAATTGATGCTGAATGTCTTTCTTAAAGACAATGTAGCCATTAGGAATAACTAACAATTGTTCTGTATCTGATAAATATTATGATAGCACATGGAATATAGAGATTGGATTTTTTTTTTATTTTTTTTTTGATGAGTGGTAAATTCACTGAAAGAATCAATGGTTCAGGGACAACAAAAGTATTTCTAAAAACTGAATCAAATTTCATGAAAACTTTAAGACAATGAAATTAAATCACTGCATTTTGCTTCAATCTGGTTTGAGCACTTCGTGTAAAAAACAGCTAAGTATTTGATATCTATTTTATCTTCCTTTATCTTTTCATTTTGAACAGTGGTTTTCATTACAAATATGCTAACTCTTCAAAATGAGAAACGTTTTTAGGCTTGCATTTTGATTTGAGGGATCTCTCCAAAGAACTGATTAAATCCTGGAATGAATTTTACTTTATCTGTTAGCAAAATTCAGGGATCAAACACAGTCTTAATCCTTGCAGTACATCACTGCATGGCCTCTAGAAGATATTTGGATATTTTCTGGGAACCACAACTTTCAATACTAAAGAACACGATACCTCAAACTTATATAATAATTAAGACTAGGTACGCAGTAGGTAAAAAGATTTAGCTGGTATTGTGATGTGATAAAAACTCCTCTGCATACGCACAAAGCAGAGAGACCCTGCCAGACTTTTTCAGTGACCATCACTGAAGCCATCAACTCATCAAAGATCCATCTCCACAAGCCCAGAGGAGCACAAGGGCAAGCAAACATCTGAATTAAGACTCAGAGGAAGGAACACCCTGTCTTCTAGACCCTTCCCAGGATTGTCCCAGGAGATCCTCAGCCACAACATGTATACATATATATATAATTAATTTTATACATACATACATATATATATTTCCACTAGTAGCACTCCATCCTGTTTACACAGAGAGGAGTTCAGAATGAGGGTCTGACTCTGACCGTTTATGCGAGCCCTCAGTGTTTCTGTCAGTGTTGTTCTGGATGGCTGGCCATCTGCATATGTATTTATGCACTATTTATGTGTGCACATGCCTACTGGAAACATAAGCTAAACCTCGCTTCTGGTGGAACCTGCAGGAGTGAAGCTGTGGCAGCCTAATCTCCATCAGGCTGTCAGATGTGTCCCAGTTCTCCTAACAGGGATTATTTATCAAAAACCTGTAACAACCAGCTATTACAAAACCTGAAATATCTGCTGATGATTTTCCCATATTTGCAAATTCATGTTAAATAAATTATTTATATTTTACAACTACAGGTGTTCCATCCCAAAGAGACAACTTCCAGAGCAGAGGAAATAATAATCATCAGGCATTGTGAGGTTACTCCTCAAACCATTATTTTTCTGCTGTTTGTCTAGAAATAGAAGTGAAAAACTTCAAATAACTAATCAGTCTAAAAGTGATTGAATTTTATTTTGCCTCCACCCCTTAGATTTTATTTCAGCTGCATTTAAATATTTTCTCTCCAATTTGGACCAGCTACCAACTGAGTTTTGTAAAGATAAAGTAGCATTTAGCACTCCTGCAAAGTCCATATTCTAGCCACACCTGCTAGAACTGGAGCTCTCCAACTATATGACATGAAATTTTTCCCCTCAGCAAAACTAGTTTATTATGTGTTCAGAAATAGTGATTGAGTTCACTTTGTCATTGTGAAATGTGCTTGATACACGTTATCAGTTCAATCCCCCTTGGGCTACAATGGAGCTGCATGATTTCTGGAGATAACAAAAAGAGCTTCAGGTGAAGCCTGCTCCAGAAATGCCTAGAAAAAGCCTGAACCTGTACAGTGTTTGAGCTCTACCCAAATGACTGATATAAACTGGAGGTTTCTGGTTGCTGTGTCGATGTTCACCAGCTTTTTATTGACACTGTTAATAAATAAATAAATAAATAAATAAATAAATAAATAAATAAATAAATAAATAAATAAATAAATAAATGAAAAGAGGAGGCAAAAGAGATTTTCAAAGTCTGCAAGTGAGGTCACCTGTTTGGTGCCACTTGAACTGTTTTGAAATTCTTGTGACAGAAGGAAAATAACACTTTTTTTTCAGGTCCTGAATTGACATGACAGGTTTTTGTTCTTAATTATGTCTTTTCCATATTCTCTGAGATTTTTTCCATTTTCCTAAGGGCTATATCCACAGACTTTCCCTTCCTTTCATCCAATGTTCCAGAAAGGGATATTAACAGTGAATGATTAGCCACAGCATAAGGATCTGCAACTGTTCTAAAGAAAAACGAAACGATTTTCAACTCTCTGCATATTTTCATTCAAATTTTTAATCCATCACGTTGATGGAGAATTTAATATTTTGGATACAAACATTCCTCCCAAGAATGATTTATCCAATTATTCAGAAATCAAAATAAAATGTAAGAACAGTAAACCGAAGTTACTGATGTGAGGTGGTGTAACTGAAAACTCTGCATACTTGTCACATTCATAGTATAGAAGAATACTGAATTTTAGTCACAACATGAAAAAGGAAAGTGCTGAAATCTTGGCAAAGCCTGAGAGGAGAAATTAGGGTCTCTTGGTGGTTGTCTGAGGCCCAGACCTCTCAGGCATGATTTGCGCTAACGATGTTACAGGTCAACAGCAGAGTTTCAAGGTCAGAGCCTGCACCCCACCTCTACCATGGTATATCCATGTAGCTGTGAGGCTACAAAATTTTCATTAAAGTCTCAGGATATTCCATTATTATAGAGTGTGATGGTGTCTGAGGCTTTGTGTACATCACTGGTGCAGGGCTTACAGAGTTACAAAATGTAATGGGTAAATTGGTCTGGACAGATGATTGTTTTATTGTCTCACAGGATTTTTTGAAGTTTTGATGTTTTCTCTCATCCCAGTTCCAAAGGAAAAGCAAGTTCAAAGATTGTCATCCAGAGTCAGCAAAAAGAACAAAAAGTGAGCTGAACAATTTCAGCTCACTAAAATTTTTATTTGTTTTACCTTTTTAGTATTTTCACCTTTCCAGAGACAAACCACATTTTCAAATAAAAGTGTCTTTCAAAACAAAGACATGGCCTGATCATCTGACCTTTTCATCTCCTCTAACATATGAAACAAGAGTCAGCATGAAGCTTTTCTCACCACTTGTATTTGCTAACTGCACATCTGCTTCATAAATACATATACCATTGATGAGTTTTAAACTGTAGACTTTTCAGGATAAAGACAGGAGGGTAAGAGGTGCCAGTAGTCCCATGAGCACTTCTAGACTGACTTATTAAAAACCCAGCACCTAATATTCCCTTTAAGATTTTTCTCTTTGCAACTGTCTGTTTCTAAAGATGTCTTACTTTTCTTCTCTGTCTTCGTCTCTCCTCTTTCATAGACCATAACAGTTCTTGATTCGTGTGCAGCTTTCACAATCCTCAGCCACTTTTACCTGTTCTTCCTGGGTTTCAACTAAACATTTATTGAATCAGTGAAGAAAATCAATGCAGAATTGACTTTCTCCCTCTCTTTAAGAGTTTAATCTTAGACGTACAACCTAATATGTAATTAACTCTTCTTCACTTTCCATCCACTCTCAGTGACTTATATGAAAACCTGTTAAGAGACACATTTGCTCTCCCTGGGTAAGTTGCATTAGAACCACCCATTTAGCAGATTTGAAATGCAAAAGCCTTAACATATGTACCATCCCAATTATCCATGAGATTAAAAGCATGACCTTGTCTCAAAAATGGATTAATGTTGTGTTTTTTTCCTGTATTTATAGTTCAGAACAGATTAAACTGCTTTCAACTTTTGATATAATCTGTGTCTGAGGACTGAATCCTGAATGAAATAAGCACAGCAATATATTGCAACAAATCATTCTTGTGAGAAACATTTTTGCTTTGAATAGAGATGAAAGCAGGGTGTCTATCCATTATGGAAACATGAACCAAAGGTCCTGCAGTTATCAGTTTTTAAGACAAAAACAAGCTGAGAAAGATAAATGATACTTAATCCATTTGCTTCATGATAGTTTAAAAGACCATAGAGTCATGTTTTACTCCTGTACTTTTTAAGTGATAAATTACAGAGAAACACAGTGAGATTAGAATTTTTACACAAGAAACTCCCTAAAGTATGCTTTTAGAGCAAGCAGCAAGATATTCTTATTCAGCTGTGGATTGCTCAGATCACAGACCTGCTGTTGCTCTTCACCCCAGGAGTTATAACCCTGATGTTGCAATGCCATAGACAGGGATTCCCCTGTATGAACACCAAAAGTGTCCATTTCAGTTACTTCCAGTATCACCAAGTGGGTCTCAGTTGAGCTGGTTATCAGTATCAGCATGAGATATCTTGTTTCAGCATAAGACAAGGGGTTTACTGAAGTCAAAGTCTGTCTCCCCAGAAACATTTGTTTTGTCATCTATCTTAAAACATCGGCAGTACCATGACATTTGTCACTGCTCAGTAGCTTGACATGGTCTTCAGAGACCATGAAAGAAACATGGTCTTCTTTCAGAGAACAGGATGCTCAGTCCCTGACATCCACTGATCTATCAACCATATGTCCATTAATCTAATTCTGTATTTTTTCACCTCATTTAGGTAAAAGGATAGATTAGTTTCCCATCTTTCAGTATTAGATTTCTCAACAAATTTATTCCGTGTTCTTTCTCTCCTTTTGTAGGTATTTAAGTTTTTATGGGTGACTTGGTGACTAGCAGGAGCCATCTGGCAGCCCTGTGGTGTGCCACAGTTTATGCCATACAGTGCTAGTCTGCTAGGACTCAGTTGTCAAAAGAGGTAGATCTCTTTCAGGTTCTCAGCTTCAAGGAAGAGATGGAAAATGCAGTGTTGGGGTAAAATAAACTAAGAAATTAAAACAGTTGAATTACAAAGCACTTGAAAGACCCAACCCAACTGAAGCTTTCAGAAAACTTGAAGGAAGCATAAAGGTTTGATGATATTGTTTAGGCCACCATCACCACACTTTCATGAATGGAAAAAGAAACCCCTTTAACAGGATCCCTTTAAAATCCCTATAACTGTGACCAGTGCAAGGGAAACTGTGCTTAGTTTTGGTGACTGAACCAAGAACTTAAGGCCTATTCCTGTAAAAATGGGATAGACTTGGGATACAAAGCTTAATACAGGACTGAAGAAACTCAAGGTGATAATTTAGAGGTCACTTTTCCAAGACACACTGACAGCTCTACTTGTCTCCAGGATGTTTGTTTACACAGTTGCCAGATAATGATGTGCTCAGAAATGGAAACCAGTGGTTTGTATTGCAGTTGCACCAAAGAAAACTGAGTATCTCCTGTTGAGAAAACGAGGATTTGTCACAGGGAAATATCTAACACTGATGTACTTTAAAGAACAAGGCTAAACTTAGACTTCCCACAAATACAGAGTATACTTTCATTTACCCAAAGCTACAGGTAACCCCAACAATAAGGAATATTGAAGACATATCTCACCAAGGCTCTATCAGTTTTTTCAGTGCTATAAGTGATTGCCAGCTTTTCAACTCAATACCAGGAAAAAAGACAGTCATTTGCCATTGAACACTACAGATTAAATCTGCCACACAGGGGGCATGGCATGAAATCTAACACTATTCCAGAGTGTCAACTCTCCTTAAGTCACACTCTGTACTAGGGAGGGAGAATGCCCATTTTCTTCCCTTCCTGCTTCAATACCAACCTCAACAGGGGACTTTCAACATTTTAAAGGAACAAAAGGAAATCGAAGCCAGTAGGAGAGCTATATGCAAAACTCGTCCTTTGCAAATGTGTCACGGGGATACAGACTAAGAACATTGCTCTCAAAAGGAAGAAACTATTTATTTTAATGGAATCCATGCTGCTTTAAATAGATAACTTATACTGTAACTGCTACGCACTATGTGATGATTTTAATAAAGTCTTTTCATAACCAAGTTCTCAAACATATTTAAACTTAGTATTATTCAGAAATTAAAAGCTCAGTTTACATTTTCAGTTACAGCACAAGTATTTGCAAAGGGAGAAATCCTAACCACGCAAACATTCAGAAGGGATACAATGTTCTGTCAGGATGTGAAAAGAGGATGGGGCACAATAGAACAAAAGACTACTCTCTATTTTTCCATGATGACTCTATTCCTTATTTGAGTGTAGAACTGAAAGCTCCAAACTCAGTCTTTATCAGTTAATTAGAGAGTTTTTAATTTAATTCTCTTTCATTGTTCTTTTGACAAATCAAGGTTACATATAATGACTAATCAATTTGAAAAATTACCTGCAAAGCTGATTAAAGATTAAACAGATCCAGAATTCATAGCAATATTTATATGTAATAAATGGGAGAAGAGTAATGTAATCGATTAATTAAAGCCTTCTAGCAGCATTGCTTTCATCTGTTTGTATATAAGCCCACTCAGAGCAACTTTTCTTGAAAATTTAATTTTATATGAGAGAACGAAATGTTTTAGAAAATTATATAAAAGTATAACCTACATTAAAAAAAATTCTGAAATAAGCATATTTTCCTGACATTTTTTATTTGACAAAAAGAAAAGAAGATAACATTCATTCTTTTTAAATGGCTTTCATTTAAAAAATACAATTGGAACAACATGATTTTTTCAAGCTATGAAATTGCTACATGATTTATGGAGTTTTTTTAAATTGTATCCTTTTATTGTTGTCTCAGGTGAGATCAGGAATTCCTTAGCTCACTCTGTGAGCTGACACAGCACTCAGCAATGAAATAGTAGGTTGCCAGTATTGGACTCAATCTGAGGTCTATATACAAGGTCGTAGGAATACAAATCGTATGAAGTAGGTATTATACAATAGGCTTTAAATGCTTTTCTAAAATAATGTTGGTTGGTTCCTCTAAGGATCTTTTTTTGAGATGCAAAGGCCTTTTTAGTAAAGTCATAACAGTTATGGCTACAGAGATCTTTAAGATTTTCTGGGGACTGTTTTCTGTCCCAGAAACCAAGTATTACAGCACAGCTCAAGTCACTGCAACTGCATTTTCTTCGAGCAACTCCAGATCATTTGAAATGGTTGCTGTTGCAAGTTGGTAATCACCCATTCTTGGCCACTGTTTGGCAGAACATCGGGGCATGGGCAAAAAAAACCTCAAGGAAGCTTGCCAAAAATTTAACAGTACAAACCAGGCTCTGAGTAGTTTGTTAATATAGATATAGACTGTACTAAACAACTATTCCAACATCTGGTATTTTGCTAAATTCTGAAAACAAAGCCCATAATGGAAGAAAAGTCTATTTTTATATTTCATGTGAAGTACAATTTACAGACCTGAAGAGAAGTTACTCAGGACATCAAGGTGGTGAGTTGAAAAGCTCCGAGGCCAAAGTCTTCAAATGATCTTAGCAAGCTGAAATTTCTTGTGGTATTGGCTGTAATATGTCTCCTCCCCTACCATGAGACCTTTGTAGGATCTACCAGAGATGTGGTGTGAGAGGAGCTCTTCCCATATTCTTACACACTGACAACACTGAATACCTATCAAAATTGAAGAACTATTTTAGAAGCCCTTTCTGGCTTATCATAACCAAACATTTCTAAGTTCTCCATCTACTTTGGCAATAGACCCTGAACCCCATTCAGTAACACTCAGGTTTTTTTCAGATATCTGAATACAAGCAGTGAATTGCAGCCAGCTATCATTTTTGTGGCAGTCATTAAAAGCCTTTTGAAAGCATAGAGTTTTCTGTTCCCAATTTTACAGTTATGTCTTAAAATCAAATTTCACATTGTTATTACATAAATAATACAAGGGGGGGAAAAAACAGTTGTCTATTCTGTTTTGGCTAATAATACATAAAACCTTAAACGTGCACAGCTACAAAGTGCTTACTACGTAATGTCTAATTCTTAAAAAGTTCTTTTCACCTTTTGCCCTCAGAACAGTTTGTAAAAGATGGAAATACTATCACTGCCATCACTGGCCATGAACTTGAGGAGCAGTATAATTTACTGAAGTCTTCGGCATCTTTCTAGATGGTTTCAAGGTTTTGGCCAGAAATTAGTGTAGCAGGATACTACACATGACTAATTAATCAGTATAAATGGATACAAATTAAAATAATGGCCTAAAATAACAGACAAGGCAATAGAGAGGAAATATTGGATAAATTAAAAAAAAAAAAATGTGGTCATGCTGATTTGGCAGGTGTTGGTTACAAACCAGAACACCAGGCAGGGCAGAATCCCATGGAGCACAAACTATGGTACCCTCAGAGGATTTTAGCTGATCAAATGCCACATGCAAAAGGAACACAGTAGGACACTGTCTGCCAGGCTCATGGCTTGCACCATATGCACACTTTCTGCATGGAACCCATATGAAAATCCAACCAGGTCTGAATCTAGGTGATCTGCAGAAAATTCAGCAGTAAGGGGATTGTGAGCACTTGTCCATGTCACAACTGAATATTGAATATTTTAACTGAATGTTTTTATAGAAATATCAGATGACTATGCTTCCATCCTGACATTCAGTATTTTCCATGAAGATCTATCATTTTGTAAAATGAGTATGTGTGAATGTGAAAAGGCAAAAAAAACAAAAAGTGGAGTTTTGCTTAACAAAATTCAAACCTGATAATTACTGCTAATATTCATATGCAATGCATATCACACTAAGCTGCCAAAGAAAATTCTTGCTGCCCTGTAATGCTGAAGTGCTTTCCACCAAGATCTGAGTAATTTTGCTTGTCAAGAAAACAATCAGCATGCTTCATTCCATAGCCTGGTTCCATCACCGTCTCTCATTCTTCTTCAAGAGGCAGAACACAGTCTCTGCTTAACTTTCCAATAAATACCTGCCTAACATTTCTTTTAAATACCACACATTGTCACTGTGTGCAATTAACGATCTTTGGCTAAATGAGGAACCTTATGCACGCTTCAGACTGGCTGACAGGTGACAGATTTACTTCCCACATCCACACATTGTTATGAAGCACAACTCGCCCACTGAAGACTGACAGCTGCCTACATTTACAAAGCCAAAGACCTGCTAAGACTAATTTGTACCAACACACTGGGCAAGACTGGGAAAATTTTCCTATTCCTTCACATACACGCTGTTGGTGACAAAGCTGGTTAGGTGATCAGGTTTTTCAAACTGCCATAAGCAATTTTCTGATTTAAGGTTCACAGTTCCTAGATCAATTCATTGTTATTTCTGTAGACTGTTTTGGACATTTTCCTTGGAAAATATTAACAAGACACCATACACATTTCACATTTTCACATGCCTACCATTTGTGCACAGAATTAAAGATATATCTCCATTTAAAGCACTGTAAATAGGCTTCTGTAGTGTAATGACTATTTGAGCAGAGGTCAGTTTATTTAAAAGACATTTTGATGAATGGTGTAATTGCCCTAGTATAGAAAGAGTTCATACATGACTGAGCTAACTGAGCCTAAAGACTAGCCAGTGTGACATGTAGAAGAAGCAATTCCATTCAACATTGCCAGAGGAGTCCATAAGATAAAGGACTGCCAGATTAAGACCTTTATCAAGAATTTTCAATTACTGCCTAGGTTTTGATTAGGTGACTTCTTGCACCATACTGAACAAGAACCATTAGGGGCTTCAAACAACATGAGAGGAGCTTGCCTGAAGGAAAATGAGGATGAAGTCATTCATTCTTAGTTGATAATCAAAGAAACCTTTGGAAATTAAATGGTTATATTTAAAACCTTGAATATCTCTTCTTATCCAGTATATTGTTCTTGTCCTTATTTTTCCTAGTTGCTAATCACACTGAGTTAAATCTCACCTGCAAGTAGCAGCCTGGAAGCAAGTCTATATATCCAGTGAGGTGTTAGTCCCTGACAGAAAGAGCACCAGCTTTTGAAAATTTACATATTACTGACTTGTAAAAAACTTTTCTTTTTTGTTGTCAAAAAAAAAAAAAAATTCAGCAGTTTTTAAGACAGAATTGATAGGCAGTCATCCCAAGGGGAGCACAATCTAGCTCTGATCCATGTTGAAGAAGAAACAGGGGGGATAAGTTAGAGCTGCTTAAATTGCTTCTCCTGGCAGTGGGGGAAGAGATGTACCTTGAGACCTGCTAATGGGGGTCGAGCCATCTAAGTTAAGGGCTTGCCTTAATCCACAGACTCTGTAGATACCTTCAGTGACCCTGAGTGCAACCCACTCCACATATGTGGTATTTTAACAAGGAAAGGTGTTAACTTTACCCAGTCTTTTTGAAGATTGTTGTGTACTGACTGAGGAAGAGCCAAAGAACATTGTCAATGTAACAGACTGTGACTACATTACACAATATAAAAGAGATTGAGCAAAATGGGGAAAGACTAATGCATGGAAACATACTTCTGTGGTTTGTGAGCTGATTACATAAAAGGCTAGTTGTTATCTGGATAAAAATCTTGGCTTTAGACCAAGAAATGAAGCAGTGAAGTGGCATACAATCTGCCTGTCTGTGCTCATACATATGACGGGAACATTTTTGAGGGAAAATCTCAAGAATTATCAGCGTGATTTGTAATTTCTTGAGAAAACAGAAGAGCTGTTGAGGAAACAGGCCCACTTAGATAAGCTAATATGTGCCCAGAATCCATTAGGCAACATCACTTCTTGTTTTGACAGAACTTGATTTCATTTAAATCATTAAATGAATGCAAAGCCCTATGTTCCATTATCACTGAAAAAACCCACAGCAAATATTTTTAATCAAATTATAAGGAGATTAAAATACCTTTGAGATGATATAATTATGCCTCAGTATTTGGCATGTGCACATGGGGATTTAAGAAAATGCTGAAAAAACAGGCAGACAACCTTTCTGCTCTTTTATGAATAAGAATATATACTTGAAAGTGGATGAACTATTAGACAACTCATAATGTGAAAATTAAAATTCACAGGGATTCTGCAATAGAACTGAAAATACAATCAGAACAAAGTGCTTCCTTTCTAGCAAGTTTCCATTTTTACAATTTAAGTTATATCATTACATCAAGGTTCTCTTAATTCTGAGAAAAACTTTCAGAAACACCTATGCACAAGTTTCTGATTTTCCATCTATTTATGCAAGTCTATACTGATAATATGCAGTCCTGTTTTATACAATACCTTTATCAAATGGGTCTAATCCAGCTTCTGTCAGTGTGGAAGGTAAGCCCAATGGAAGCTGACCTGGTTGCTTAAGACAGACTTTGGTATCCTGCAAGAGCAGCTGTGTGAACTGTAGCAAAATTTATCATGCCCAGACACCCACAAAATTTGAAACTCGACATTTTCTAGTGGTTCAAAAAGGAAGACCAAGAACAGATCTCAGGAAGTATGTAATTAGCTGAGCTTGACTTAAGAGCTTTTTCTTTGGACATAATTATATTGCTGTTATGTCTAAGCCTGCTGCCTAAACACTGTGGAAGATAGTTTTTAATCCTTACTGGTATAGTTTTTTGTTTCATGGATTTCTCTTCAACTTAGGGCTGAATGCCGTTCACAGAAACAATAATCATTTCCTTGTAAGAGAGGTACATTTGCTGATCACAGCTTGCAGAGCATTCCTTGACATTATCTTAGCCTATGGGCCTGGAAAGCCCTGATCTGGTTCCCTGCCCTGGGGTTGTGCTCATTCAGAACCACCCAAAGGAGGCACAGGTCCCTTTCCCTGACTCCTGGGGCTCCTTCTAGACGACCCTGTGGATCAGCACCACTCTGGCACCGTGTGTAAGGTGCTGGTTGCAAGGTCAAGGTCAATGAGGAGGGTACAAATGTCATCCATTGAGTGGCAGTGAGTCTTTCAGTTCTTGTCAGGAACAAAGTGTGTGTTGGACGACAACGTTTATGTTGTCAACCAACAGAAAGCCAGGAAATGGACCATTTTTGCCAATTCTTAGGTAAAGGTTGTGCTCTCACCAGCTAGTGGGCTCTGTCAGTGCTGGGCTGTGCCAGTGTCAGTCACAACAAAGGCCATCATGATATACTTCAGCTCAGAAGTCACCTTGGGAAAGGGCACCCTGCACCATCACTGAACTGCTGAGAGCTGGAGGAACAAAGCAGTGCTGTACAGGTGTTCAACACAGACTGAGATAATTATATCTGGAGTGTCATGCATAGCTCATAATGCAGAGGACTTTCCTCACTCATCCTCCACTCATCTTCTGGCAGACAGTGAGAAAAAACAGTGAATTCTCTTAAATACAGCTTATTGCTGCAGAGTCCTGGGCTGTGAATAGCAGGGTATGAGAGCAAGAGTTATCCTGGAGGGCTCTCACAGAGATGAGTGGAGGCTGTTGGTCTTCACTGCTATCTTCAAGGTTCCTTACTTTTCTAATACAGTATCACCAGCCAGGAATGAATGCTGTGGGACTTACTCAGAAGACCACGAATAGCAAAGCCAGTGCAACATGTGTACTGGAAGAAAAGGAGCACAGCTCAGGAGTACTACATGGGATACTTGCACTCCAGACTTCGTCCCACATATATGATAGCTGGAAGAGCATGAAAGAAATACACTCCATATTTTAAGTTTTCAAATGTTCCATTAAAGAATGAGAAATAAGTTCAACAGGATAATATCACTGGTAAACTGTAAAACATTCTTGTGTTGTGTAACTAAATCACTATTCATGACCAGCAGGAATCATTAAGGGGCTCTGCATGCAGCCCACTGACATAACTGCTTTAGTCTTACTGATATCATATTTCAAATGTTCACGTCACTGATCTTTCTTCTGAAGGCAGAGAAAAATATAATATTCATCAGAAGTTCCTTTATCACTGCTGAAGCACAGACACATCTTCAGCTCTATTCTTGCTAAGTTGAAATTTAACATAAAATTATCATAGTCAATGGTTCTCAGTGATTAATTGCCTTAGTACATCCCTAGCCAAAACCCCTGTGGTCAAACTTCTTATGAAATGAGTACCAGTAGCTATTAGTACTGCTTTGAAATTATAATCAGTGACTGATGGCTCAAAAGATAGCATAAACTCTCCCTGTAGAACTTCAGAATATATTTTTGTAGAGGGGAAAATTATCATTCTCAGCTGACATTGAAACATGGAAACCACTAAGAAAATGTGCCACATTCATTCTCCTTACTCTAGGAGCTTTTTCCAGCGTACTCTTTCCATATAAAACTGGACTGAAATGTATTACCTCATGATTTGAATCTGTTTATGAAGAGCAACATCAGATGGCCATTGCTCTTTCTGGAAAAATCAGAAAAGAGATTTCATCCAAGCAGCAAAGGTATGTGAAAGATATGTGAAAGTTTATTGAACTGTTCCTATTGGAACTGTAAACAAAGGGATGTCAGGAGAGATGCTCTGGGAAACAGTCTCAAATAAGCAGTTGTCCATGTGGCCAAAACTGTTTTTTAGGTAACAGAAAACACCACAGCTATAATAGTAGCTGTAAGACAGCCAGGAGAGATGATTTTCTTATGTCTGTGCTAATTATTAGTAACAGGAGCCTAGGAGAGTCTATGTCAATACAACAATTCACCACAGAGACAGCTGTGCCCCTTACTGGCATTCATGTCATATTTGTGTCCCCACTAAAAAAAAAAAAAAAATAATAAATGCAAGAAAAGTTACTGCTTCTCTTCTTAAGCTATTGTTTGGTAACTGCCAACTAATTGACTAGTATAGCACAATCAGCAGAATTTACACTTTGTTCCTGACGAGTCCATATAGAGACTTCTGAAAGCAATATAAATTTTCTATCATCTTTGGTGGATTTGATTTCAGACTTCCTCAGGGCTATGTAACGTGTGAGTAACCAAATACAGTCAAAAAAATTAAACTGTTATCAGAAAGCTTGAATCAAAGCAGCCATCAATTCTTTGATTATCACTGAGCAGCAATAGACTTGCATATAGTAGAAAATATTAGTTTCAGTTGCACAGTATTGCTGCCCACTTGAGAATATTTTTATTGAAATTTATTAATATGGGAATATTAGGAGGTTAACAATAGTGTACAGTTTCATCAGGAATAATAAAACAATTTTGAAGTTTCTGGTATAAGAAATATAAAAATACAAGGGTTTTTTTGCATTACAGGTAAAGAAATTAAACATCAAGGAATTATTTTCACTTTGAACAAAAGTTCACAATCCATAGAAAAAAATAAAATATATACGTAAAAAATCCTATAAAAATATCTTCCCAAAAGTCATGGTATCTGACAAAATTGTATGTTTTAATTAATTTTGAAATGCTTTATTTTGATGGTGTCCTTTAAAGGTTTATCTTAGCACTAACAATCTCACAAACTCAATTTCAGAAAAACACAAAATTTCTAATTTTTAAAACATATGACGAGGATAATCTGGAATTTTGAAAAAAAAAACTCACAAGTGTGAAATACATAAAAACTGCTATTTTCTTGAGAAGCATGATGAATTAAAAGAAATTATGTTATACAATAAATGAAACATTGCTTCAGAAAAGTCAGGACTTTTCAGGGCAGATGGAAATATAGACTCATAAGGCAAAAAGAAGAAGTCAAGGGGCAAGAAAATTCACTGTTCCAGAAAGTTTTATTCTGAATCTGTATTAGAGTTTCCCTAGGGTTATTTAACTTTGAATCTATCATATTTTTTGATCTATGTCCATGACAGAACTGGTTCTATTTTGCAACATAGATAAGAAGTGGACCCTTTATTTTATTTACCTCTGAATCAAGGGTGTGCCTTCACAGGTAAGGCAATGAACTGTGCCCAGGCTTCCTCACTGCTGAAGTTAAAGGTGTCTGCAAGTGGTTTTGAGACTCTAATGACAAATCTTAGGGTGGAATTTAAGTACCTCCAGAGCTGGCTCACTCTGAGCAGGAGGTGAGCCCGTCCTCCCACAGGGAGGCTGAATGGGAGGACCCTGAGATTAGACCAGCACAGCAACAGTTCAGGTGATGGCATTGGGTCACTTGAGTGACTGGGAGAGCAAGTGGCATCAAGGTCGTAGGCTCAAAATCTCATCACACTGCTAGAGCAAGTCTCACCTTATTGTAGGTGAAAGCAGGGCCATCAGCACAAGTTCCCCTGTCCTTTGCACTCCCTGTGGAGTCTCCGTTGATCCCAGGTTGGTGAGAGGGGGGAGTCATCTGTCCCCAGCACCCCCATCTTCCCCTGCCTTCTCTCACACACTCTGCCATCCCCAGTAAGGAGGACTCATACAGGAAGAGGCAAGAGTACCTCTAGTGAGACCTCTGTCCACAAACGGGGTGCTGGAGCCAACATAAAATGTCAACACAATATGTTGGCAAAGTTTGCTTTCATGCTTACAGCTGGATGAGCACATTCTCTGGACTGACACCCAGCACAGGGGCAGGCCCTCCCAAAGATCCTTGTTCACACATCTGTCATGGCCTAGTTCAGAAAATAGATACAAACTCAAGGTCTTGCCTGTGTGTGGGAATAGCCCACACAAGAAAACTGAAACTCCAGATTTCCTGGGTATGAAATCTAAGAAGGCAAGTATCAACCACTTCCAAATGCATCAAGACAACTGGACCAAAAGAATTAGCACTGGTCTAACATGAAAATTGTAGAAAAAGTTCCTTCAGCTTTTCTGTCTCTGTTAATTTAATAATTTACCTTTTTATTTCAACATCTGCAGAAATCTTACACAGCTGAACAGCACTGGAATCGCAGCCATTTGACTGTTTGTATTCTACAGTCAAACAGAGGTTTTATTTTTACCCTGCCCCAGATGAAGCATGATAGTCCACATTAAAGATGGATTTGTGATATTGGCAGTCAGATTCGATAGCTGTTTACAATTCCAGCTGGGCAATTAAACAGTGTTAATTTTTATAACCCCACTTCACTCAATAATATAAAAGGCACTTTCCTGATTAATATGAAATTAGACCATCCATAAACTCTGTGCTGGATGCTGAAAGCTTTGTTATGACAAAAGTCTTTCACTGTGTGACAATTAAGGCAGGCATCTAAATTCCCATTTTCCAAATCTTCCATACACTGATATGCTTCTTTGTCATTATTGCATCCACAGAAAAGGTGTAATATTTTCTCACAGATATCTGCTCAGTCTGACTCAAAAAAGGCTACACAAACAGTGGTGCTACTCAAACTCTGTTTCTAGAATATGAAAGATATAAAGAGTAATTTAAACACAATAAAGGTGAGAATTTATTTTGCTGAGTAAAAGCCATGCATAAGTAAAAGGCAAGGTATGGGACATGATGGTCTATAGCAGTGTCTACGCTGCAGCAGTGCCTGCCTCACCCTCTGTCTTATATTAATTCAACTTGGTTTTAACTGGATTTGGTCTTCATGAATTAGATTATTTTACTCTTGCATAACTCACTCCTATACACAGTCAGTGCTGAACACATACAGAACAAACTCATTAGGCAGTAATGATATCCCATCACTTTGCATGCACAGCCATAGTTGGACTGAGTTTAGCCCTGAGTTTAGTGGATGGGTTAAAGGCAGAGATGATTTTTCATAAAATAGTTACTTGAGTCCACGTTAGGAAGGTACAAATTGCTCTAGTCACCATTTTGAAAAACAGTCTGTGTTATTTGAGTCTCTTCTTTAGATCAATGAAGTCTAACCAGATATTTCCCTTTTCTTACACCTAAAGAAGAACAAGAGAAAAGATATATGGAAAAACTGTAGGTATTTCAAAACTGTTAGGAAATCAACATTCAGAAACAAACTGTGAAAGTTCTCAAAGTTAAAAGGCTTTTTCTTTTTCAAGATCCTCTTTAAAAAATGTCGACTGTACCATTTCTTCCTAAGCTCCCAAAAGACTTGAATTCAAAAATTGCCCCAAGAAAGAGGACAGCATAATATTCAATTCTCACCATTACTATTTTTCAGGTTCCTTATGGCTTAATTAACTCTCGTAAATTAGTCAGCAAAAATGTTGCAACAAGGGCATGGACTCACATCACAAGAAAAGATTCAACAACTCCAAACATAGAGAGCTTGAGATGAAATCCAGTTTTTGAAACAAGAATTCTGTGAATTCTTATTCACATCTCAGATACTTTGTTAATTAAAAGGTAAAGTATGGCCTTTTTATCAGAATTGATAGTTCTAAGAACCACTTAAGAAAGAGATATAACCATATTAACATTATTTAGGTAAATTCAGAAGGAGGAAAATGTGAGATAAAATTTGCTAACACTTCATTAAAATAGTATTATTTGACAGATGAAAATTACACGAAGTCCTAGATTTTTCACTTTTTTTCTCCTTTTTTTTTCACATAGGAAAAAGAACTCACTAATGGTTGATGGATGACTTCCTAATTATTTGCATTACAGACATCCAAGTTTTTCATAAAGCACTGTTGTTGCAGAATTATAAAGGAAAGTATCATATATACACTAAATTATATATATATAAAATTGCAACAACACTCAGTTTTAATATAGTGTTTGTGAGGAAATTGGCAATGAAGAAAAAGTGGCACATGCTTTAAGACAAGAGTGCAACCTTCTTTCTTATACAGAATCCTCCTTTTTCGAGGGGAAAAAAAGGCCACTGAGTATGTCCCAACACAATGACTCCTATCGAGCATGGACTTGAAATTCCCTACGGTCACTCTGTCGGGTGAAGGCACACAGTTGGTCTTTAAAAATGTTTGTCTATTTGTTTTGCTACTGCAAAGGAAAACATTTTTTTTCTCCATAACAGTAAGGTCAAAGAATTTGCTTTCTCCCCAGCTAGAAACAAAAACAATAATGGAAGCTCTTTAAAATAATGTTCAAAAGAGGAAAAGAGAGCCAACAGATTATTAACTTCTCAGAAGGGAAGACATTATTGCAGTCAAAAGACTTCAAAATCCCTTTTCTTATGTGATCCATTAACAGACTTTCAGACCTCTTCATCCTCAGATGAAGAGTGTATATGTTTCTCCAGTGGTATGTCTTCTGGGGAGTTGAGACTAACAGTGCAAAGCCTGTTGTCCAATGATTTGTTTCAAATATGACACTTCTGGAAATGTCAGTGCTAGCTGGGTATTAAAGTCATCCATCTGTTCATTTCTCTGAGTTTTGCTAAACAACAAAAGACATATATCACCGCACTCAGGGGAAAAAGTAAGAATTTTTTAATCTGCTGTTTTCTCACTTCCCAGCACATTAAGCAAACATCTCATGCAGACTCTACATATTAATGAAATTTCTAAAACTTAGTTAATGGCAAATTTGAAAATGGAGGGGGGGGGAGGGAATTCATCTTCTTTCTTCGACAAAAAATACCCCTTTTCTCTTAAAAAAATATACTGTATTTCCCATCATGTAGCATTGCTCTTGTTGATGCATTTAATTTTCAGATAAAAATGGGTTTCAAAGATTAGATTGTAAGCTCTTCATAACACTATCCGATTGTTTTTATTAAGCAAAAATAAGCTTATTGGTGTCACTTAATAAAGATATCATTTCTCATAATTAATAATTCTATTTTATAATAGTCTTGAGTATTCTAAAAAAAAAAAAAAAAAAAAGGTTTACTAGCTAGAGTATTCATGGAATTAATTTTCTGAGACAACAAATACCTTCCCAATATTTGCAGCAAGCTCAGGCTTACAACTATAATGATCCTTACCTTTTATTATAAGCTTTATTTAACTTCATTATAAGCTAACTGATCCAAAAGGAAAAAAAGAGAAATAATTCAAAATGTCCTATAAATATAATCCAGATACAAATTTCAAATATGAACACATGTACCATACAGGAGTGAAGGCAGTATAAGTAATATATTCAAAGAAATCATGATGTGACTAAAATCACCCGGAAATACTGATTAAAGTCACACAAATCGATATAGACATTTACTGTGTTTGTGATATGCTTAAAGATAACAGATTTGTCACCTCAAACACAAAAATGATAAAAAATTATCCTTTAGAGCTGATTCTCTTTTTAAACCATCAATAGCATAAGCATTTGCCTGGCACTGTATAAACTGACTAATAAGACATTTAAAATATGTGGATGTTTTACTAAAAAAAAAGGGAAATAAAGTAGAAAATAAGTGACTTTTGTGTGAGTATATGGTACAAACAAATCACTCCTCCTGCTATCCAATGTACTATCCAATGATAGCACATTTACTGCTGAAATGTGCCTGGGTTTTTTTTCTACAAAAAGGAAATTTCTCAAAAAACCCATGTCTGATATATAATTTATGATACTCACATTTGAAAAAATTAAATTAAATTTATGAACTGAAATAATTGATAAACATCTTTATCAGTTAAAAAAGTAGAATTCCATATTAAGACGATAAACTGACTGTATCATAAAAGTCTTAACTTTAACAATATTAGAGAACAAGAACTTTGCCAGTCACAGAAACTTTTTTAAAATGGTAATGCATTCAATATTTTAGTAAAACTATATGGCAGACTGATACTTGAGTGACCTTTATAAGTCCATTTTTGTTTTGTGATGGTGCACAAAGATGATTCTTCATTTTACACCACCTCTGTAAAGACCTTTTAAACCTTTCATGTTTTTAATTCAGAAAAAAAACAACTGCAAAGCTTTGATGAAATCTCCTTTCACTTGGAATTTTGAAATTTCTGAGACATAGCTAAATTCAAAGGCTTAAATCTTCTAACAGGAAAATTTTAAAGGCAAAGGTTAACGTGTGATCAATGGATATACTTTCTTTCAAAATCCTTTTTATTTTGACTCCTTAACTTTGTATATAATACATTAAAATTTACTTAAGAAATCATTTCATTCATAAATTGAAATGTTTTGTTCCAAACACTACTACTTTGGAACCAGCATTCTTATAAATTTTCCACAAATCTTTCTTTTAAACAAATCTTCATTGAAATCAAGTTTCCATTAGAAAAGAAACTTTTTAATACCTGTATTCAAAGAATAAGAAAATAGGCTTGTGAGACGGCTTTCATTTCTAACTCCAACCTATCATGTATAATTGATCTATATATATTTGGTCTGCAGCCCATCTCTAATTTAAAACATATTGTAACAAGTCTTTTTTATGAACTAGAAAGTTTTCCATTCATCTAAGTAACTGTTCTCATAATAAACAGATGAGCATCAGCATGCACATATGCACCATTATCTGCCCTTCACCCAAAAGGTTACTGTAGTCAAAAGCTTTTCCTCATTCATTTCTTGCTTAGAAATTATAATACTCACAGAGAGGTTGCAATTTAAAGGTACATTTGGATCCTCTTTTGCTTCAAGGCAGATTGCAAAGTCCCTTTCAGTAACAGCCCAATCTTGTATTCTTGAATATAGCTAAGCTTAGTTATGGTTATCCCTATTCCTTGCCTTCCCCTAGATGTATGCATACTCCAGCTACAGCTAAACCCATCAGCTAGCCCTGTTCCACAGGGTTTACACCTGATCTTGCCTGTTTTATAACTTGTTCCCTGCTTTTTCCATCCTGTGTGAGATATGTTTACCATTTGAGATTAAAGTCATGAAAAAAAAAAGAGAACAGCTGTGCCATTTATTTCTTGAGTCCTGAATTTCAAATCTTGTGTTTCAAAACATCCATATATTGCCATCATTTTTTCCCAAACATGGTATGACTGTACTATCTGGCATCAGCTGCTGACTCTATGAGGCTCCTACAAATGGAGGAATCACAGGGAAATAAGATAGCTTCATGAGATAGTCTTCTGCCTGTCTGCCCATTCCTTTCCCTTTACCATAGGATGCCTGTTATGACTACACAGAAATACAGAAGCAAAATGGACAATTACTGACATTCATTTTTCATTTCTCTTGAAAAAAAAAAATTATCTCAATTTTTAGAAATCTGCAGCATAAGGCATTTTCCTAAAACTGCTAATCCAACATTAAGCAGAGGTTTGGGAAATCATTAAAGGATAAGAAGATACTTTCTAAAGAAACATGAAGTTAAAATTCATCTTAGGAACAGCCTTCCACAACCCCCACAATGCCATGCACTATGTGCTCCCTCTTGACAAACAGACCACAGGGTTTCTTATGAAAGTGGACATTCATGGAAAGGACCAAGTTAGAATTTCTCATGATCCATACTGGTTAGACCTTACCATTCTCCATTACTCACCTCTGGCTCTTCTTTGTCACAGAGAGACAAGAGTCTCTGGCATGACTTGTGGCATGTGGGAATGAGCAGGGAGCGGGAACCTTCCCCTCCCACACTACATGGACATCAAGATCCACTTTTCATGCAATTGCAAGAGTACTGTAAAACCAAAATCTATCAAATAACTGATCAAAAATGTCTCACAATTGGTCTCACTAGCTAGGACTAGATTCCCTCAGACATGGGAGCTAAGAGGGCTCCTGCTGGCATCTGACCCCAAGGTGTATGTGCTCGTATTATTTGATAAGTCTATGGTCGTGTGGCTGCAGCTCTCTCCCCTGCCATCAGTCTAGGTCTGTATCACAGATAATAACAATAAATGGATGCAAAAGGGTGTTAGAAAATGGAAGATTTATTTTCAGGGAAGGCAATAATTGTGATTTAGAAGCTTTAACAACTGATTATACCTAAGCCTGAATTCTGAATCCCATTACTGTATACAGAATACATTAATTTAGAATATAGTCTTGAGTTTTCCCATGTCTCTGATAATGGGACCTTGTACAGGGACATTGGAAACTAAGACACATTCCGTAAGAAAAGTTTCCTAATCATCTCCTGGAAGAAAAAGTACCAGGGACAAAAATAATGCATCCAGCTGAGCACTGAAAGGAACAAAAGATACTTTGGGCTAGAAATAAAGCAGTTTTCAAAATAATCTGAATGCTAAAGAAAAACAATATCTAAATCAATAAAGCGAGTTTGTTTCTTTCAATCTCATGGTCTTTTCCTACAGTGACAAAACAGTAGTAAAAATTCTCATGGCTCTTCCATTAAATGCCCTGATGTGCTGTCAACTAAATCAAAAGGTCCTAGATGTCCTGGTGGGTTGGCATGCTGTCCTTCACCTTTGATTACAGCTGCCTGTTGCTGCTGCTAACATCACCCAGTCTGGGTCCAGTTGGGTTGAATCTGCACAGAGGAAGAAGAGAGCAATGGTATGGATGGAGGTCTGCTAGGCTATGGCAGAGTAGAACCACTTCCCTTCAGGTCTCTCTTCAATTACTTCCACACGATTATGTCAGAGGTTTCTCTGTATATGCTCCACAAAAGCCATTCTAAGCATAGGTGACAGACACAGTTCAGGCACAGCTTTTCTTCCATCAGAGTGCTACCCTGCTGCAGAAGGCTGAAGCAGTTCAAAGCATTTAGTTTAGGATGTAACAAATTAATTCTGTAAAATTTAGGAGACCTGGCTCTGTGGCATTTTGACATTGTGAAACTAAAAATGCAAATGTGATGGACTGTGAAGTACATGCATTATGCAAGTGAATGTACATTAATTTTATGTGTATTAATATTATCAAAACTCTATTTCCCTGGATATAGAGACTGTGTCTTCAGTTGCTCACAAAAGTTTACAGGAGGCAATAAAAATCTACCAAGTACTCATTATCATAAGAATAAACAATAATTTCTAACAATTCCCAAGGCAAACTGGAGAGTGCGTGGGCCTTCCTTAACTAAGACATTTACAGATTAGTTATAACAAAAACGCAAAGTTGTGAGTCCATTTCATATTTGAACTTAGACTAAGTGTAAAGGAGCAAATACATTTAGATACACAAGATAAAATTGGGTTGTGAAATTAAAAACAAGAGCACAGAAAGTATGACAGGAGAAAATGAAGAAAAATCACTGGGGCATTACATTTCATTCTCAGATTTCAACCATGATCATGTTATAGAGAACAGCTTGAAAAATACAGAGTAAAATCAGTCTTACTGTGTTACTAAATATAAGGGAATTTTTATAGTTTAATAAGGTGAAAAAGAACAAACTAGTCGTCTATTAAGCCTTCAACTTTGAAACACCTGCTTTCATTTTCAATATCTATTATTAAAATCACTGCTCCCCAAATCCAGGGATTGAAACTGTTGTGATATTCTTATATTTGTTTAATCTGTCAACTCTCCCTGCTTTAATCCATTTTTATGGGCTGACAAAGGATTGGAATTGGTAAGAAAGCTGTTTTCAGGGAGTTTCACACAGTGTCAAAATTGACATGGACAGTGGGGGATGTTGCAACATACGGTCGCAGCATGCCTGGGGGTTTGAGGTTGTGGCTGATGCTTCCTTCCCTTGAACAGGTGAAAGATAAACAGGCTACAAAAGATCCTTAACTCGATTTTCATCAGGTAGAAACTGTACTTGTGGGTCCATCAGCTCCTCTACTGCCAACATGAAAGTTTTCAAAATCATGACTCAGGCTCTGTGAGTCAGGATATCGGAAAAACACTGCTACACAAGCAGCATATTCATGTAACTAATGATCTTTTCTTCCTCTGGTTACTTGCTCTTTGTCCCCTAAACACCATCACAAAAATCCTCTCTCTACCCACATATGCTCTGACACTTCACCTCCAAAGCAGCGCTCATGCTGGCTGGCCAATGCCCAAGGGGTGCCTGCCAGCTGTCTGATAATAATCAGGGCTTTCACAGCTGCCTCTATTTCCCCTCCCCCCCGCCTCGCTTTTTTTTCATTTTTTTTTTAATCTCACTTTTTGTTCATTAACCATTCACTAGCCTGCCCAAAATTAATAAACAACCAGGGTTTGCAAACTTACTCAAAAAAAAAAAAAAAAAAAAAAAAAAAAAAAAAAAAAAAAAAAAAAC
>VXAU01004910.1:1334403-1373593 GCA_013399695.1 Formicarius rufipectus
AAAAAATGTCTTTTAAATAAAAGCCAGTGTTTGTGAGTAGCAGAAAAAAAAATGCTTATCTGATGAAATATAGTTTTAAGGAATGTGAATCAGGGCAATAAAATCTTTCTTGCCATTGCTTTTTCACATTAGTCACTGCCACAAGGTTTTCATCCCTGCAAATTACATCCCCCCAAATCACTACACTGAATCACAGATCCCTCTGATTAGCTGCTTTTATTTAGCTGCCCCATAATCATTTGATTCTCTCCATGCAAGTAAAAAACAAATCTGGGATCCATCTGTTAAGTTATAGACCATAAGTTCCCATCTGTCATCCATGGACCAGCGGTAGTCCCTGGAGCACTCTCTGCCTGTCTGCAGAGAGTTGGCTGCTCTTCTGGTACTGCCTTCACTTCATCTCCAGCTGTTAAATCACATTAAAAGATGGTTTAAAAAAGTGAAAAAAGTGCAGAAGAAACAAAGTGAAAAACACTACTTTTCCATGTAAACAATTGCTTTAACTGCAAGAGGGATGTTATACAACTGTGAATGTGCAGGAAGGAATCTCAGAGGCACGTGTCTTTCTCAGCAGCAGCTTTGTGCACCACAGGTCCCTGCCAGAGGCTGCAGCGAGGGCTGTGAACTGCTCCACCAGAAACTCAGGGTCCACATGCAAGTGTCACACCATTAACTGGTTCACTGCTGATTGCTTCAACAGAAGTATCTACCACTTCAGGGAAGAAAGAGCTGACTTCCCTTGATTAGGCTGGACCAGTTGCCTCCCCCTCAGCTGTTCATCTAGTCCTGCACACCAAGCACCGGCTCACACCATGGCTGAGCAGTCTTGTGACAACTCTCCAATCTCCACAGTGCACAGCCTGGGGTAGGAAACATCATTTTTGTTAACTTCACGCTCAGTAATTGCAGCAGATTATGCTCCTGGAGATGAGTAATTAGTGGGGCATTTCAGTCATCCCAGTTCACTCTGACCTCATGAACAAGGTGACACAGCCTTATTTATGTCTGACAGCCCAGGGTAAGGGCTGCAGCAGCAGTGGTTTTTGTTTCCTTCATCCTCTTACTCCACCTGCCCAAGGTTACCAATCCCACCACCACAGCTGAGCATGCCCTCCAACCACCTCACTCACAGCCCACCACGCAAGTGAAAATGCCATCAGTTCTGCTCTGTTTTCAAATAGCTCAGGCCTTTGCATTCCCAGTCTCAAACAGATGATCTGCCAGGATCACTTCTTCAACTATCACATCAAAATCTTACTGAGATCCTGCCAACTATAATACAATCTCAAACTGCCTCACAGATACCTGAACTCATCAAACTGTCCTTCAGTCAGCATCCTCCAGGCACTGCACACAATATTGCCATTACAGTTCTGACTGAAAACTGAGGATGCAAGAACAGCTTAACCAATCACTACTGAATTTCACATAGGAGTCCCTGAAGGGAGGATAGTTGTGGTAGTGGATCTGTTATCAGGTTTTACACATATTTAACTTAGTGACATTTCCCATTTCAATGTGTGCCAAGTACTTTAAAGAGTTCCTGTACACTCTACAAAAGAAACTGCATTGCAAAGGCAAGATTTAGGTGTTTGTGGAGTTGGTACATGATGCTCATTCTCATCTGCATAAGAGAGGTTGACACACATGGATTACCACCCCACAGACCTGCCCACGTCAATCTATTTAGTAAACATAAGTATTTCTGTGACCAACTGCACACCACATAGTAGTATGGTTGGCATCCACCATGAGTTCTAACAGCCCAGTACCAATATACTTTTGATTGTGGTAGGCACATTCTTGCACAAACAGATGGGATAGGGCTTCAGTTCATATATGTGGCTTAACACAGAGGTGGCTCTGCAGCTCTGCTGCCAGACCCACAGCACCAATATGTCTAAAAACAGGCTGAAGTGGGAGTATTCTGACACAAAGTGAAATATCATCCCTTACTTAGCTTTCCCCAAAAGTGCTGTTTCAAACCTTAACTTATTAGTCTTGGAACATACATGCATGTACTCACTCACTGCCTTGTAACACCTAACATGCTGACTATATTTGAATTACTCCATGAGTGAAAATGAATGTTTGTAGATGGCCAGAGCAGTAGCTTCTTGGGGTTCGTTGTGCCAGGCTCCAGATTCTTTGGACTCTTCAAAGTCAGCATGCGTTCAAGCATTCTATACAGGTTAATTCTGGGTTTATGGCAGCCCAGAGTATTCCACACATTAAATTTGTTAATTGACAGCCAGTGCCCTCTGTGTCTCTGTTATTCATTTGGAACAAAAGGCTGTGCTTTTCCAGGACTTTATGCCTTGCTAGCCTGGAATTAGCTTTTTGCCAGCCCCTAAAGCCCAAATCTGATCTCATCCAAACTTTGAGAAGGATGGATCTGGCTCCGAGCCATGTAATTCAAGGCCATCTTTAATCTAGAGCCAGCAAAGTCTTGATTTTTTTTATGCTAATTCCCTTCTTTCTCATCAACTAATGGAATAAAAAGAAGGAAAAACTATCTGGATCCTAGAGATATTATCTTCTCTTTCTTTTGGAAATAGGTGATGAACCAATCAGGCTGTGTAAGATAAACAACTGCTTTAAATAGATAAGAAGCAAATAGGTAAAGAGACAATAAGTATACTAAGGGATAATACTAGGAAAGTGAGTGACAGATGATTATCTGAACTTCATTTAGTTTCACATTTAGCATTTATTTTACACTCACTCCTATAATTTTTCTTTTCCCTTTTGTTCACATTCACCTCCTGGGGGGAGGGGAGAAAAAAAAGGTAGATGAAAAATACAGAATTTGTAATCATTTATAGTAAAAATTAAACAACTCACTAGGAAACTTAGTGGTTTGCCATAGGTCTGCAGGGTCACATGCAAGAGCTTTCATGCAGACTATTACCTCCATTCTCACTTCCCGCTGTTTAGATAGAAGCCTGCATTGGCTGATACAGGAACAGTTTGGTGCAGTTGGTACATCCTGCCCTGTCTGCCTGCTCCAGAGACCTGTGCTGGCTCTTTTCTCTGCTGCCCTGGAACATGGGCAGAGATTATATGTGGCTTTCTATCCCAATAAAGCAGGCACCACATTAGAAACTTTTGTTTGAAATCACAAATGTAAAGATAAAAAGTCTAAGCTTGATTTATTTTTTAATTAATAAAATCAAACTAAATTGTGAGACATATCAGTTCATTTTGTTGTTCATTTCCCCCAGAACGAACAGGAAATTTGATTAACTGAGATAGTCTTAGCTTCATAGGCCTGATGAATTATGTCCTCTTTTACCCAAGTACATGGGAAGGGCTAAATGCTCTTCTCAATGGTCTTGTTAGTTTCTGCAGTGCCCAGGGCAATGCAGGAAGAGGACTGGCTGTGCACCAAAATTCATGGAATAAGCACCAAGACCTCTCTCCTGTAGAAGTTGTCTATTTTAAAACTGCTGATCTGCAGCTCTGCAACTATCATACTCTCTTCCTAATACAGCTGACACCAAATCTTCACCTAAATGCACTCAGTTCTTGCTCCTTTTAATTTGGAGCCCCACAAAACTGCCATCCCAAATAATAGAGCACCCTTTGCACTAAATCTTACCACCTTAGTCAAAAAGAAATCCTCATTTTATCATCTTTTTCTCTATCATCACCTAATTCCACCATGTTTGGCTATTCAGGGATGAGTAGCTTACATGGTCTCTGAATAAAGTACCAGTAATTTTCCCACGCATGGCATCTTTCACTTGGCAGTTTTACAGCTGCTAATGCTACTGTGGACAGCAGCCTTTTAAATAATGCCTGAATGTAAAGTCATTTCACCCTCAGAAAGTAGCTAAGTTATGTGGTTCTACAGGTTTGTACATAAGCATGGCATTCTTTAACCTTAAAATAACCTTAAAAAGGTCATTAACTTGTTTTAAATAATTTTTAATCCCTGCTAGTAGAAAAGTATAAAAAATCTTGCTTTTATACTAAATTAAGGCAAACAGCTCCTGCAATAGTATCTCTGATTTTATGTGAATACGGCATACAAAGTGATACAATAAGCATAACTTTAGTGCTGATACTTTCCATCAAAAGAATAATTCAGTATGGAATGACATCATTCTAACAATCTTCACTACTTTTTGTCAAAACACCAAAAAATGTTGTGAATATATTTTTCTTTATATTTAGTTGAGGTTCCCAAGAAACATTTTATGACTTTTCATATCAAACATTAGCTAGTAGGAAATGTTGGATCAACATTGATAAACTAGTCACTGATCAGCACCATGGAAAACAACATTTTCTTAGTAGAAAATTGAGGCTTCTAATATTTCTTAAAGGCATTCAGCCAATAAGGTTGTAAAGAATGTCAGCAGAGTTTTACTGAAATTAACCTAAAAACTCAGTATTTTTAGGGGGCTTGGAGGGGGGGTGGGGAGCTGCTGTTTTTTAAGCATTCAGCAAAGATATTTTTTTAAGTGTTACTTGATTTATTTTTTTTTTAACTGTGAAACTGTTCTCAAATTCAGCTAAATTCTACATGACTGCAGGCAAATAATCCCTGTTGTCATACAGAAGAACATGGATAAAAGCAGATGAGACCTTTGGGGAACATTGTTGCAAATCAGGGGAAATCCATGTAGCTTGTCATGACTTAAACTCCAGGAATTTATGTACTAAATGAATTCTAACACAATCACAGTTCTGCAGATAATCTAGTCACAAATCGCTTCATCCCAACATCTCTTGAGAGTAACACTCAAAAGAAAGTCCTCTAGCATTTATTTCATTAGATCAGCTTCACAAAGTTAGCTCATGGAAAATACAAAACAGACTAAATATAACTTCATTTGCCTTCAGGAAAGTGTAGTAGTTGTTTTCTTTAGGGGACATTTTCCATTTAAACCAAATTCTTTGGAAATCAGAGCAATCAAAGTGGAACTATAGAATAGAATTTGAGCTTATACTTTTCTATAGTGAGGAAAATAGATGGACTATCACCATGTCTTTCAGAACCCATCAAGCAGGATGGAGCATGAACATAAAGCAGAACAGCTGCTGCTGACAAACAGGAGCAAAGAACTTCTGTTGTGAAGAGTAAAGTAAACAAAATAAAAAAAAACAACAAAAAAAAAGCTGATGTGAACAGCCTGCTGTTCATTATTCCCTTGAGAAATATGTTCAGAGCGTCATACTGCCAGAGATATTGAAGAATCAGTAATGCTTTGACATGTCTCTACATTATGCTGTTTATAAAACAAGCACTGTTCTTGTTGCTGGTGAAGCTTGGAATTACGTTTCCACTTTGCCTACCAAAGAACAATAAGGTATAATCTTATTTTTAGAAAGCCTATGCTGAACTTGTATCTAGTGTAAAACTAAATCATATAACTAAATCATATAACTACACTATTATTTGTGCTATGGTGCTGCATCATCGAGCACAGCTACAGTAATGCAAGGAAAACCAATGCCCCTGCTCTGTACAGTCAATTAAGATAGCAAAAAGACTAATCTGCACATTTTGGTATGCATTTTGCTTTTACCTTGAATGTCATTGTAAAATAAGCATACAATTGAGCTGACATGAAAAACAAGTCTGCATTAATTTCTGTTTGATAGCTATTTTCCAAAGAACAGAGCGAATATGTGGAGCAGAAGCACTGCTCACATGCATCTTAACATGGCTGGAAGCAATGGGAGTGATGATGACAGTAGCATTGAGCAGATAACTGAAGAATCAGTGACTCTTTCTTATACACATAAAATTGTATGTGTAGTAATGCAGTAGTCTTTAAAATATCTCATCCCAAAAGAAGAAAAGGATGTGTTCGGCTCCTAAGCATACATACAGCAAGTATTTCAGAAAGTGGGTAAACAATTGCATGACTATGTGCTGTTAGACACATACACAACTTTTCCTCTGAACACCTAAAACAGCTATTGAATTTCCTCTCAGTATTCTTTCTCATGATTTGTATAGGCAAATAGGAAAGCCAAAACTAATGAAAATGTTCTTATAAATGTTACAAGAGGAAATCTTCACTATATAAATCCACGATGCATGCACATCATGAACACAACACACAGTTCTGATCTCCTCATCTTTAAGAAATACACAGAAGCAAGAATTTTTAGAGCAGAGCAGGAAGGGCAATCAGGTTCCAGACCAGTTTCTGTGTGAGGAACTTATTCATAAGTCAAGGTGTTTAATTTTGGGAAAGGGAAGATTGACAGAAAATACATAAGAAAGCTACAAAATCATTAGTGATGTGGAAAGGGTAGATAGGATTCAACCACTCATTGCCACTTCTCATATCAGAACTACAAATTAAGCTACGAGGAGTCATCTTAATTAGTATTAGGGGAAGCTGGTGGTCCCACATATATAGAGTAGAGGATTTGCACAGCTCCTTGAGAGATGACCCTGTGAATGCTAAAAATGTGACAAAGTTACCAAGTCAGCTGCCCTTGTAAGAGGAGTCCTTTGTTATGGGACACACAGAAACCAACCCAGCTCAGGAGATGTCAGTGCCGAAATAACTAAATGCTAAGAAAATACAAATACAAGAAGAAAATATCCCAAATGTTTGGCCTGCTCTTATTCTTTGCTAGACAGTGATGTAACCGGCTACTTATGAACACAGTAGGATACTGGATGTTGAACTAATCATATTGTTGGTCTAAGGCAGGGTGGCTCATTTTATTAAGATGATGGAAGAAAGATGGATTTTTTCAACAAAAAATATCATATAATTAGCTTGATTTATGATCATGAATTCTTGTTCTTCACTTTAACAAAGAGAAAATGCATCATTCTGCTCTTTTTTTTTTTTCCCATATCAAAATGACACTGGCATTCAACTTAAAGACACTTCCAGTTCAGAAAGCCAACATTTCACCATGACATCTTATCTTCAGCTCCCATTGATTTCAAGGGCTGAGCCATCTTGAAATTCTGACGACAGGATTGCAGAGGTAGGGAGACAATAAAGTTACTTTCTACAAGAGTACCAGAAAAAAGAATAATTATTTTTCCTAGATAAAGATTGTCACAAAATAGGAGTTATTTAATCATGAATCTCTACAAACCTCTGGCGTTTTCTGGATGCCCTCCTTCAAAGAACATCCTGTGATCCTGCACATTGAGAGCCTTTCTCAAAACCATTCTCCAGGACTGATTCCTTTATGGGTGGCTAGGAGTGCAGAGGACTCTGTATATCCCAGATTATAAGACAAATACAGTATTCAGATCAATGAAGTTCATAACCTGCATGGGTTTTGTTCAATATAAAGAAGTATTTATAAGCCTTCTGCATGTTTCATCTCTCAATAAATGCTATAAAGACTATTTTGTGTAGCCTTTAAATAGCAAAAACTGTGCCTAGGATCTTTTAATTTGACAACTGTATAAAATGATTTTGTGGAGTATTAACTACTTGGGAAAAAGTCATAAATCCTTTTGTTAACAAGATAGCTATCAGCTACCTGGACATGGTGCCAGTGGGTTGGCATAGAAGAGAGCTGTTGATATGCTCTGGAGAAAGAAACAAGAGCTCAGTTCTAGTTACTTCAGTATTAAAATAACTGCAAAAGGGAATAAACATGAGTCATTTTCTTTGGGGTCAAATTTTTCTTACTTTGTCATGTAAGTATCATGCTGCATTTGTGGTTCTGCAGAATCTATGCAATTCTCATCAAATATCATTCAGTGTTAACCAGAATACCAGTGACTGGCTTGTAGAGTTTGAGAGTGAATTTCAAAACTTGTTTGGGATGAAAAAATACATCATGGCATGGACAGAAGCCTTTCCTCCTTCCAGTGCAAGGATTGGAGAGGATTGATGTCTCATTCCTGTCTCTATCCTTTCTTTCTAAACTTGCAGATTATCTCCCAAGTTTTCACATGATTTAGATCATCCATGACACAGAGCAATCCTTCCTTCTGCCCCAGGAATGAGACTTTGACAACATGATTTTAAGAAATTAGTGGAGAGGTGAAGTATTGAAGGGGGAATCTAACCACTTTTTAAGGGAAACTTGAAATCTTTAGGTTGTTAAACATTTGTCACTCCCAAGAATGTTGAGGAGAAAAATAATAAAATACTGGTTATTTGATTTATCTTAAATATTTGTTGGGGTTTCTGTTTATGCTAGGGACAGAGAGACTGTTTCTTCAGGTATGAGCTAAAGCAATTGCAGATTCAATAGAAAATTACATACCATTTACCAATGGAAAAAAGTAGTTAACATTGTCAGTGTGACAAAAGAGTCATGTCAAAAAGGTTTGATTTCCTTCTTTACAATAACAACATTGATAGCGATCAGTGCTGGAATGATGTGTTCACTTCAGGGATCAATGTTCTCTAAAGGTATTAGGAAAATAGAGGTACTATTAGAACTGATTGAGAGTCAGGGAAAATCCCTTACTGTGTGTGTTGGGTCTGGCTGAGATGGAGCTCCCTGAGAGGGAACACAACCAGGCCAGCTGGCCCAAACCAACCAAAGGGACATTCTGCACCATATGACATCAGCTCAGATGTAAAACCTAAGGAAAGGTGGAAGCCAGAGGGCGTTTGTTGTTTATAATGTCTGCCTCCTCAGCAACCTCTCCACATGCTGGAGCCTGCTTTCTAGGAAGTGAACACACATTGCTCACTAACGAGAAGTAAAGAATAAAACTTGCTTCTCTCCTCATTTATGAGTGCACAAACTTGCACTTTTGTTTTAGTAAACTGCTTGTCTCAACCTACAAGTCATTTTCCATTTTATTCCCTCTCCCCTGTCCAGCTGGCCTGGTTGTGTCCCCTCCCAGGATGTTGCCCTCAATGCAGGGTTGGGTGGAAGGAATGTTGAGAGGCAGTGCTGGTGCTGTGCCAGTGCTGCCCAGCAGTAGCCAAAACCCTGGTGTGCTATCAACACCTTTCTAGCTACCAATGCAAAGCACAGCACTGTGAGGGCTGCTATGGGGAAAATGAACTCCATCTCAGCCAGATTCAATACACTTGGGTGTATGTGACATACCAGACAGATCTTAATAGCACATTTGAAGAAGTATATTTAGAAAATATCTGATTGTAGTGCATAAATACTGCCCTGGAAAGAAAACACCAGATAGGAAATACTGCATAAGCTGCAGAAGAAGGATTATACGGATCAAGAGCTGAATCCCAAGCAAAACTAATCTAAATTAAAAATGAGACATTGCCACTTAATTATGGGGAAAGAGGTTAAATATTGGAAAAGAGCTATGAAAAGAATGTGAACATTCTTCATGTCTGGATACCTTGAGAACAACATGCTTCTTCTAAAGCCAAGATGCGGATCTTGTAACAGGGTAACAGGATGAAATTTAATGACCTACGATAACAAGAAGTAGTAAATTCTGGTCTTAAAATCAACAGAAAATTACATGAATAAAAATTAAGAAAGATTAAAAATGTCACAAATAATGACTCTGCAGACTTGATGGAATCCTTGCTCACCTAGCGCAAGTGCTACTACTGAAGTACCACAGTACTTGGGAACAAAGTCATAGCCTGAAGGACAATCTGCTGTTGTAATGCAACTCAGGGAAAAAAAAGCAAACAAAAATGCTTTGGTTATCTTGGTGCTTGAAGAAAATAGAAACAACTTCCCAGGTATGTTGCAGGGCTCACCTTCAGAATCTCAAATTAAAAATTAAGTAACTTGCATCTTAAAGTTCTGTCAATGGATTGATGCATCTGACTGTTGGTTCTTGATGGAACTGTGTACACAGGAATGAAAAGTAATAAGTATTTCAAATAGAATTTCTGAGTATTTCTGAAACCCAAGGAATGGAAAGAGGAAATTTAAATAGACAGTCCACATATGAAAAAATGCACCATGGAAAGTAATTTCAAAAACCCTAAATTGAACACTTGAGATTTTTAATAAAGTTGTGTTCAATTTTATTGTTGTGTTAACAATAAAACACATATGTACTATTTTCATGGAATTTCCTAAAGGGAAGTGGCTCAAGAAGATCCTTATTAGACCTTAGAGTTATAGTATTATATGAAAATAATAATTTCAGATTATTAAGCATGGTAGCTTGAAATGTCATAAATGTGACCTTTTCACTATACTTAATTAATCCTTCCTGATATCTGACACCAAAAACATGAGATGCTTTTTCTTTTCAGAGTAGAAGAGGGACAGACTTAAAAAAGAAGCTAACATTTCTATTTGGCATTTTGCAATGAAAAGCGTGGCTTTATACCCATTTATTTATCAGCTGCAAAGGTTATATCTCTTTAAAAGCAAGCCAGTACGAGCTCATTCTTGGATACATGAGATTCAAATAAAAACATAAATACTATTTCCTTGGTTTATTTCCTCTGTCATTTTAAAAGTAATATTAAATGTATTTATGCATATTAAATGAAGATAATTACATCAAAACCATTAGGTGAACTTGGGGATGCACTGTTTCTTCAGAGAGTAGTATAGGACAGATAGCAACAGATTGTTCACACACAAGAGCACCACCTCAGCCACACTCTGCGTTTCAGAAAGAGGAAGTAATTGCAATGTCTCTAGCATTACACAACACAGAACTGGAATAGAATTTCTGGCATATTTGACATAAACTTCTAAAATCTGTGAAAACTGAATGTAAGTTGGATGAAACCAAAATCTTCATGAATTAGAGATGGCAGAGATGCTTCCTGAGCCATCGAATGCCTCAAAAAATAATGACCATTCAAACTGCATTAATCTGTGGGTGCTTCTGCACTTCCTTTGTGCCTGCAAGCTGCTGTGCACAGATCAACATTCCTTGGATACCACTTTCTTCTGAGCTTCCCAGTAAGTTGTGTAGAGTATCTTCTGTCATTTCAGCACTCCCAACTTAACAAGAATGTTCCTTGGTGTTGGCTTGTTACTCGCTGTTTCACTCAGCAAACTGAGTTGGAGCTTTTGTACCTTTGTCAGTGGCCCATTTACTCCAGCACTTTTACTCTTCAGGAGAACTGAAGAGCTGCTTTCTTCCCTGTGACTTTAAATGACACAGGCATTTACAGACTTCCAGGACTGCACTTTGTTTAAAGAACCTACACATGATGAATAAGCATAGATTCTCATGCCTTGAAAGTCACATTTAAAATAAGAATAATCAACATATTGCTGTGACTGAGATTTTTTTATTAGGCAAGAATTAGCCAAACAATGTGCTGCCAAGCTTGCTATTGATTAAGTTTGAGATCTAGGTTAATTTCCAAAGGTTGGTTTCACATGGGTAAATTTACTATAGAGAAAATTACTTTTCATTTTAAGAAGTACATATACCAGGCTGTGATGTGCAGTCTGAAACAGACAAAAGCTATCCTTTGTGCAAGTAAACCTATCTTATCAAATCTCTCTTGCAATAAACCAAGATGGATGGGGTGATGGATGAGAAACAATTTACTGCCAAGATAACCTTAGCCTGGATGAGTCTTGCTAACTGCAGCTCCAAATTATTTATCAGAGTTTCCAGAGTTTGTCTTGGATTTGACAAATGTAGACACACGTTAGGCAAAGCTCCGATTGCGTAAACTGAAATCTGTAATCACATATATTTGTTTTATATTTCACCTGTTTTGCATCCTGCTGCCTCTCTGTTGCTTCTGCTAAAATGAAAAACTTTTAAAATTGTGTTATGAAATATTGATATTTTCTGTCTCCTGTACTTGAATAGCAAAAGACATCATTGTCTAATCAATGGAAATAAAATTTTAGATCCATGATTCTACCAACATTTTCTTAAACATAGCCCTCTTGTATTCATAAACAATTCCTGTGACAGACAGTTAACATTTTCTCATCATTATCTGCCATTACCTACATTTTTAAATCATGTTTACAGAACTGCTTTGGAAATTTCAAGAAATTAAACTAAGATTGTTCCTTATCAATACAAAGCATGAGGAGTCATATGTAAGAGAAGCAGTAAAGCTGCAGCATGACAGAGTAAAACTTAAGCAAAATAAGGCTATAGATGGCTTTAAAATTAATGTAAATACTAGTTTAAATATGAAGAGTTGTTTTGCTTGTTTATATATATTCATGATAAATACACAAGTGTAATTAAGCTGAATTAAAATTCAGCAGAGTCTGTAGCACATGTATTTTGTGCACAAGACAACAGAAGTCCCTGGAGTCCGTACACATCAGCACTTAGAAATGTGGTCACATAAACTGTGTTTTGTCAGCAAAGGAAATCGTTGTCTATTCTATAATGCTGTCTGAGATGCAGCAATATAAATGTTAAATGGGAAATGTCATTCAAGAGGACACAGGAAGAGGAATCACAAGGTTCTGGTCTTCTCACTACTTATGCAGAACAGCTTCTGGTACAAACCTGAGATAACAAAGAAATGTCAAACTTTTGCAAATGTCATCTTAGAAAGGTTTAGCAATCTGAAGTCAGTCTCCAGGTGGGGATCACCTCCCCCATATTTTTAGAGGAGATAAGAGAAAAGTGACATAGTAAAATGAGAAAAGTTCAGAGCATACAGGAACACAGAATAAACTATTGGCATAAGAAAATTATAAATAGGCTGATTAAGAAGGAGGCAACTCAGGTAATATGGCATCAGTAGGAACTTACATAGATGAGCACATTCATTCCTAAACCACATAGAGTACTGCCCTTGCAGGAACGAGACTGTTCAGTGCATTGAGATGCTTGAATGAGAAGAGTATGGATTTAAACACAAAACAAAAATCAAAATTGTAATAAATTTTAAAAGAAATCAATTTTTTCTTGATTCTTTTAAAATAAGTCTGGTTTTGCCAATAGTAACAGAATTAACAAGTTCTTCAAGACTTATCTTCAATATATAAATATTTCTGGGTTTAGAGGCACATTCTTATGGAAATATATGGTACATCAATGCATCAAAATAAGAAACGGAGTGACCTTTCCTAAACATCCTTACCACACTGATATACCGTTCCCCACTGCATGATTAAATTAACTGATTGAAATCAAATCAAGCAATAGGGGTGCCACCACTTACCTCATATGTTGTTTAATTTTGGGGAACAATTTAAGCACTTCATTATGTTGACAGGTTTTCCTGAAAAATACATCAGATGTTAGCTCAGTTTAATGTCAGTGCTCACCATCGTGCATCTATCTGCTTTTCTGGCTGTTTTTCTTTATAACAAAGCAGTTATAAATCACTGTCTGAAATGGAATTAAATCAAATGATGCATATCGAGCAAAAAGATCAGTGCCATAAAAACTGTCAGACTGAAAAAATATTAACATGAATACATGACACACAGACAAGGAAAAGTAGTTTTGAACTTCATCTAGAATACAAAATATGGCATCACTGTAGCTACATGAATTTGGACCAGACAAGATATTGGCACTAATTACTAAAGGGTGACACTTTGTAGTCCTCAGCCATGACAGATTCCTCATGGAGCTGAGACATGGGATCTTAATTCTTAGGTAGAAATTAAGCAAGATTAGGCAAGAAGGTTGTTCTGAACAGGCAAGGAAAGGTGGAGTACTGAAAATTTCTCATAATTTCATCGGTTATTTTGTTAAAGAGTGAGTTACATGCTGATATTTGGGGGCCACTGAAGAAACCATGTAAATTATCTATAACTCTTTCCTCACACTTAAAAGAAGCGGAACAAAAAGGAGTAACCTGGAAAGTAAATATTAGCAGGGATACAAATGTCTTGAGTTTCTTTTCTGTAACATAATGTAATTGCTATCTATTTTAATAAGATGTTCAAGAAGCAATGATCCATAAAAGTGGCAATTATTTAATATGTACATCACTGCACTTCAGATACTATTCCCCCGCAACTTCCGTATGTTCTAATTTGTAACTCAGGTAACTGCACAATAGGTATTAATCACAACTCAAACAAAGTGAAGAGCTTCTTTTCATAAGATCAGGGAGAGAGAACATGAATAAAACCAAACCTCTGTTTTAAATCGTCCTTCAGGAACTGAATATTATACAGCCACAAATAAATTAGCCACAAACCTCTGCAAACATTAAGTGAAGAGTTTTACTGAATCGCAATAATTCTGTCTTTGCAAAATAAATTTCAAAATACCAGATTCGGTTTGATTATAGTTTTCTTTCAGAGGGAAAGGTTTACAGAAAGGTTATTATCCTGTAAAAATATATGCACTATTCATTTCTGTGTGTACATAGTGGACATTACTGGATCCTGTATATTCATAGTAGTAACTCTGTGAGGATGCTCCAAGTTATAATTTAATTAAACTACTAACAGAAAACATTATTGAGAGGTAAAGTCACCACATTTCTCTGAACTTCATATCGTTCTATACTACTTAAATTTCATTTAGTATTTTTATTACCATTTTTGATAAAGTATAACTGATTAATCCATATCTGATAAATAAAAATGTACTTTAAAGTACATTTAAATGTACTTTTTTAAATCCTTTAAAGAAGTAAAACATATCTTTCTTCATTATTCTCAACCCATTTTGTAAAGTGTTTGGAATGTCTCGCATTACAGTTCTCTTTTTGAATGGATATGCAATAATACAATTACTGTATAGTAGTATAAAACATTCTCATAAATTATACCTAAACCATAGATGTCAAATTAACAGTGAATTGCCCTGCCTTTTGTTTTAATTTTTCTACTTATTAGTTTACAGACCATGATAATCTAGAAAGGGTCTCCCAGTCATTAGTTTTCCATTATCATTCTGTCATCTGACCTCTTGATGGTGTACTTTGGGGGTGTAAAATAGAAAGTAGACACTCCTGTGAATGCTAGCAGAGAAGGTAGGTAGCTTGTGGGAGAAAGGAAGGTGTGATTTGAACAAAAAACACTGAGATTCAGAAGCAAGTGAATTTCATCACAGTTAAAGAGTCAAACCAAGCTCAAAGCACACTAATCTTGGATTTCCAACATTGGATATTTCCACAGAGTACATTTTCCATAAAATAGATTGGTAATTATTTTCTTGCATTCAGTTATACATTCAGATTATGCAAAAAAATAAAGCAATCACTTCTCCCTTCCAAAGCACCTTTCAACAGCTCATGAGAAGAATAACACAAACATGGGTATCACACTAAACCTTATGATGGGTGGAAGATTTTCACCATAATATAAAAAAACTGGCGAGATTGAAAACTGTGATGTGCTTTACACTTTCTCCCATCTCTGTTTTCTGTTGCTGCAGCTACATTCTTCATGAGAACTAATCAGAGGAGATTGTCATTTGGCCATGGCACACCACACCACACTCCTTGGAGACAGGAAGTTCCACCTTGGACACAGAGGTCATGGAGGCCATCAAACATCTGGAAGACTGAACAAGTCTGCAGAGAAGATAAAGCAGGAATTACTGGAACTGTATTGTCTAGCAGACCTTTGCAGGCACTATATTTTGAAAAACTTGAAAATTACATTAATGAAGTATTTGATCTGATATTTTTCCTCATGAGCTCTAAATCTGAACTTTACATGTATTGTTACAGTTTACTAACTGCTGATTTAGTTAGTGTACTTCACAAATTCTTTCACTAGGCTTACATGCATGCAAGTCAGCCACTGATCAGCACTGCTGCCTGCACAGAAGCAGGCAACATCAGAAAACACAGAGGAAGATAATCCGCACAAGGAGTGTTTTACAACATAAACTAGATTAATGCCATAAAAACTTATCAACTGTGACCTTCCTCATTCTATCTTTTCCCGGATTCCAATTTTCGTCCCTGAATTTCTGCTTACAGTACTCTTAAGGTGCTGATGCACTGGAACAAATGAAGTACAAATTTATTGTTGCTTAAAATATATTAGTATTTTAGTATTGTAAGAATTGTGTTATATTCTATGTCTCTTTGTTTGTTTGTTTTAATCTTAACATACACCAGTTACCTTAGATGAGTCTGAGCACATCAGCTGATTAAATACTAGGGTACTACTGTACACAAGCAACATTCCAAAGAAAGTTCAAATCACTAAGCTAAAAGTATGAAACACTTGATTTTTTTAAGTCATGTGTTAAAAATACCATACCTCACACTTTGAATGAACTCAGCCAAATGCTATGAAATGGCATCAATTTCTTTGTCTAGCAAAATGCTGCCAAGACAGTTATCATCAGATCCTAACTGGTAGCAGTTACGTTACATTAGAGGGAAGTGGTGTTCTTCGAGGTGACACAGAAAGCTTTTACCAGGACAGACAGTGATGGTTAGCTGTATGACATTGTTATTCTGACCACTTTTACATTTTAAAAAATCCTTCTATTATACTTCTACTTTAGGAGTGGTTGCCATCCTGATTTTACAGGCTTTCAAATTGAGAAAAGAAAATCTAGGTATGATAATAAGGCCATATATCAACCAAAATGCGAGATGCACCTTTGCAAGTTGGGAGTCGATCACAAGGCCATCTCCTGCAATACATTTATGTCATCCTAAAAAAATCAAAACATCTTATCTGTTGTTTTCTTTTCCAGTGCACTGTCACTGCACCTACATTTTCACTCAATGTGGTAACTATTCTGCTTTCAAAATCATTCAGAATCTTCTCAGCTTCTCCATATATTCAACCTTCAGATTAAACCTGGACTCCAGTAAAGTCATAGCTTCAACCTTCATGAAATATTTTCTCCAGTTCTCTACAGCAAAAGCAATAAGAGCTCAGCTGGCTGAGGTCACTTTTTAGTTTTTGAAGTGTTCAATTATGCAGCAGGAGAAATGAAATAACTTTCAAGTATAAAGCAAGTAGCTCTGAAGAAAAGGAATGAACACTAAAAAGGGAAAGGTCAGAGTTCAGTTTCCAGATTTTCTAATAGAAGTACAAAGTCCAAAGAGGTACAAACAGTGGCCAATAGAACAGGTCAAACGTGTAAAAAAGGAATATGATGATAAGGCTTATTTTATTTTCAAATGCTCTTAGTATTATATATATATACATATATAATCCTAGCTAGATTATTGATTAATTAAACTTTTCCTTCCTTGTGGAAAACACTTTTTGGAACATAAATGAGGTTTCAATTCACTTAAAACAACGGAAAATCACTGATAGTGAAAGAAAAATTACAGACCTCTGACATGGTGCATGTGAGAACCCTGTATTTTATGCACTTTTTCTACTCCATCTTTTTGTTTGAACATCATCTGTTTAGTATTTGCAACTCCACAGAGATTACAACTGTGCCTGTAGCTAATCTAGAGTGAACTCTACAAAAAATGAGCATTAAGTAGTTCTTGCAGCTGAGGAATTTAGCCCACCATTAGACCAAGGTATGGTTTATGAGCACAAGAAGCTCCATGCTGCTTGTACAACCACATCAGGCTCTGAAGCAGACAGATTCCCAGCAAAGATGAGGGAATTTTCAGCGGAGGTATAACAAAATAAAGTATGACGCTCATTGCTATCCCAATCACCCTAGAGGATCCCTCTAGCAGAAGGAGAGCACACACAGCCCTTTGCTGCTCCCTTCATGGCCCAGAGATGGCACAAGATAGGTCATGATCAGGCCATGGTGTGAGTGGAAAGGAGAGAGTTCAGTGCTCATCTGAAAAATGCTCCCTGTTGCACTGATGGAAATCACAGGAACCACTGTTTTAAGATACATTTCTAAAATGCCTAAAATATGGGAGTTTCAAGTCACCTCTGCCTGCCCTGCTGCCTCACAAGGACAAACCCAGCCAGCCTTTACCCTGCCTGCATGTGATGTGTCAGGGTCTCCTTACAGCTCCAGCGTGCAAAACAACTTGATTTGGATATTGTGCTAAAGTGTGAACACAGCACTCCCCAACTGGGCAATAAAATACTAGCAATGAAAATGTGAAGCTGGAACTGGGGAAAAAACTCCAAAAATCTTCTGCTTTAATGTGAATAATGTGAAAATAATTGAAACTTGCATTCCAGATACGTTATTTAGACTCTGTTTGTTTTTCTTAATATGACTGAAGTAATCGAAATCTTTCATTTATGATTTTCAGCTAATCTTTCCACATTAGACATTGCATTAGACACTGCATCCTTCTCATAGATGGAGTCTAATATTTCTTTCATAATTCATGGATGAGTTTTCTTAATTAAAAAAAAATTAGGATAAATTACTGCTCCTGTGGAGTAGTTACTGTCTTAAACAATAATCACTGCATCTGGATTCTATCACAACTTATTCTGCTATCGAGCACTTTGTCTTCTTATTTTATTGGAAATACCCCTCTCATGGCCTCTGTGGAAATGAGCAATACAATGCTTTTATAACAAATACAGATTTTTGTTACAGTTTGTTCTATTCATTCTGCAGCACATTCTATTTACTGCAGTTCAGCATGATCTCAGAAATCTTTGAGCATACATATTCATATGTCTCTGAGAAACAAAGAAGCATGTAATAAAGCAAATCTCCACGTATCTCCACAGAGCAGTATAAAACTCTTTGCTTCATTCTTACCTTGCCTGATACAATTACAGGTAAACAAATGCACTAAAAATTGTATTTGTTGAAAGCTCATACTGAATGCACACTCAGAGACAGTAGCACAAAATCTCCTCCCCCTTCAGGAAGCTACATAGCATCAACCATTAGAAAGGGACAGTAGCTGTCAGTGCTCTTTCAGCAAAAATATCACTCTTGCTATCAGATCAGATCATGGTTTTGCCTTCTTAAAAAAAAAAAAAAAAGTGCAACTTGTTCAAAGGCAAAAAATATTATTAATAAGAGCCAGCTTTATCTGAAAGTTTAGCATTCCAGTTCTTTAAAGGAGATTGTCTTCAGCAGTTGTAAGCAAAAATGCCTGCGTCATTGATAACTTATTTCTTGATTAAATTAGATATATATTAAGGGATATACAGAGATATGGGAAGCACTGGTACATCTCTGTCCTATAAAGGTCCATTTTAACCAACACCATATCAACTGTACATTGACTATCTTTCAGTATTACAGTTCCACTCTGTTTGCATTGGTCATAATTTAATGAAGATATTTAAAAAGTAGCAATGTATGCCTTGCATATGTAGATTAACAACTCATGTCTCTTAATGCCTTTGATGGTTTGGTATAGGGGAGTTAACCTACAATGCCTCTCTCAGCCCTGAAACTGGTTATATCTGTTCCCATTAAAAATTAAGCCAATTTAGGCTGAGCTAAATGGAACCTGACTTTTTGATCTTAAGAAATGCTGTGACCTTTTATACTGAGCTGAAAAAAATAATCAACGTGCTGCTTTGCATTCCCAGTTCCTCAATTCTATCAAAAAAGGCTCTGTGTTGTGAGAAGGGTTCCTTGGGGTGCTAGTAGCATGTTTATGTCATATTTGTGAAAATCTATCTTCATTTAATGACTCTGTAGCAGCTTGGTTAGCATGATGAGCACAGTTTGGAAAGGAAAGTTGATCCTATAGAAAAGATAGTGATGTGAATTACAAGAGATATTTCATTTCTAACTTGGCTTCTCACTTTTGACAATTAGGGTCCTTGGGGCTGCAAGAACTACTGTCATACAAACAGGTTTCCTTTGGCTGGTGTATTTTGATGACAGATAAACGGCAGCTGGTGTCTGCAGTAATTCTGGATTAGACAAATGCAAAAGTTTTTATCAACACCAGGATATTTTTATTATAAATTTAGTAGCAAGCAACAAGTTATTGTCTTTACTGCTGTGAAAAGTGTTCTCTTTCCTTTTTGCCTCCCTATTTCTTTGTTTGTCAGTTCACCCTTGCTGAGGAAATATTACCTTCCACACTTATCATGAGTCATTTTCCTTATGTAGTTTCTGCTTCCCAGTATTTTGGCAATTTTTCTAAATTCTCTCCTGTTTTCATTCTCTCTCTGCAGAGTACTTTCCCTGTACAAAACTGAACTCAGACTGGGAATTACAGAGCTTTCATCTGCTGACACTGGGGAAAGTGAGCTCTTCAAGTAACATTTTCTTCACTATTCCTTTCTTGTATCACATCCTCTGAGAATATTAGCATCTTTTAGGAGGAAGGAAGGGACTCTGTGTAGCAGGCACTTTGGGAAAGGAGTAAAAAGAGAGTCCAACTAGGACCTCTTTCCCACTCTCCACCCTACCAGGCCCTGGGGACCCTTATGCAACCTCCATAAGGATGCAGGATGAGGACCAGTGATAGAAACCAGTTAAGGATGCAAATGACAGACAGATATGGAGAAGCAGATGAATGAAGGAGTCAGGGATAACTGTAGTACTTGCAACAGCCACAGCTGGACTTCTTCTGCCCAGTGCTGGCTGTACACAAACACTTCTACTCTCTCTCCTATCTGTTGCAAGTGTCCTTGCAGCCATTCATTTCACACTTCATCTCTTCCCATCTTTTCCTCTTCCGTTTCCCACCAGCAGCTATAAGACTTATCCATTGTAAAATAAACGTCTCCGTTACCCTGCTTCTACAGAGAATTTACATGCCTTTTATTTGGTCTTTTTATATGCTTTTCTCTTACTTCATCTTTCACCTTTTCCTGTTATAATTTGCATTTTACCTACATGGATTATCTACACCTCTGTACACAGTGAGACTCTAACACTGGCTGGTTTTCATCATGAACAGATTAAGCACAATAAGTGACATTAAACAGAGTACTGAAGGACATGTCAGGCTGAGGAGGTGAGTGAACTGGCTGAGCACAGACACTCATGTGCAGAACAATGAAAGCAGCAGCCACTCAGCCCAGGGATGTGGGATGTATGCTGCTGGAGGAAAAATTAAAATACTGCTGGGATATCTGTTCCATCAGGCCATGCTGACTATTAGAGTGCAAGATAATAAATGATGGCAGAGCTGACAGTCAGTAAGTGACCCAGAGGACTATTTTGCTGATGTCCATCACAAAAAGCATTGCTTGTAACAAGCAACTTTACAGCAAAAGATACACCAAATGTGTCACCTCTGGAGTTAGTCAGTGCTTCCCTAACCAATTTAGGAACTAACTTGAGAACGGTCCTGCTGATTCAGTGGCATAACAATTTGCTCATCATTCCAAATGGAGATCCCTCCCATGCTAACACAAATATACCCATTGGGATGATTTTTCAAAATGTCTACCTCTTCTCTTGAGGGTTCACTCACAAGGTCGGTTAATATTACTGCATAGAGAGCCTGGTTCTCTTCTCACATGCACGGATTGTAGGCAAGAGCAATGTCTTTGGCTTGAATGGATGTATTTCTGAAAATCCAGGCAAGCATTTGAGCATCCTTAACCTAAGTCTGACAGCTGATGTAATGACTGCTGGCAAAAAGTACAATTTCCATACAATAATGGTGCTGGATTTTCTGTTAGTTCTGAAGGATAAAGAGCTGGCTGTATCTCAGTGAGTGTGTGACATCGATGTACTGCAGCGTCAGGAAAGGCAAATGAGATGCAAGGAGGTATAAATTGAGGTGTCTTCTTCCTCCAGGGGACATAATTATGCATTACTGTCCTAATGAAATTTCAACTGACAAACTGTGTTCTGTTCCTATCACTCATGCCCAGAAATTATGAACTCTGAGTATAGCAAACAGAGAGCAGGACATTCACATGAAAAGGATCTGTCTCAGGACAGACTGCTGAAGAGCACAGCTTGTTCACTTCAGCAAAATGAGGACTAGCGAGAGCAATCCCACCCTAGAAACACAGCAGGAAGAGGGAAGATGCTCTTAAAACTGAAGGACAATGCTGAAAGAAGATCAAGTAAATATAGACCAGCTAGAAAAAAAATGGGGGCTGGAAACAGAAGGTCGTGTATAATAATCACAGAAATGTAGCTTAGCATGAGTGGGGCAGTCTTCAACAAGAAGCATCAGGAATCAGTGTCATTGCTCTATGCCTGTTACCCAAGATGTCAAACAAAGCAGAGCAGTAAGCAGCCCTAACTTCTGAGCTTGAGAACCTCACAGAAGTGCTTGGGTGTTCACCTCTCTCTGGTTCTTCCTTATTTGTTTTCCTGGTCACCAGATTTGTGAAAACAATGCAAATCTACCCATACCTATGAAATTCCAATAGTTCCCAATCAAATCCCTTGTCTTTTTGTTCATTCTAGTAAAATCTGCTTCCCCCAAACACTACTTTACACCTGAGACCCAAGGAGGGAACCAGAAGGCGTGAAGCACTGAACCTCAGCACCAGCAGCTTGGGGGTTTGGCAAGGTGGCAGAGAAGGAAAAAAAAAAACAAATTCTCCAAACCAAATCTCACTCCCCGGCGCAGTGCGAGGAAGGGTCTGCCGTGAACTTGCGTCCACCGTCCCAGGGAGAGCAGCTACCGGCAGCCCCGAGGTGCCTTGGCGCGTCCCTCATGCCCACCCCCCGCATGACTCACACAATGTCTCATTCCCCGCCCGCCCCCGGTGAAAACTTCCCCCGGTAACTTTCCCGATGCCGGTCCCCCGCTACCTCCCGCGACGGGAGGGGCGCACGCACACACACTCACTCACTCACTCATACACACGCATCCACACACACACACCCCAGGCCCCGCTGGAGTCACTGCTGCCGGCGTGGCGGTGCCGGGGGGGGATGTCGTAGTCGCTGCGTCAGTGGGAGCCCGACGGCGATTGGGGGAGGCCGCCCTCTCCCCGCGGTCACGAATTATAAAGTGCCGCCGCCTCCGCCCGTACCTGCTCCCCTCCGCTCGGCAGCGGCGCGCCCGGCCCCGGCAGCGGGCGCTCGGCTCGGCGCCCCCCGAGCTGCCAGCAGCCCCTGGCTGTGCCTGCCTTCCTTGGGGTTTCCCCAGAGCCTGCGCGGCCCCGCTATAAATAACAGCGGCTCGGACATCGAGGCTTCAGAAAGGTGCAGCTTCCTCGCCAGCAACTCCCGGGAGCCCCGAGGGCAGACTGTATGTGAGTGAGTTGCTGTCCCTGCGGTGGGGGCAGAGGGAGGGCTGGGCGGCTCTGCCAGGGCTGGTGCCCGTCGTCGGGGCTGTTGCTCGGGTCGTCCCGGTGGGAAATCTTTCCAGGGAGGGGCTGAGATTCCGTCCATGCGGCTCCTCGGTGGGTCTCATCTCCCCCTGTGACGCCGGATGCGCTGACAGGAAGGGATAAAACGTTTGGGGACGAATACTTTCACGGGACGGGAGCTTCTGAGGGCTTCATCCCTTCGGTCCTCTCCTGCTCCGGACGCAGGTCCGTTACCTTGCAATTGCCTTAAGCTCCCTCTTACCTTGCAAGTGCAACCATCCTGGCTCCATAAAGCGTGTGAGTTTACCGGAGTTTGAATCCTTTCGTGCCGCTTTTTTCTACTCCAAGAATGCGGGAGGCAGTGGCGGGGATGGGAGCGGGGAGGAGGCGGCTGCCGGCTGATCTCTCCCTCTTGCAGCCCCATGGCGTTGCTCCTGAGACTCGGCTGCTCGCTGCTGGCCCTCAGCACCTGCCTGCTCCCGAGGGCGAGGGCCGACTGTGGCCGCGATTGCGCCGCCTGCGCCTACCGCCTGGGACCCCGCGCCGGCATCCACCCCCTGGTAAGAGGGAGCGGGACCGCCCGGTCTCTTGGGGGCCCCGGAGACCCCTCTGCCGGGCCGGGTCTCCTCTCCGCCGTTATCTTTGGGAGGGAGGAAAAGGGAAGGGGGGGGCAAAGAGTCTAAATAATAAAAATAAGTAGTGGGGAAAGTGGCCAGGGTCGCTTGGAAGACCTTTTTCTGAAGGGGAGGGAGAAGAGAGGATCGGACTTCGGGCCGCTGGGGAGAGTGCGAGGCGGGGCCGGAGGGCGCCGACCCAAACCCAGAGTGCACTATGGAGACCCCTTTCCTCGGCAGTCCTCCTGCTGCCCGACAGTGAGTGGCGGCTTTCGGGTATGCGGAACGACGCCAAGCGTCGAGCAGCCCCGCAGGGAGCAAGGAAAAACCGGGTGAAAACGTTAGGAAAAAGGGAAATCAGATGGGAGAGGGCATTTCTGCAGGAGAGGGAGAGTCGAAGCCGGGCGGAATGGGAGTGGGGGTCCCTACCCTTGGCCGGAGGTTCCGCGCCAAGATGAGCGCTCTCTGGGGCAGGAGGACCGCCGAAAAGCGGCGAATCTGCCTGGAATCTCACAAAAAAAAAAAAAGAAAGAAGGAAAAAAAAAAAAGAAAAGGTGGGGTTTAAGCTTAATTTGAGAAGCAGTGCTTTCGGCTGCGAATGTGCCTGTGAAAGATTCCTTTGACACTGGCTTCTAAGACAAACCGTACTAACTCCGGAATGCGAGGGTGGTTTTTCTGTAATCTTTATGATGTTGAAATTATTTATAAGTATCGTCACAGAGGCAACTCAACTTGTAAATTAAGAATCGGGGTCAGGGAAAGTCGGGGGTCCCTCAGCCCTCCTCGAAGAACGTGGGAACTCTGGCTGCTAAGTACTTTCCCAGTGACATCTGTGGTTCTGACCTCAAATATTGAATGAAGAATTGAAGCTCTGCACACTGAAGCATCATGCTCTCGACACACCTAAATGATTTGAAAAGTTTTGTTCCTATGATGTCACTGATTATTTGGGAACATGCAAAAGGAAGTACCCTGGCCTTACACAAATAGGAGCCACTGAGTACTTCTGCTTACTCCAGAAGCTCAAGAACTCTTAATCACAGCAGGTTCATAAGGACAGTATCCTTTGAGTGGCTGACAAAATATTTACCTTTTTATTTTTTTCCTTACATTAGATCTCAAACAAATCTTAGTTTTAATATGAACTAGGGTTAAAAAAAAAAAAAAAAGAAAAAAAAGTGGTAGATTGCCCTTTTGGAAGGAAGGTTATAGTGCTTTTTGGAGTATATGTTCTGGGTGTCTATACTGAAAGTCTCCCTTGTACACCTTCAGTAATCATCCAAGAAAGAATCAGAGTGCCATTCAATAACAACAATTATTAGCTAAATAGGTAAAGAAGTGATGTAGCATAGCTTGTATTTGTCAAACATGTGTGAACAATTTTTAGAAATTAACATTCTTAAATACTAGCAGCTAGTAACATGATAACTGAATTTATCACACTGTATCTGTAAGATACCAGAATTTTCACCTTTTACCTGGTCATTCACACCTCTGTGATACAGTGTGTTCATCTGGCAAGTGGAGGTTATTAAAACTATTTGAGAAAGGGAAAGACCTCTTCTTGCTTTGATTTAGTGCAATCCTAAAGTCTAATTGAAGCTGAGATCTTATTCTCTTTACAACATGAGTATAATATATAACAATAAGCATGGGGTGCCAGTTAAATTATTTTGATGCAAAATATATAAATCTCTTTCATTTTCTTGGACTCACACAAAAAAATCATATGTAAATTTCTCATACTTAAGTGAGGCTCGAGAAACAGGTAAGGCCAGAGATGGACAATGGGCTATCAGAGAATCATGATGGAGTTTAATTTAACATTTTAAAGCATATTGAGTTCCTTAGAAAACATTATCTGTAGTCAGGATAAGTGTTTCTCTTATTGAAAATATTGATTTTTTTCCTTATTGTGGTATGAAAACCATGAACAAAAAAAAAAAAAGAAAAGAAAAAAAACCCCACAACTTTTTTTTGCAACTGAAGAATATGGCTCCACAAGAAGTAAATTCCACTGACACAACATACAATATATACATTAATATCTTCACAGGACAAGATATGAAATACACATACAGGTCCTGAAAAAATTTCTCATAGCCTGAAAATTTTTCAGTACAGTCAGAACCAACACAGCTTAGGACTTTTTTCCTTCTCTTTGATGGTCACTACTTTCCTGCTTGCAAGACCATTGCTTTGATCCTGCCCAATAGAGCCTGTATTTCCACATTTCTGTTGGTACATTTGAAAGATCTGTTCCATACAGAGAAACTAAAGACAGCACACTGAAATACAGCCTTTAAATTACTATTTAGCTATGCAGTGTATTGAAGATACTGAACAGTACAGTGTAGCTAGCTTCTTTGCAATGACCTATGAAACTTCTTTCTAAAATTTCTGACATTTATTTCTAATTATGAAAATTGAATATACTTCTATACTTGCATTATGAAGCAAACCACAATTGCTTTTTAGCTTCCCAATAGTAAATTTAAAAAATAAAATCATAATTCACATGAGTGTAAGGGAGATACAGGAACTATACATGTGGTTTCTTTGAAATAAAAACTTAAGGCCAACCTTGACATACAGGACCCACAAACATGTCTGGTATTCTATCTCTTAGAATGAGACTATTATATCCTCCAGAAAGGGATATGAAGAACCTCAGCACAAACAGGTATTAAATCATCTCTCAAATACCAGTCCTTCCAAACCACTCACAAAGAGAGGCTTGCTCATGGCTTTTATAAACAAGTAAACCTAAGGTAAGGTGGCAGCGAGGTGATTGTTACTATCATTCTCATTAAACTGCATCAATTTTTCAGGCATGTACACTAGAATGTGAAGGAAAGCTGCCTTCTGCCAAAGCTTGGGAGACCTGCAAGGAGCTCTTGCAACTGATAAAACTAGATCTTTCTGAGGATGGCAACACTGTGCCAGGAGACAAGAAAGAGCTGGATGAAAACCATTTGCTTGCGAAGAAGTATGGAGGCTTCATGAAAAGATATGGGGGGTTCATGAAGAAAATGGATGAGCTCTACCGGGCAGAACCAGAGGATGAAGCTACCGGAGGAGAAATCCTAGCTAAGAGATATGGAGGGTTTATGAAGAAAGACTCAGATGATGATGCCCTTGCTAACTCCTCTGATCTGCTGAAGGAGCTTCTAGGAACAGGGGATAACCCTGAAGCAGCACATTATCAGGAGATAAATGAAAACGAGGGGGACATCAGCAAAAGATATGGGGGCTTCATGAGAAGTGTTAAGCGCAGCCCTGAATTGGAAGATGAAGCCAAAGAGCTGCAAAAGAGATACGGTGGTTTCATGAGAAGAGTCGGCAGGCCAGAATGGTGGCTGGATTACCAGAAACGATATGGTGGGTTTCTTAAGCGCTTTGCCGACTCCATTCTCCCTTCAGAAGAAGATGGGGAACCTTATTCCAAAGAAGTCCCAGAGATGGAAAAGAGATATGGAGGATTTATGAGATTTTAATACCTTTTCCTTCATCCCTTTTGTCCTAAATAAGAAAGACTGCCTTACTGGTCATAACTTATTGTAACGTGTTGCTTGTACTGTACAGTTTTTTACTGTCCTTGGTTAATGATGCAACCTGCAATTTGTTCTTACAGGTTCTGTGTTCTTTCAAGTCAAGTAACTAATTTCTGGCTTAGTCAAGTCTGTATTGTAGTTTCCACTCTAGAACTGTTTTGATTACTGTATTCATTTTCTTTAAAGAGGAAGTACATCTACAGTAGAGTTGCTTAACTGTATGTACAATAAATTCTTCATCCTAACTGCAAAAATTCTGAAATGCTTTTTATTTTTCTCCCAAACATTTAATCAAATATCATCTCAATTTTTCTTTGAGCAGTCAGAGCAATGCTAGCCTTTTTTTTTTTTGTAATTGCAGAATTTGTACTACACACACAAGTGAAATACATTTTTATCTTTAGTTTTCTCAGTTTCTGAGAATGCTAGGGTAATAAATAAGCTCTAAAGCAAATATAATTGTATTTGCTATTGCTGCTCATATTTTAATCAGTTAACAGAATAAATAGTTAAAGCCTAAATTTATAATTCAGTGTTCAGCCCGTTCACATGAAAATAAAAAGAAAAATCAAACCTGTTTGACTTTATGCACTAAAAACGTTTCTCCAGTGCACAATACAGTAACATTTTTGATTAGTTAACCCTTTATATACATCCAACACAGAATCGTACACTGGGCCTTAAAGTAATAAACACTTATTTTAAAAGTGGTAAGATGGTTTGTGCAAAATAAACATGTCCCAAAACTGCATATATAACCCTTTCAAATTCCTAATTTTGCAGGGCACCTGACAAATGATTTTCCATGGAACAGCTCTGTGTTTGATTCCTCAGCTGCTGTAAATCACTTTGGCACTACTGCTGGTCAGTCTTTCCTGTTTCAAACAAAGGCAGTATAAGTAAATCTGAGAACAATGAGAAAATCCAACACTAACATTCTAGATCCGTTGGCGCTTACATAAGTGGCACTTACATCAAAGGCCAGCTCCCATCCCAGTGTACACTTCCTTCCAGAATTCTGATTGTCCCTTCTAGATTCCTACTCTGTGAACAATTTCCCCCCATCTACTGCTATGGGTTACTTCCCACCTAAACTAACATGGTGAAAATTGCCTTGACCACTGGCACTGCCTAAAACCATCTGTGACTCTGCATTCAGTAGCTGTATTTCAGCTTTGCACAGTAGCACCTGCTTACATAAAGGGCAAATTAATGGTCTGACTCTTCTCTAATTTCTAGTCAACTGGATCATCTAGGTACTCAGGACTTTTAAAAATTAAGATGTGTTTCAAAATGCATTTAAACCCCTCATCACATACAATTAGTTGTCATCATTTTAGCATTGGCCCTTAGTAATATAGATGGTCTGAAGTGCCCAAAATCATGGTGAAAACTTCATAAACTGTAAGGCATTCTTTTTCCTTCAGTAGTAAACAGGGCACCTTTTACAAGTGCAGAGCTCCATGGCCTTTTCAGGAATCAGTTGTGTTCACTACCACTATACAGAGTTCTTCAAGATGCCACCAGCCAAAGGAAAGGCTTTTTCCCATTCTTTCCTCCACTGCACCTGCCTGTACTGGCTGGTGAACATCACTCAGTCTTCTGGAACACATCATCTGAATGGTTTCATCCACAAGAAACCTGGGCTGTGCACACTGAGCCTGCCCTGGAGCACAAACCCATGAAGGGGATGCAGGCATCACCAATAGGTTTGCTTCAAACATATACTCCAGAACTAAAATGGCATTCTTAATCTTTCACTTCTTTTCCCTAAAAACTTACTTACCTCTCATTTGGCCAAAGAGAGGCCCTTGCCAGCCTTCCAGCTAAAACAAGAATGATGTACTTGATGATGCTAAAGGTTTACCAGTTGCTGTTAACCATCCTTCACAATTAAGAAAAACTTGGTAATTTAACAAGAAATAAAACTCCAAAAGCACTGGAGACCTAGTACGTATATTGAAGAATTAAGGTTTTGATCTACTAAACCTTTACATTTATACCAATGTGACTTTTTTAGCACCATCTTCCGTGGCATTCCTGTAAAAGCTGGCATGCCGTGGCTTGGACAGGTGCTCTCTTTGCTGGGTTAAGAACTGTCTGGATGGCCAGGCCCAAAGCATGGTGGTGAATAGTGCTGCATCCATGCATCCAGTTGGTGTCTGATTAATATATTTATTGATGATCTGGACAAGCAGATAGAGTCTACCATTAGCAAATTCACAGACAACACCAAGTTGATAGGGACTGTCAATCTGCTGGAGGGTAGGAAGGCTCTGGAGAGTTCTGGGCAGGCTGGATAAATGGGCCAAGACCAACAGCATGAGGTTCAACAAGACCAGGTCCTATACTTTGGCCACAACCCCACGCAGTGCTACAGGCTAGGGGCAGAGTGGTTAAAATGTCATCGTCATGGCTAGGCTTTGTGAATGAAGATTTGGGAGGGCTCTATCCATGCTTGCTGCAGGCACGCTGATGGCTGATAAGGCTGATGTGAGATAGGCAAGTCTGGTTGCAAAAGGCACAGCAGAAAGTCTCCGTAGGTGGTACTGTCGAGGCGCAGTTCTTTCTGCATTGTCTTTTCTCCTTGAGACTGATTCTGCGTGTGTTTTCAAAGGAGACAGCAGCGTTATAGATTGTGTGTCTCCACGTCTCCCAGTTGGAGATCAGAGTGGACCACTGATGGTGATCAGTATGGCCAAGGCTGTGGTGTTGTTTCAAGGAGTCCTTGTATCTCCTTTTTGGGGCTCCTCTCTTGCAGCAGCCCGTGGTGAGTTCACCATAGAGCACAATCTTAGGGAGGCGGTGATCCTCCATCCTTGAAACGTGCCCTGCCCAGCAAGAAAGGGACCTGGGGGTGCTGGTCAACAGCAGCTGAACCTGAGCCAGCAGTGTGCCCAGGAAGCCAAGAAGGCTATTGGCACTATGGCTTGGATCAGAAATATTGTGGCCAGGTTCTCCCTCTCTACTTGGCATGGTGAGGTCACACTTCAGGTGCTGTGTCTTATTCTGGGCCCCTTCATTCAGGAAGGACACTGAGGTGCTTGTGCCAGTCCAGAGAAAGGCAATGAAGGTGGTGGAGCTGGAGCATGAGTCTGATGAGGAGCAGATAAGGGAACTGAGGTTATTTAGCCTGAAGAAAAGGAGGCTCAGGTGAGACATTATCACCTAGATAATGGGTTGGTAGCCAGATGGGGGTTGGTCTCTTTCCTCAGGCAACTAATAATAGGATGAGAGGACACAGTCTTAACCTGTGCCAGGGGAAGTTCAGGTTGGACATCAGAAGGAATTTTTTCACAGAAAGGGTGACGAAACATTGGAATGGGCTGCCCAGGGAGGTGGTACAGTCACCATCCCTGGAGGTGTTTAAGGAAAGGCTGGACATGGCACTTAGTGCCATGGACTAGTTGACATGGTGATGGTTATCAAAGGTTGGACTCCAAGACTTCCGGAGTCTTTTCCAACCTAATTGATTATGTGATTCTCTAAGTTTATAAAGGGAAAAAAATATACCTGATACAAACTTCTAACTGTTGTATATGCATACAACCCAAAACAGGAGTAAAGACAGGCAAAGAGGAGGTGTAAGTCTGTTTCAATAGGCAGGTGGCAACGTACCTGAAAGGGGGATGTAACTTTGATTCATTGAATGAAATAGCAAAGCTGAACAATCCTTATTCCTTCCATTATAACTGAAAATATCTCCAGTCAGACACTTTCTTGCTTTAATAATTATAATTTAAAAGGTGTGGAATTAGAATGGGATCTAATTTCTTCTGTTGATGTGGAATTTCTTATTTTATGACTTTCAGTTAAGTCATCATTCAGGTGCTCTTTAACACTAAAGTGTTCTAATATTTTGGGTAATTAACAATTCAGATAAAATCAACTAAAAATGTGCCAGTGAATCAACCCAGATTTCCTGAATCACAAATCAAAAGTAAGGTTGAAGATAGAGTCTACTGGTCTGGGAAATGAAAACAGGCACCTCCCTCTTCATCTCAGTTCTGAAAGGTTCCCCTAATTTTCCTCTTACTATATATTCCTAGAACTATCACTTCATCAAAAGATTATTGAAATAGATGTATTGCATTATATAAATAAAAACAGAAAGGAGGAAAACCTGATGTCTAGAAAGAAAATTAATTGCAAGTGTATTCTAAAGGAAGAAATGTTATCCTGGGACCAAAAACAAGGTTCTACATTTCCTTTCCCTGGCTTTTCTCATTGTTCCAGGATATGATCAAATACAGCATCATTGGTCTGAATATTGAGTAAGTATTAAAAAAAAATAATAATAATATGAACAATGAATGCTGGAAAGGTCTTGACCAGTCAAAGAGATTAGTGCCTCTGCATTAGGAACAGAGGGAAGAAAAAGATAGTCTAATTGAGGTTACACAAGGATGAGTTGGGCTTTTTAATAGGAACTAATTACAGGAAGGAATAAAATACAAAAAGAAAAAAAAAATTCCTGAATTAAATGAAGTTCACATACAGGAGCAGATCACGAGGGAGAGAAGTTGATGAATAAAACGATTTCTGAATACGAACCAGCTGAAACTCTGCCTGAAAACCTAATCTTAAATCTTGGGATAATGAGGAAAATTCATAAATTCATTCCCAGATTTCAGATTAACTTGGCATTTTTCATGAGCTAAAATATACAGAGTGTAACTTTGAATTTCCTGTTTGTTTGTTTTTTTCTGGTAAATTAATACATAGTATTATATATAATCAATATAAATAGCTACAAAATTATTATTACAATCATTATTTTGTAATTATTTCTAAATACTTGCAGTAATTTACTTTATAATTGTTTATAACTATATCATAAATATAAGTAATTATAACATCTAATGTTGTTAGCTGTTTCAGATAATGTTTCCCAAGATAGAATCTTTAGAAGAACAGAAACATGTTCTAATTTAATATGCTGAAATAAGTATTATTATACTATGTTCAACACAGACTCTAAAAGTGCACTGGCTCATTTTAATTCTGAAGGGAACTTAATTAACAAGAAGCTAATTTTTCGGTGTGTGGTATATAAGGACCTCTGTCATTAAAGGTGGTTTTGGAGGCCTACATGTAATGCAAAAAATCACAAATTCATAGCACAACTCTATAATTTATGTTTCCATCTCAGTACCTGAGAAAGTTTTCCTTACAGCTTATTTCCTCAAGTGCTACAGAGCTCAGCTGGCCACAAACAGCAAATTTCCTTTTTATACCAACAGGAGCATCCTAGAATTTACAACTCAAAAGGCAAATGAACAGTTAAGTCCTCTGACCCTAGGTTGCTTTGAGAATTAATAAATTCCTGGTACAGGTTAACTGGCCCTGAAACCTGTGGCACTCCAAGGAGCATACTGTATTTCTGGTCTTTCAAAGCACTAAAGAGGGGGTCTAAAAAGTCACACAGAGAACAGTGTAACCACTTCCCTATCAGTGTCTTAAAACTTCCATGACTTTCTTCAGTTCCTAACAGGATGAGAGATTCAAGCATCATTAATGCTTTCCATCTACCTGACTAAGCTTTACAGTCTGGTTCCTTTCTCCAATAGCAGACACTTCGGCAGTGTGCAGAGTTCATCTCTTCCACTCCCTTTGCAGTCCTGCCACCTCTCGTAGAAATCCCTTTGTTAGCCTCAACTCACAGCCATGAACATACTTTCACCACCCGCCAGACTGAGGTTTGCTTTCCGACTCAGACCATAAAAGGCAACTGTATGTATTTAACTGGAGAATGACTGAGAGATCCAGTTCCAAGTCATAACTGTGGAGGTTAGGTGGCTATTTTTAGATTTTTTACTTATAACATTTTGATCATAATCCTTAGTTCTAAATGTCAAAAGGAATGCACCGGTTACATCAAACCTATATCGTAACCATATTTCATACCATCATAAGTACACAGCAGTTACAGACCACTATTCCATCCACCTGATAAGGATAGGGAGCTATCCTTAGCTGTAAGCAAATGTAAGAACAAGGCAGCAAAGCCAGCTGTAAATCATTAATCCAAGCATTCAATTACTAATCCCATCAGCCTCATTTAAAGCATTTAAACTGGCAGTTGCATATCCAATTAACTGTTGCTATAGAAAATGAAAATGCTTAGAGGTATTTGACAGACAAATCTTTACTAGTCCAGCAGGGATTTAGACAGAATTTGTTTAATTAGATTGTGACTTTATCTAAATTGAGCATTTACTATAATCCTTACTGAAACCATGGAATGAAATTTTTCATGGGTAAATAGTCACCACGTCTATAAGATGTGCTTTTACACTCTGCTAAAACATTTATTAAATAAATGTTTAAAATATATTAAAAATAAAACATTTCTTCAAAGCAGTGCACTTCACTGCATTCCTTTCTAGAGGAGGAGGCTGACATATCCTTGTACACTGATTATGAGTGCCAAACCTTTTTTTGGCTATCCATCTCTGTAGAAGCATACATGACTTTTGCCTCTTGGCTTTCTGGCATTATTCTCTTTCTCAACGCAGTCTTCTCCAGCCCTTTTGACTGCTTGCAAAAGATCCTGACAACCCTGTATCTTCCTACTAGGTTTAAATGTATGCACTGACTTGCACTCCAAGTACAGTGAGATCTGTGTGCATACATCTGATATTAGCTCAATTCAAATCCAATCCATATAAAATTACAAGACACTGAGTTATGAAAACTGCTCCTATGAGAATCTGCATCTTAATTGTTAGACTTCATGCCCTCAAAAATATTCTAAAACACTTATTCAAGTAATGCTTTTTTTCCCTCTCATGAACTGGAGACAATGGCAGTAGTAGCACAAATAATAGGTGATTTTCTCTAATAAAAGTGGTTGAGGGAGACAAGCTACATAAACCTCTCTAAGAACATATACACTGGCATTTTTCAATCATGACCTGCAGTATAAAATGGTTTTGCAGTGGAACTTTCACACTTCCTTACATTTCCATCTCTGCAAATAACTAGCTGACAAGGGCAGGAAATAGGGCTGAAATTTCAATTGTACGACACTTGTCCATCTGGAAAAGCGTTACATAGAAGAATACCATTTTTATTTTATTTTTTGTTAATACAGCATAGCTGTCATGCTGTAACAGCAAATGACATAGTTAATGTGACAAAGTCATTCTTAGAACATGATGAACTTATTCTTTGCCCAGCAGCAAGGAAAAAAAAGCTGTCAACTTCCATCTGAACAGAAGCCGTGGAAACTAGTCAAAGAAAAGAACTTCTATGGGAGCCCATGCATGCCTAAACTTTGCTTACCAAGCTATGGATCAGCAGACCCAAGATAGGAAAGATGTTTTACTCCCAGACATCCATCATACTGAGTTTCTCTGTAATAACTGAGACAAAAGTTTTGAAATTACATTCTCAGGCTAGACTAAGAGGTTCAGAAGCAATACCTTCTCCCTTTGAATTCTTCAGAGAATTTCTGTAGTCCTCAGCATTACCAGCACTTAAATTAGAACTTCTTTTTTCAGTATACAAGAAGAAAGGTAAATTATTTATGAGTACATTCAAGTGCCATTATACCCACATGCAAATAAAGAAACCATTCTAGTAAAGGAGCCCAATTGCTTGTCATTCAAGTTGAAAAGGGTTAAAGAGAGAAAAGAATATATAGTTCTATAGTCATAAATAATTTCAGCCTTTCAATTAATTGGGAGGCAGGGAATACCATTTGACAAGAAGAACTGGTCAGACTACATACATAAAGAATGTATGTCTGACTAACCTACTGAAGACATCACTTTCATTCCTGCCTTCTTTTGGGAAATAGGATATTTCACCCTGATTTTACATGTAACAGAAAACTTAATAGTTTTGGCCTCTGCTCCTTTGCCTAAAACTGTCTCCAAGATACCGAGTTATTTTAATTTGTGAAGAGCACAGTCAACAGCAGCTTTTCCCAAATGACATGCATTAGGGATGTGAGGTTCCACAGCTTAAATTTTAAAGCGCCTAGGCACAGTAATGACAGGCTCTGTGTTTCGTGTCCTCTTCCGAAGGAATGGTACTGTCAGCTGTGTGTTTTCATTGGGATGGAGCAGCAGAAGAGCATTGGTGCCCTGCAATTTGTGCCCTTACACACATAATGACTGTAGTCTCACTTGGATACCTGATACCACACCTGGATACCACCAAGTCACAAGGAGCACAAGCCTGCTGCTGCTGAGGCACATACTCAAAGCACCTTCTCAGTCACAGAGTGGAGCTGCCCTTTGACTGACATTGTAATTACCATTAATTGTAATTAAAAACTGGCAGAACATTAAGCACCGGCAGGTTTAGATGTGGATATAGAGAAGGAACACCTTCTATGATGGATGTGGCACACACAGGACTGCAGAGGGATCCCTATACATCTACACAGACCTAAGCTGTGATTTCTCTTTAGGCCCACTGTAGGATGGCTTCAATCCATTAGCTAAGGATTTTCCTTACAGTATTAAAAGTCTTTCTGTGTAAGTTTTGCTTGGCTTCTTGCCAAACGCAGCTGTGAGCTCATCAGCTCTTCCACCTCCCTCCCAAAAAGGAAAAAAAACCAAATAGCAAAAAGTAAAATGTAGTAAATGAATATATATATATTTACAGATATTCATATATAGACAACTAAATACTATGTACATATAATACAAGGATTCCAAGAAATCCCAAACAACTCCCCAAAAAGGGGAAAAGGGGAAGGGGAAAAGGACCAAAAAAAGGGTAAAAACAAAACAATCCCACACAATCAAATCCCAGGAATTAGCTCAGTAAAATAACTAATACAAACTCACCAACTTCCCTTAGGAGAAGTGAGTTTCTTTCCTCCTCTGCCGACACAGACAACAGCCCTTAGCTAGGCCCTAGCTCATATAGATAAATTAAGCCTAAACACTGAGAACTGCCTGCTCCGTGCTCACCCGACAAGGGAGAGAAGAGGAAATAGAGAGAAACCTCCCTCTCTGTCTTTATGCACCTGATTACGTAAGGGAATGATATGGAATACTTCCTTAGTTTTGTCCCCACTTTCTAGGGAAGACCTACAGACAAACTCCCACACTTTCTTAGATGTCTATGAGAAGTGCACACTCTCCCCTGGTTGCAGTAGTCTATAGTTATCTCCTGGATCACACCTCAGCAGTATTACAACAGCTACCTGATGCGGCAGCTCCTAATTTTCAGTTCAATGGAGATTAAATTAGTCTGTCTGATTGTGTGATGAAGTATATTGAACTGATTAGAAGGAAAAACAAAACAAAACACTTCCCATGCATCCCTGACCAACTTCATCTTGAGATAGGATGACAGGTTCATTGCAGAATTCATTGCCTCTTGGGTTCTCTGTTGTAGTCCTGAGTTTTGGTCAAAGCTATTAGAAAGAATATGGACAGATCCAAGGGATACATTAAGTTTGTGCTGAAGATTTTATTTCCTTCTGATAAGTTAATAAAACTACTACCTGGAGTTCATTTAATATGTCATAGATACCTGGTGAGATTTCAGGCTGATGCCTTTGACCTCTCTGGATCAGAAGTATTTCTTGACACATTTAGGAAACAATTGTAGCTTTTTCTGCCCTTCTGAAAATTAAAATTATTAAGGCAGGAGAGTTAAGGCTGAAACATAGCCTGTGTAATAAGAGATTTCCACTTTTCATTTTGTGTCCTATATTGAATTACTCTTAAAACTCAATTATGTGAGTAAATTCACTATCACAGACACTATATGCTTCTTCTTTGGATCCTTATAAACTTGGACATTTGATTTTAATATAAATTCACTAACTTTAACAAATACTAGTGACCTGCAGACAGCTGCTTTTCCTCACCGGTCCTTAACATTGCTAAATAGTTTATCTTTTGAGGAATTTGGGAGGGAAGTGTGTTGTTTTGCTTCTCCAAATACATAAATACAAATTGCCACATGATCTGCAAAACTACATTGATTGTTAGCACTGATACAATATTAAACTATTTTGAATGTCAAAGAAAATTCTTCCACAAATTCAGCAAAGATCTAAAGAACTGAGTCTGCAGAAATGAGCTTTGTCAGAAAATGTTAAAATATCCCTTAATTTGTCTGTATTTGTCAAAGCATTGTTTGTCACATTTGCAACATGTAAATGGCATATATTAAGTTTTTAAAAGACAAACACAAGCCATTCAGCTGCCCAGTAAAACAATTATTCATCAAGCATTTAATAATCTCATTTTACTAAATCCATATTTTTCTTTTTGGCAGTAGAGTTCTAAGTTTTACATGCTGATAGTGCATTAATTTCTTATTAATATATCAATAAATACTTAATAACCATTTATAAAAAGCTATGGGATATAGTAATTACTAGTAATTAATAACATATATTTAATGTACCTATAGCAGCTCAGCAGTGAAGATGCCTTTCAATACCATTCAGCTCAGCACCTTGCAGGAAAGTATCTTCACATTCTCAGTAACAAAAGGATGCTGGCCAATGTGTAATCCACCAGAAATACTCAAAAGGTCCAGCTGGCTTGAGCAGAAGGTAAATTTCTAACTCTAATCTTTACTACAAATCAAAAGGCCAGTAAAATTGGTTATGCTTACTTTTACTATGCAAGGCATATATCAGTTTTGACAATTTTGTATATCAGAACAATCATATATTACTGAAACACTCTATCACCTTGACAATCGCAAGTGTGTCAGAGGATTTACACCATGAGAAAATCTCAGCCAAATCCCTCACTACATGGGCAAATTTTATCATATGTGTTTGCCCAATTCTTATGCACAGAAAAAAAAAGGATAGTGATTTACTGTAACAGACTTGCTTGATAGACTTGATAGGCTTAATTTTATATGCATCTATGCTGGTTTTAGCTCGGGTAGAGTTAATTTTCTTCATAGTATGGAGCTCTGATTTGGATTTGTGCTGAAGACAGTGACAATATCATAGAGATATTTCTGTTCTTGCTGAGCAGTGCTTACACAGAACCAAGGCCTCCTCTACTCGTACTGCCACACTGGTGAGGTGGCTGGGCGTGCACGGTAAATTGGAAGGAGACACAACTGCGACAGATGTCCCCAACTGACCAAAGGGATATTCCAGACCATATGACATCAGCTCAGTATATCAAGTGGAGGGAAGAAGGAGGAAAGGAGGTTGTTTGGAGTTATGGCATTTGTCTTCCCCAGAAACCATTACATATGATGGGGCCCTGCTCTCCTGGAGATGGCTGAACACCTGCTTGCGCATGGGAAGCAATGAATTAATTCCATGTTTTGCTTCGCTTTTGTGCATGAATTTTGCTTTCCCTATTAAACTGTCTTTGTCTCAATCCATGAATGTTCCAGCTTTTACACTCCCAAGTCTTTCCCTTACCCAACTGGTGGGAGAGTGAGTGAGCAACTGCATGGGACTTGGTTGCAGTCTGGTGTAAAACCATGATGCCTTCCTATGACTTCTCTTAACTCCTCATAAGGTGGAGTTGCCTCAGTTTAAAATGACAAAATGTCTGTCAAGGAAAGTGAAGAATCTTCTTGGACTAGAAACAGGATCACCCCCTCTCCTGGAGCCACCACAACCTTTGAAATTAAGAGGTTCCAGGAAGGAAAAAAGGGAAAAAAAAAAAAAAAAGGAAAAAATAGAACAACAGTTCTTTACTACAAAAATATAGAAAAAAAAAAAAAAAAAACAGAACACGCAACAGCAGCGGCACCGAAACCGAACAGTGAAGTCCAATTTGCGTTCAGGTGCAGTGACGGCCGCGAGCGGCGGGGCGGGCGCTGCAGTGACCACTGGCGGCCGGCAGGGGCGCTGCGGGAGCGGTGCGGCTCCGAAGCGTCCGCGGGGTCCGGGTGGGTGCGGAGCTTCCCCGACCGAGTGCGGGTCCCTGCCGGCACGGGAAGGGAAGGGGAGGGCGGAGTGGCCCTCTCCTCGGGGCGCCTGGCTTCAGCGCCGGCAGCCACCGAGGTCCGAAGCCTCAGGGGGAAGAGTTGGGGCCCTCCTGCGAGCAGCGAGCGCAGNCCACCCAATAAAACAGAGGTCAGCCAGCCCCCTATTTTTCATTTTCCCTCCCCTCCTCCCTTTTTGCTGTTGTCTCAGCCAAAGTTACCTGGGGGACAAAAAAAAAAAAAAAAAAAAAA
>VXAU01004910.1:1373677-1405097 GCA_013399695.1 Formicarius rufipectus
TTACTGGGGGGAAAAAAAAAAAAAAAAAACACCAAGCAAAAACCACACCAAAAAAAACCCAAACAGAAACCCACACAAAAACAAACAAACCCATACAAAAAAAACAAACAAACAGAAACCCACACAAAAAAATAAACAGAAACCCACACAAAAAAAAACAGAAACCCACACAAAAAACCAAGCAACCAAAAACCAACCAAAAAAAATAAAAATAAAAAAAAATAGTAAAAAAAACCCAGGGCCTCTCCCACTGCCTCAGAGCACAGGCAAAAGAAACAAAGTCCCACCTTTGCAGAGAAGTTACTAGCTTTTCAGTGGAAGAGCCATTAAAATCTGAGCTATAAAACAATGAAACCTTGATGTTTATCTCCCTCCAGCAGAGACTTGCCTTCCCCCATGCCTAGCTTTATATCTGTGTGAAAAATTCACCCAAAAGTTCAAAATTATAACAGGAGTATATAGCAATTGTTCAGAGATACTGGTTTACTGTCATTTTTAGGCATTCTCAGTTGTGAGGTTATTTCTGTTCTTGATCTTGCTAGTGTACCTAAATTGATCTATTTGTGCTGTTTCATACCTTTAATAGCTTTGTTATGATTAAAACAAATGCCATATGTGAAGGTTTGTTACTGGAAGGTCAACAATAAAAATACCACTCAAAGAACTGTTTTAATGGCTTCTCTGCTTGCAGCTTCTTTTTTTCTTTTCCAGTGCAGTCAAACGTTGTGGACAATTTCATTCCTGTGCTTTTAATATCATTTAGGAAACGGAGCTTCTGGTACAAATTTAAAGAAATGTAAGTTTGGGCCTAGAGAGAAGTTATGGTGCACATATCAACCAGGAGAACTGGTTTCTGTTTGCCAACAAAATTCAACGTTTTGAAACACTGGGACAAAACTAAGACAAAAAGCCACACAAACACTTATTTTCCAAACGCCAAGCAAGTCTCTAAAGGATGCACCAAATCTGGCTGTTGGTGAGCAGAATGTGACCTATCCAAAATCACTGTGTGTACCCTAAGTCCCTTGTCACCACATCAACTCTACCTAAAGCTAGCAATGAGCTGTAACACTCCACTACCACACCGAAGCCTCTAATTTAAGTATATAAATTACTAATCATCACTGTCATTTTCACTAGATATAGGATGATAGCTGCCCCTTAGGTCAGTGTAATGTAAAAGCAGGGAAGTTATGTGTTTGCATGCTTGCATAAGCATGTGCTTTGGAAACAGGCTCCTCCTGTTAACTTACAGCTTGCAAAGTTCTGGTTGTAAAATCATTCCTCAAAAATGTTGTTCACCTTGAAATGTCATCGCAATTAACAATCGTCAGTCTGTTTCATAACCAGGAATTCATTCCTGAATCATATCCACTTCCCTTCACTGTAACCTGCTGGTTTTGGCATGTACTTATCGATTACAGTGAGACACTTGGAGATACCTTACCCACCTGTTTTGTGTTGGTTGGTGCCTTGTTTGGAACCACAGCTCATTGAGGTTTTTAGATCTGTCTTCAGCTTCAGTGGGTGTATTTCACCTTCCCCTTTGCCTGAAACTTAAATACAATATTCAACAATTCATTGTGTATGGAAGCACATCTCTTCCATAGAACTATTCACACTGACAGCAAAGAATTTCCACCATTTTTTTTGGTGTAAATTATATGAAAATATGTGACCTATCATTTTAACTGAAAAATATCTTATGGATCCCCTTAAACTCTAAGCTGAATTGTGTGGATCAGAGCACACTGTGACTTCATTAAAATTTTTCTATGCCTTACTGACAAGACTTTTAGTATCACTTTTTCAAAATGCAAAGTACAGCAAATAAAGTAGTGCTCTCTTCATTGCCTTTTTACAAAAACAGTGTGGAAGATGTCAGGGTGATCGAGACAAGCTGATGTCACAGGAAGGGCACACTCTTAGGGACCTAAGTAGGAATATTGCTTTCTAGTCAAACTTGGGGAAAAACAGTGATGCTACAGTGGTGCAGGACTGCTGTTTTAAAGCTGGATAACGCACGTATGGAAAACTGAGGATCGACAACAATGACAACTGTTTTAGGGAGACACATTTATGATAGCATCTCTTGTCTTGCTTCCATCCAAACCAGCTGGAAAACAGTAATTTATGATGTAAATTAAGAAGTGTTTAACTTTGTAACTACAACCAAGTAGCAGCAGAGCGAGGAGAGATCATTTGCTCTCCAAGCCCTTGGCCAGGTGGTTCCCCAAACGGGATGGAGCCTGCGGCGCCCCCGGGACAGCCGGAAGCGGGATGACCGTCGAAGTGGCAGCAGCAGTGCCTTGGGGAAAGCTTGGCACCCTGTGCCGCAGAGCCGGGCGGCCCACCGGCATCCCGCACGCATCCGGCCGGGAAGCGCCGCCTCCGCCCCCGCACGGAGCCAAACCTTCGGGTCGGGCAGGGCACGGCTACATAAGCCCTGGGCCGCAGGGGGCGGGCAGGTGCAGGGCAGGCAGGATCTGGTGGTGAGCGTGGGGGCTCTGCGGGGCCGGGCGGGGGATGGCGAAGGGGAGGGAGAGAGGCGGTGCTCAGCCTCGCTGGGGCAGGGGGCGATGGAACTGCAGCCGCGGGGAGCCAGGAGTCACCGGCGGGGCACAGCCTGGCGGCGGGGCGGTCGGTCGGTCGGTCGGTGGCGGGTGCTCATTCTATTGAGCCATTCCCTTCTCGCCACAAGCACTGTGAAGGGCGTGTACAGGCAAATGCAGGGTGAAAATCAAGGCTCATAACTCGTTTCTCTGTGGCCGGTAATCGGCTCACAAAGGCGAATACGTGGTGTCATTTCGGCTGTACGGCACTGGAAAATACACACGATGTGGTAGCGTTCCATTTGCCTCTCTCCCGAAACCGTCACGTTGCCCGCTAAGTAGGACACCTTCTTTCCTAAGGTTTATACCGCACTCAGTACTTTTTTTGTTTAGCTAACATTACCTTGTAGTGAAAACAAAGTGCTCTGAAGCAACATAGCTGTATGAAATGTATGTCACTAAACCTTTTTAAAGGAGAATGGGAGCTGAGGACTCCACGATGAAAGAGAAGGTCTGTAGCATCTGACAGAAGACATTTGCTTTAATCCTAGTAAGGAGCCAATAACTTTCACAAAACAAGTCTTTAATAATGTACTTTGTATCTGCACAAAATAATAATGCAAAAGAAATAACTGCTTGAATGTCAATCTCTTGGGTTTTTTTAGTCAATATCTCAGTGTTGTAATCTGTTGTATTTCTAGGTTTGCTTAACAGAAGAGTGGTGTTTGTACCTGAGGAATCATGTTCAACTTAAGATGCATCCGGAAGTTATTCCAGCACCTGAAATTTTTCATTTATTTAATTTTTGAGAACCTTATCTGTATATTTCCACGATGCAAAAAATGTTTTGCTGGTGAAATCGTTCTTATTACTGGCTCTGCAAATGGGATTGGAAGGCAGATTGCCTTAAAATTTGCTCCTTTGGGAGTAACTTTGGTTCTTTGGGACATTGATGATGAAGGTAACAAAGAAACATGCACATTAGCCCACCAAAGGGGAGCTAACCGGGTGTTTGTCTACCATTGTGATGTCAGCAGTAAGGAGGAAGTCTATGAAAAGGCGGACATGGTAAGATTTAACTTCTTACTTTTGAATTTTCTTCCTTCTTTTTTAAAAGTATGTGCTATTGAATTTTAATTTTTTTTTTTTTTTTAGAAACTGTACTGTTCACTAAAGTTAAGTAACTGTGTAGGGCAATGACTTTCACTTTTTGACAAGTCACTTCTAGATGGACTTTAAACTATGTTCTCAATAAAGTTACTGTGTTTAGGCTGTTCTGTAGTATTTATCCGTTTTCAGTCTTTGTTGTAAGATGGTAGCTTTTAGATTAAGAGTATGGTAGAACATGCAGTAGAGGTTGTCTCCACGTGTATTAGCTTGTTTAAGCTTTAAAATTTCTTCAAGATATCAAGAAATAATTTTTTTTAAATATCAGTGTGTATTATAAGAGGAGGGTTCTTTCCTTTGCCCATTTGTTTAGAAAACTGTAGTTCTTAAAAGGTCATGTGGGATGTAATGTTTTCAGAATTGTCATCAGGGTCTCAAATTGATGATTCAGCTTCAGTTTATTTTTTGGCCGTGTGAGCTAGGAAGCTCTTCTGCTATACTGACCTACACTTCTTAAACTGTTACCTTTTTTATCATTATTAGTGTCAGAGTCTAGAAACTGGACATTACATTAATATTACTAACTTTTACTTGTCCTTAAACTGCCTGAAAATATTTCCCAGCAAAACTTCACCACTCTGCCATTTTTATCCAATGATAGATTCTTGTTCTGTTACTTCTCAGTGTATGCTCTTATATACATGACTGTCAAGTCTTTGACAATCTGTGTCTGAAGGCATACATCAGAAAAATTAGCTAAGATATTTTATTACATGTGAATGTTGATACATTGATTCAGAATAGCCTTGAAATGTAGCATTAAATTTCTATGAAATTTGGGGAGAATGCTCTTTGTTTTGTAGTTGTTGCTTTTCATTTTGACCAAAACAGATTTTCTGAGCATGGCTATGAAAGTTTGAAACAATTTTTTCCCCCTCAGAAATTTTTGTATGAAAAGTACTTGTAAAGGTTAAGTTGGATTCAGGATCTGTAAATATCTGGAACTGTCACTCTCATGCTTCCCATCAGCAAGGTATTATTTTACCCACCCCTGTTAGCAGCATTTAGGACATAGGCAGCTGACTGTGCACAGTAAAAAATTCCCCTTGGGGCCATTAGTGCTAAATGTTAAGAACCACAGGTGGTATTGTAGTATTATTTGGACAGTGGTGTAATTATAGTACCTTAATAGTATGTCTGCACAGATGAATAAGTTGCTGAGTGTCCTGTCCTGTGCTGACACAATGCGCAATATTCAAGGAGGGCAATCCTTGCCAATGACCTGGTCGGTATAGATGATGTGATCTGTCACTTGTGTTGACAACTGCTACAATTTTGGAGTAGCAATCGCAGTAATTTCAGCAATCTTAGTATCTGTTATCACTTCCAAGCAAGATGAAAATTCTATCTGAGCAATTTGTGGTCAGTACTTCATATATGACATTTGACTTTTATTTGGAATAATACTACCAAAAAACACCCCAGAATTTCTTCTTAAATCTTATTTTTACAAGTGAAAATAAAGACTTGCCTCAGAATTTACCAAGATCAAGTATCTAAAAGATAGCCTTTATGAAAGTATGGCTTCAATGCAAGTTTAAAGTGTTATCTGCTTCTTACAAAGGCATGTACCAAAATGAGTAATTTAAGTTTATGTAGGTAATTTGTTTGTAGGACTTCCTTGTTCATGCTGATCATTTTGAAATTATTTGCCTGCTCCCAGTTTAACACAGTCTCAGAAGTTTGTTTTGTGCCCTCCAGTAATTTTCAAAATCTCCAAACACATTAACTGAATCAGCCACAGGACTCCAGACTGCAGAACTTGCTGTGCCCATATCAGCAAACACTACACTGTAGGGCACAGACTGACCTGCCAACAGGAACTTCAAGAGCTGTTTAAAATTCAGAAATTGTTTTTAAGGTGCTAAATTATTTTTAACAATACTAACATCTTCATAGGTATTTGTATGTAATGAACAGTCATGATGAAGCCACAAATTTTCTTAGTTCAAGAGCTTTTCATCTAGGGGCGTCCTCTACTCTTGGAAGTATTTGCAACTTCTTGATTAGTAATAGCAGAAGTCTTGAGCTCGGACACAGAAGATAAAACAATAGCAAAAAAGTTAAATTACTTGGGTTTATTTGGTGTACTCACTACTGAAAAGTCTTGGTGTTTTCCAATAACAAGTCAGACCATTAAAGTCTCTAAAGAAGAGGTTTTAAAATAAACTGGTGAACAGCAACTAATTTTCAGGAACAGACACAGTGACCCCCTGGGAATTATGAAGGAAATCCAATACGGATCTGATGGACTGAAAATGGGGGTGGGGGCATATTTTGCTGTAAAGCTGATCAAGGAACAAAGAATAGCAAACATGCCAGTTTTAAAGAGCACATGAGAAGATGCAAACAATGAACTTGTCTTAGAGAAAATTTGTCAACATGATAATGAAGAGAGGAATTAATAGACACTTAAAGAAATACATAATGTAGAAGAATCACTTGACTTTTTGTAAATGGAAGCCAAGCTTCATGTGTATTTTGTAGTAGTGAATAAACAGGTCCAATGAAGCCAGGTCAAATAAAACGCTGCCAATGGGTGAGGGGCTGTGTTGTCATGTGAACTAATGGGAATCATCATATGTATTGACAAAACAGTTAAAAGGTATGAGTGAGAAGAAAGTACATGTATATCCCACAAAGGAAGAATTGAGTATTCCTGCCATACTCAACAGCATCTAGATTTGCATTCATTTGTGCAGGTTGAACAAACGATTGAAAAAATCTGAACCCTGCTTTTCTATGACAAGGAGTAAACCTGATACTAGCTGTGTCAGGTTATCAGTACACAGTATCAAGCAAATCTTCACTGAACATTAAGGTTCCCTGAGACAGCCAAAGGAAGGTCAAATATTGAGGTATCAGATCCAAGCACCTGTTTCCAAACTGCTAGACAGTAACACATGGAATTTTTATGTTCTTGTAGTCATACTGTAATTTTTGAGACAGTAGATAACCATTCACCTCTAGCACAGAGGTGAGACTAATTCTTAATACTCTGAGTAAATCTTGGCCATCTGCTTTGTTATAAATCCAAATCATGGGACTAAACATCTTCTTATGATAAACTAAATATTTTTACAATAAATGGAGTTAATGGTGACTTTGGCTTTCTTTCAAGTGATGTTACCTATCTATTTCATGGTAGATGCTTTTGTACTCGGAGGATCTGTCTCCCCAGGAATCTGCACTGAACTCTTTCCAGTTCAGTAGTAAATATAGGGAAAGGGGTTGAACAGGCTTGGCTGAGGAATGCAGTTTCTCACAATACTAAAACTGGGGGACAGGAAATGTTGCAGTTGAAGCATGCTCATGGTGCACACTGTAGCTTTTTAACTTATTGCCTTATGTTCCTATGGAAGCCAAAAGTATTCTGGAGTTCAGGGAGAAATTGGACAAATTCAGGGAACAAGAATCACTGGGATATATTAAACACAAAGATACAGATGCCCTATATCTCAGGAAAATCTGAAGTTGCAGTGTGTGGAAAGTTAAGCACACTGGAGACCTCAGAGCCCTCATCATTTTATTACTTTCCACCATGAGCTGAAGGCAAGGGGGCTTAGATGGACCTTTGATCTGATGCAATACAACAGTTCTTAAGTACTTATGTTTTCAGGAAGGATATAAATTACTGCAAATATCACTAAACATTTTCATAAACAAAGCACAAGAGTCAAGGATAACTTCTAAAACTTTCTGTTAATACTTTTTTTTTTTATTCAGGTTAGAAAAGAAGTTGGGGATGTTACTATTCTAATCAATAATGCTGGCATAGCAATTGGGAAGAAGTTCTGTGATACAGATTTTGAAAAGACCTTTGGAACCAACTTCTTCTCTCAAGTCTGGGTAAAGTTCTGTGGTTTTGTTTGTTTTTTTTCTGCTGGGTGGCCAAAAGGTATGGGCAGGCGTTTTGGTGGGAAAATCACCATGATGGAACCTATCTCAGAACCCTGGGTTGGAATAGGGATGTGAAGGGCCTTAATTGGGGGGAAATATCTTTTCATAATCATCCTATAATCAGAGACACACCAAATTGACAGTCTCCCCATTATGGATCAGTAATATTAACACAAACCCTGAGCACTCTGGTAAATCAAAAGTTTGTGCAACTGTATCATGAAACACGTTCTACTTGTAACACCTGCGGCTGAAGTTAGTGCTGACATGATGGCATGTGACTTCCCTGATTGCTGGCATCAGAAGGCTTTGTCTAAGAGACATGTAGCATTGAAGGAGACAACTATGATTTAGTGGTGGACTTGTCAGGTTTACAGCTGGACTCAATGATCTTTAAGGTCTTTTCCAACCTAAATGATTCCATGATTTTTTGCTGCACATGTTGGTGTCAGTCTTCAGGATGTGCTTTCATTCCTAGTCACCATCTGATTAAAGTACATAGGAAAGTAATCTGGATAGTAAATATTATCGTTGTTTAATATTTTTTACCTTTGAAAGAATTTGCTGTTATTTGGGATCTCAGCTGACATTTAGGAGGTTTTGTTGTGAGGGAGTGTTACTCTTGCCTCACCTTGCAATTTTTGTGTATATGCCTGAGTGAACAGCCTGTAACAGGGAAAAATTTAGATTTGTTACTCTTCTGTTAAAAGGCAGTTCTCAGTGGAAATTCATTACAGATAAAAGTCCTCTAGGCATTCCCCAGCCACACTGCATCATCCTTCCAAATACTTGAGGCAAAAGGACTGGGAGAGATGTTCTCCCTGACAAGTCTGAAGAAATACAGGGCAGGAGGATAGTGATGTACTATACACTAGGCACTCGCATCTGGAGTCAAATAGGACATCTTACCTATTGGGAGTGGGGAAAGTTGTTTTTGCTCTTTTTTCTAAGCTACTCCTCTGTAAAACACTAGCGTTCTCCCTAGTTAGTATCAACCACAGTGGTGGTCTGGGGTGCTGTGGTTGTCAGGCGGTTCAGTTTGTTACAAAAAGGGCCCACAGACATTTGAACTTCCATTGATGTGTTGCCTTCTAGCTCCCTCTTGTGTACCAAGCCTTTGGCAGTAGTCTCAAATAGACTAAAATTGTTAGGAACCAGGAGGCAGAGGAAACACAAATATTGCTGCTTTAAATAGGACAATTTTAATATTGTTAGATCTTCAGATGGAGGGCAGTCATTCAAGGAAATGCTGTCTATCATTCAAAAATTGTTACAGAGGTAAAAGGTCATTTGGGCTTCTTGTATATTGAAGCTCTGGAAATCCAATCAGATTGTAAAGGCTAATTTTGGAATGCAACATTTTTGGTATGTTTATTTACAAAGGATTTTATTTACAAAGGGTTTTCTTCTAATACATAAATATTCTCTTAGACTTGCAGGGCCTTTCTTCCAGCCATGATGGCCAGTAACCATGGGCATCTGGTTAGCATAGACAGTGCAGGTGGATTACTGGGATTCTACAGAATGACAGGTGAGTATTGTCAACTGCCATTACAAATTAGATCTACATCATACTTTTCTTTGAGACCTCATAATCACTTGGCTTAAGCAGTCTATACAGACAAGAACCTATGGATGCCAAAGGTGGTGGTGAACCAAAGAGTGTTTGCCTGAGTGGCACAGGGAGGTCACTGCAGATTTTGCTGTTTGATTACAGACTGTCTTATCTCTGCAGAACACGAACAGTACAGCTCGTATGTGTGCAGTGGGAAGGAGTTCTGCATACAGGTTGTCTAACTCTTTCTCATGCTGAGTTTTCTGTACATGAATGTTCAGAGTCCTGAGACATGGGTTATACCTGGAACTATAAATTTAGCTGCAAAATGGTTTTCAGCTCCAGAAGGCATTTTGGCAGAATTTTCAATAAAATTAAGCTGAATAAAGTCTTAAGTTATTTAACAACTCGATATTCTCAGCTGTTTCCTTCAGGAGAGCAGTCTGCTATAGTCCTGCCTATTTCATCAGTCTGGGTCTGCTGTCCAGTCTGTCCTCAAGCCTCTCTTATATGTTGATTGTATTTCTGAGATCACCATATGAAAATGTGAACTTTGATGTAATAAGTACCTCTTGTTTCTTCTGCTGATTGCTAGTGTTACTGTAGTGTTCATTTGCCTCCTGTTATCATTGAGTCATATTTGGCATTGATAATATAGGTTATGTTCATCTTTCATCATATAACTGTAAGACTTACGGGAGTGGATCTGCCCATCCTTGTATTAACCTTTAACACATCAGCTATTTGGTTTTAGGCTGTATGTTTCTATCATTCACTGTGGGTGAATTCCTGAAAAACTGCAAAAAAAAAAAAAAAGGAGTGTTTTTGAAGCACTCTTTTAACAAAATTGGACTTCATTGTATCTAACAACTATATTCACACACATTTGAAAAAGCCTTAGGAAACCACATATAAATCACTATAATAAAGTAGTTTCTTGCAGTTACAAAATTGTAGAATAATTTGGTTGGAAGCAATCTCTGAAGGTCATTTGGTTGATAGACCCAAAGAAAAGCAGGCCCAACTTAGACCAGGTTGCACAGAGCTGTGTGAGGGCAAGTTTTGATTATCTCCAAGGATACATTCATCAAAAATGAGACCAGATTCAGTCTTCCTGGGAAAACATAATGAAAAGTTGCAGGCTAAATTAGAAGTAGCAATAGGCTAAAGCAGCATTGAAAAGTAGGGTATTTGTATTTTACCACTAGAATAGTTCTTTCTGAAATGTAAACTATGATATTAAAGGGCAAAGACATTCTGAACAGAAAGAATGTCTGGTTTGTGTATGAGTATCTGGAAATGTACGTAAAATGTTGAGTTACCTTCCTATATCTCTCTATAGTGCACTGAAAAGGATTAATCTTAACCTCGGACAACAGTGCATCAACCATGGGAAGAGTCATTAACCTTCAGAGTTAGCATCACCAGTATGTTTAAAATACTCATTACAAGACTGCTAATTATAAAACTAAATAATATAATGGATTAAATATTATTACAAAGAACTAGATTCTGTATATAACATTTACTGTGGTGCTTTTGACATTTTGAATATGTCTTTCTTCACTTTTCAGATTATTGTGCAAGCAAGTTTGCAGTCCTTGGAATGATGGAAGGCATAAACTCAGAACTCTATGAGGCGGGAAAACATGGCATTAAAACCACGATCATTTGCCCTTATTTTGTTAATACTGCATTAAGTAGAGGTTTCAAAAGCGCGTGAGTAAAATTGGTTGTATACTATTTCATATGCAAAAAATAAATCACTATTCACAGGATACACTATATTAGTCTCTAGCTAGTTGATTGATTTTTCAATTCAGTGTTTTTTCCCTATTGGCACATAAAAATGTGTGTTTTGATGTAAAGAAATGCAAGTGCTGCATACAGGTAATAACTGATGTGCAACAGGGATTGTGTAATAACCTCACAGTCATGGAATGGTTTGGCATGCACAGCCGTATCTAAGGGTTAAGGGAGCTTTATTTGTCAGTAGAACAGGCACTGCTGCTGTTATCTACTCCGAGTAATTTTGGCAGTGTAATTACATTTATGGCTGTCAGGATATCCATGACCTGTCATTATTAACTGTGCCCCACAATGCATATTAGCAGGTACTGTACTCCTCTGAGAGAGAACGATGGTGATGATAGTATCATGTGGGTGATTATGGTTGCAGTGATGGGAGGGGCTGCAAGCACTGAATTAACCATTGCAATAGTGCAGTACTGGTGATCTTGGTTTTCCAGTGCTCTGCTCCTGCTTCCACCATTCATCATCCTGCCGTAGTTTGTTACACAGAGCACAACCTTTCTCCTGGCTGGAGACAGACCTGGTTCTGATATACCTAGCTGTCACCTCTGCATCTACAATAGGAAAGGAGGAGGTGTGCCAAACAGCACATAGTATGGCTAAGCTTGGAAGTTTTCAGTGCTGCAGTCACTGTGAGCATTAACTTCATTATGTTCTGCTTCCACAAAAGTCATTAAAATTCAAAATATCATCAAAGTGTTTTCAATTTATTTTGATGATAACAGGAACAAGCAGGTTTGGGGATTCCTTTTCAAGACTATTTGAGGGGAAGGGGGAAATTCATAAATTATTTACTTATATATGTGTTAGAATACATCGCTAAAGGAAAGTTTTATAATTGCATAACACTTTTTTTCTTGTTTCACAGAAAACCCCTTTTGCTTCCTGTTTATGATCCAGAGTATGTAGCCTGCAGGATCGTGGATGCAGTTAGAAAGGAAAAGTTTTATTTAGTCATGCCTCCAACTGTATACTTAATTGCTTTCAAACTGTAAGCATGTGACTTGTCTTCTAGCATTGCCTTCTTTCTTTTGCCATATACCTGTTTAGTAAAAGTAGTCCTTTACTTAATATTCCTGCAGTCAATCCAGTTGTAGGTACTCAATTTTGAAGAAACAGTGGGTTTAATTTTATAATAGTCCATGAGAACAGCATTCCTCTGGCCCGTTCTCTCTTTAATATACTTCTTAAGCTACAGTTAGGTATACAAATTCCAAGAATTTTCCTGAGGTGGCACACTGAGAGCAATGCCTGGACTAGAACAGTCTGCTTCCTGTTACTGCCTCCTCTGTTGGCTGGGCTTTCACAAAATGGCTTGGTCAGTCATTTGTTTCCCCGATTTATAACATGGGGAAAACACCGAATGTGTTATTGCCAGACATTAGAATTATTTAGCACATATAATGAATTAATAGTTTCTTTATTTATAGAGTATATTCTTTAAAAAAAAATCACCTAACTCTGTGTTTGTCTCTTCAGTTTTATTCCTAGAAAACTGGTACTACTCTTTCAATCTTATGTCAAGTTCGCTGACAGCATGGATAAAGCCTATGGGGAGAAGAAAACAGATTGAAACAAAAATATTCTGAAGACTTCAAGTGCCATCTAACTGAATATTTTCAGTAAAAAAAATAATTTTAAATCATGTTTCTTCTTTGACAATTTACTTCTTGTAAGATATCTGACAAGGGTTAACATGGAATTTAGTTCTTCGTAACTGTCTTTTATGTCTTTATGTTTGGCAATTTTCTGGGTAACTTTTGAAAAATCATTGAAATTTAAAATTACGTAGGTATTGTGTTAAGTGATCAAGCAACAACTTTGCATGGACTGTACTGCTTTCAGACTGAAATTCAATGAGGTAACCCGAAATCACTGACTGAGTCACAACTCAACTCTTATTTCATGATAGCATGCTGCTTTTATCTGAGGTCTCGATTAAAGTTGGTAAGAAGACCAGGTAGAGATGTTTGACTTCATTTTATATTCTGAATTCTCAATTTCTGAGCAAAATATTAAAGCACAGAAAAAACACACTTCAGTTCAAACAGAAATTAAAACAATACCAAAAAACCTAACCCACAAAGCATTTAACATATTCCCTTTTAGGGTCAAAATAGCACTGCAGTTCACGCAAAGCCAATATGAAGAAGGCTGCTGTGGGATGATGGGTTCTGCCTGGTGACCTGTGCAGGCAGCCTGTGATCTAAAGAGGAGTGAAGTGCAAGGTGTGCTGATGAACTGTGTGTGGAACTGTGGCACTTTCATGATCCTCATTAGTCACAGCACACTTTGCTAGATACTGTTCTGTGGGATATGTGTGCCTGAGTCCATGGCTAGAGGCTGATACTGAATCATTAATCAAAGGCTGTAGCCAAGAAAACGTATGTAAAAGTGTACCAATGGCAAAACATCATGTGGCTACTCAGAAAGGAAAGATGATGAAAGGAAAGATTCCTCACAATCTGAGGAAGCAGATAGGAAAAAAATCCATTCTAGAAATTACTTATGTGATAATTAGTTGACTCTATAAATTTCATAAAATATTCCAACAACAGGGTAGTCAGAATTTAATAACATAGGCTCTTTGGTGAGCATCTGCTGTAGGCAGCTGTGAGTTGAGCACCCGTGAAGCCCACAGGCATGACTCCTTTCCCTGGCCCTAGAGGCTCCAATGCAGCTTTGAAGCACTCTGCTAAGGTCAGATAAGTGGGTTCAAGGTGTTGTGTCCCAGGTTAGGTACCTGAAGTCAGTAGCTGAATCTGGACCTGTAAACTCATCCACACTGTTCTTTTTAATTCCAGTGATCTCAGTAAAATGACTTGAAAATAGTTGATTCAAGGGTATTGCAATGACTCTAAACAAGAATTCTTTGGCCATTTTCTGAGGAACTTTGGAAAAATTGTTGAAATTTAAGATTATGTGTCACTTTAAGTGACAAAGCAACAACTTTGCGTGGACTGTATTGCTTTCAAAGTGAAACTTCAATGAGGTAGCCTGTTTGTTAGTGTGGAACATAATTCTGTTGTAAATCATAGGAAGAGAAATATAGACATGTATTCTTGGACAAGTACGGACTGGCTCTTGGGCAAAATCTCTCCAAATAAGTCACAGCCGTGTCCTTCAATTGTCTTTAAACAAAACTACAACCTAGAGTTCATGAAGCACAAAAAAACCCCACAAGAGCAGAAATTCAGGGTTTAGTTGCACAAAAGTATGTGCTAGTGCTTAATGGATAAAAATTAATTCTCATGTAAATTTTCAGAAAACGCTAAATAAATTGCAGACCAGTGAATCTACAAACCTTAGTTTATTAAAATTCACTGTAAGTAATGAAAGAGAACGTTTAAGTCATATATTGCCCACATTTGCCATCATATTTCAATTGCGCTTAACTAAACCCATACTTACAAGCCCTCTTCTAGCTACAAATGCTTATAAGAGTCCACACTCCAATGAAAAACCTATATTTTAATCCCAGTGTTTCCGAAGTATACATGGATTCAGTAAATTCTTTCATATACCTGTAGATATTACACGGAAAAATTTAGGTGAGTGAAAGAGAAAGCTATTTGGGGTTTGCCTCTTTGAAAAGCAAGGTTTATTGATTCAGATTTTTAAAAACTCTCTAGGTAATGAGTAATAGAAAAATTATTTTCTTTCTATTAATGAGACAGGAACAAAGTCTAAATTGCTCCCTGCAAATAATGATCTTTTTCTCAATTGCAAGCAAATACCTTGAGTATTGGCATTTCCTTATTCCACATGGAAGTTGCAATTTGGCTCTAGATCTATGATTATTTCAGGAGACAATGCAAATTGACATGCCATTATATTTGTGTATGTATTGTGAGACTGAATATCTTAATTTCATTGCTGGTGCTGCAGAGCTTAAGAACAAGGCTCATGTGGTGAGAAAAATACATTTTAAAATCGTTTCCAAAATGAGGCTCACACTTGAAGTAGTGACACCTCTTAGTGACATTAATATTTAGTGGACTATCCATCATTTAACATCTGGGGTTTCAGGATCTGCAGCCAAAGAGCACACTGCAAGGGCTCTCTTTTCAGGACCTTTTTCTTATTTTCAGTTTCTTGAACTAAAGTATATGAACCTTACCACCTACATCTGCAGTTTTAAGTTTACCAACTATATATAGGCAGGACATGAGTAGATTAACGATAATATAAAGGAAATAATGTTCTTTTTTGTAAGCTATATTTCCCCTATTTTGCATAGCCACACTGTGAAAACTTACTCTGTATAGCTGCAACTTCAGCCAAGGGCACTCTTTGACTCCATGTTTTTTTCCAGGCTAATCTGCTTTTCTCAAGAAGGAATTTGTAAAGCTTATACTTTCTAAGTGTCACAGTCATCTGTTAGATCTTCTTATCAGCCCTGGAAATCAGGGCTCATTCTTTTCTGTGGAAATAATTTTGGGGTTTGGGGTTGATTGGAGTTTTGTTGTTGTTGTTTGGGGGGAGTTTCTCTTTTTTTGCACAGAAGTGTGATAGATCCTGTACTACAATTCTAAAAATCTAATCCAAGACTTTCCTATTAAAACTTAGAAGATGCAATCAGATGCTGTTCCTGGGGGTTTTTTTTAATGTAAAATTATCTTTCATCTTTCGAAATACAGTGTGCTACTTAAGAAATATCTCAGAAGTATCAACAACTCCTGAGAAATGTGCCCTTTCTTTCTTTGAGACTTTGGGGTTTTTTAATTCGTCCATGCGAAAACATTTTAACAGAAGGAATTCTGTTGCTACTGGAGCTGCAAATAAGACTAGAAGGCAATCTATCTTCATTTTTTCTCCTTTGGGAGTACTCCTCACTCTCTGTGAAACTGATGAAGACAGCTATGTTGCTGCATTAACTGTGGTGTCAAGTAAAATACAGTTTCCTGCTCTTGTTTTTTGCCCATTGGTACGGCATACCCCTTCAGAGAATATCTTTCTTACAGAAGAGGTTGTACTATTGGGTGTCTTAGGAAGAACATTAATCACATTCAAATTATTCACATTCAATTAATCACATTCAATTACTTTGGGAAAGAAATATTTGAATGATGCTGGGTCACCTTGTAATCTAACAAAAATCTAAATAAACCTTAGAGGCGACCATATGCAATTTTGATTTTTCACCAATTTCTGTAACCACTTAGATATTTCAGTGCCACTCTGTGACAGTCCCTGAGCAACTGAGTGCTCAGGGGGGTTTGTTGGTACATGGCACCCTGTGACTCCTTAATGCTCAAAGCATGAAGAAGAGAAAGAGATTCACAGTAGCACCTTGTCCCATTAAGCCCACTGCCTGGATCGCTCAGTGCAACTTAATTACTGTCCGGCATCAAAGCTCCTTCTGGAGGAAGAGCATTTTTAAAACATCTGCAGAAAGCAGAGAATATTGTAGATATGATTAAACTGTATGATACACTACACCACAGGCATCATGGTGTGATTCCTGGGGCAATCCTCTGCAAGGCCAGGAGTCAGACTTTGATGACCTTTGTGGGTCCTTTCCAACCTAGGATATTCTATGATTCTATGATCATTCTGCAGCAGCCTTCCAGGCTCAGACCCAAAATGCTGCAGTTCTTTCTGGGTGTATGCACTATCATCGCCAAATTGAGACAACCATCTGAAAGACATAGCTTTATGGAGATAGCCATTGCATGGAAATGGAGATATATTACATATGTTCTCCTACATTTCTTTGTTTCTCTTTTACTTGAGAGAGAAACATTTCCACCCAATCAAATTCATTATATGTTCCCTTTAAGTCACCACCTCAGTTTCTCACACATGCTCGAGTTCTTCCTTGATATACTTAAGCACATAGCAATAGCTTAGAGACACTGAGATACCACTTGCAGCACATCATAGAAACAACTAGACTTTCCAAGAAATTCTGATAGATTGTTCTATTTAATCACCTGAATTGGCATTAGCCTGTTAAATTTTAAAACATTGCCAAAATTACCTCAGTCTTCCTGAAGGCCTGATCACCCTCTATAAATGCCAGCCTACAAAACTCATTGTTTTAAGTTATCTAAAGAGTTTGCTTGGATCCCAGTTTTCAAGAGTGAAACCAACCTGAGAAAGTAAATGACTTCCACTGTCAAAGAAAAGACCAAAGGAAAGAAATGGGGAAAGACAGTATAACACAGGGGGCAGTCCAAAGACCTTTGTGTGCAAGGGGTTCCTTCCACACCATCAGGACACTGGTGCTTGCAGGAAACACAGTCAAAGGTCTTGAGATACCAGATAAGGACGATTTGTTTCCATCAGCTGCTTCTTGAGTCTGGAGGGGATTCGTTAAAGCCTTGTTGGATGCTGTGTTTGTAGGAATGAAGTCTACAGCAGCATGATTTAATCTCCTAGTTTTGGAGTTTCTTTAGTCCATTCCCCAGGAGAGCCTGTATGCTGCCGGCCCTTCCTCCCTCCACGTGGTCCCTGAGCCCCAGAGAAAGGACACACAGACCACCCAGGGTAGGAGAGGGACAAACAGAGAGAGTTTAATCAAAGCAAAGGGGTTTTATAGACTTTGAAGGGAATTCAAAACCTCCAATGAGGGACAAGGGAGTTGTCTGGCTCAAGGCCAATAGGAATGGTGGGATTTACATTCAATAGGAGAGGGGTTTCAGGTATCAAGGTGTTGCAACTTCCTCCTGCGCCCCAGCTCACAGGGGGTTGCTGGGGAGAAGAAGACAGCAGTGGCTAAACAAAAACAGACACTTTAAACAACATTAAACATCAGTGGTCAAAACATTATCAGTGATATTCTGAATTGATTCCCACAGCTTCCAGCCTCCACAAAGGTTACTGAAGCATTTGAACAACAACCAAAGAGCAGCACACATAAGTGTTGTGGGGAAGATTCATGTTAATTTCACAGAGTGTTGAAACAGAAGCTACGGGCATTTTGCTTACTAGATATTAGGAGTTCCCAGTGTCACCTTATTCTTATGTTTAATCCAGTAGTAATTCTGAAATTAGGGAGTCTACAGCAAGATTGCCTAGAGTGAGGGAAATAAATTATTTTAGAAGGATGGCTTTTATAAAAAGACACTCAAAAATATATTTCCAAATCCTGCAATATTTGAAGTATTTTTCTTGAGTAACTTGTATCTTCTTCTTAGCTTCTGTGTGGAAAGATGTTTAGTCCACAGTTCCCACAAATAATGGAACATTATGGAAGGGTAGACTTGGTGCTGGAAGTCAGTTCCTCTGTCACTACCTTTGTCTTTGACCTTTTCTGTACCCTGGGAAACACAAAAAGTAGTGAAAGTTACATAAGCTGTGTATAAATGTACTGTGCGTATTTTTCATTATTACAAGTCCTAGGAAAAGGAGACTTCATGCTTATACAATTTTTCATGGCAACTAGAAACGGATTTTCATCTCTTTACTTTTGCACTTAGAGAAATGTTATTACTTTCTACATTGCCTGATGATTTTCAATATTTCATATAATTTCATGATGAAGAGAGGCCTGAATTAATCCAAAAAGCCCAGTTATTAACAGATAAAACTTCTACACTGATTACTATTATGGATTTTTCTAGTTTCTTTCTTCAGTCAATAAAATGCCTCTGTTAAATACTTCAGATTCTTCAGGATGCTACAGATTGCTAATAAAGAATGACTGTGTAATTTAAAAACCAATTAATACAGATCTAATTACCTTTTACCATTGCACAGAACTGTTGCTGAAGCCAAATAAATGATCAAGTGGCCATCCAATTAATTAACTAATCTCAGCTGACAGCACTGCCTGAGGTAGCAGTGGTTTAAAGAGTCACAAAGCATTGCTCAACATTTGTATAAACTCCACACTTCCCAGGTTTCATTGATCAAATGCACTGTGTGGGTGGAAGTGGCATCATAGCAGCTGCTCTCTTGCTTCTTCCATTGCTTCTTTCTCAGAAATGGGGTTAACAAATGAAACGTCAGTATTTCCAACATGCATTTTGGGCACCATTTAAGTGACCATTCACCTGATCTATTACTGCTGTCTGGTTAAATAAATCGTACCCAGGAATGTTTTCTCTGTTGCATTGACATTAAAGTGAGTTTAAGTACTTTGTGTCTGCAGTTGTGTACAATGTTGATGTCTACTTTGGGTCAACTGAAGTCTCCAGGTAGCAGGGAAGACCTCCTACCCAATGGAGGGAAAACAGAAATATCGGATGGTAATATTTTTCACTGCAACATTGCAGCAGTTCTTCACTTGAAGCATTGCTTCCCACCCCACCAAGCAATTGACTGATGATTAAAGGCATTTGGTCATAATATTTTCCTACACAATGTATTTGCTGTTTCAATATCTGTGTTTGTAATCTGAGAAGCACAAAAACAGTATGACTGATATAAGATGTATGTACATGTATAGTCTCTATTTTTCACTCATGAGAGACAAAAAGATGATGTAAGCACAGAAGTTGTTGGTTTATTCCTCCATTTATCAAATGCTTAGTTAAAAGGCCCACAGATTTTAAAAGTTCATCACTGAAGGTTATCACTGTTATTTTTTTTATTATTATTATTATTATAAGCATTTTAAATTATGTCTTTATGGTCTTGCAAATAAATTTTTTGAAATACAGGCAAATCATCTATTCCATATAAAGAAATTACTCAATAATTACCTTACACTTTAATTATTTACTCTTTTTCCAAATTTCCTTCAAGAAGAAGTATTTGCAAAGTAGCAGCCATGATCAGACCAGTACAAACAGCAGAGGTGTTGACACACAAACAGACAAAGCACCCAGGAATAAAATTCCAATATTTTTGTTATCCTACCCATCTTACCTGGTAATTAACAACTATGCAAGTCTTGTGAAATACTTCCATATTCTAAGGCACTAATTGCTCTGTAGTTCTTCAGGTGCTGTCACTGTTACCATGGGCTAGTTCAAGGCATTTCCCTGTATAAATTAGGGATCTTTTCTAAATTTTACTTTTCCTTTTGGCTGTATAGTCATCTAAGTTGGATATGCCTTGCTAAGGCTCAGATTTCAGGATGCTTTTTCACCAGATAAATATATCTAAAATGGATTCTAAATTTGGTTCTAAAACCCTTTGTTTTTCACTTTATCTAAAGAAACCCCTAATATCATTTTCAGTTCAATTATGATATACTTGAATGTGTCTCCAGAGTTTTTAAACAAGAATCAAGTATCCTCTAAGGAATGATACTACATAGTTTAGTTTAGTGTTAAAGAAGAACATATATATAATTAAATCAAACTTCATGTCCGTGAAAGAGGGGAATAATATGAATTATATGGTTGCAGCTATTAGGTTATGTGTATCCAAAAATAGTTTACACAAAAGATTTAAGTTCATTGAAATTTCTCTAGCTGAGTCGTACAATTTCTCTAGAATAGTCACACTAACCTTCAAGAAGTATACTAAACTCATCTTTTTAAAAACATTAGTAAATGCTTCTTTTCTCACCCCTTTTTTTCCTGTTTCCTATAGTTAAATGAAATACAAATTTCATGCAGGTGGCAGTGTATATATTTTTCTCTTACATTTACAGACTAAAGATCCTTTCTTTTCTGCAAGAGAATGAGCTGAGTAGAGTTGAGTCAAGAGTCTGTCATGTTGCCTGTCTGTCTGGGATGATATGCTAGGAGGTAACAGGAAACAAGGAATTAGATAATCCTACAGAACAGGAAAAGAGGCCAGAGTGTGATAGTCCTGAAAAGGTCTTTGAAATCTACTTAGAGTCTGACAGCAAATAAATTAAACATAGGAAATCAGGCTAGACCTGATGTCTACTTTGTTATCTAAAGCCCTTCATTATCTATAGCTTATCTTTAACTGGAATCTGAAGGAATAGCAGTGCCTTGACAGCTAAACTGGCAAATCTGAGGGTCCTCACATAAATCAAGAGAAGACCCATGATTCTAACCATGTCTTCAAAACCAGGAGATGCACACTGTGGATCCATGCAGGAATTGAAATTAGAAGAAAATTGTTCCATTTCAATATTCAAGCCATGTTACATAGGACTGTGCTTGCCTTATACAGATCTGCCTACCACCTGGTAAATTACTGGTGTTAATTTAATGTACATAATTCTTTAATGTATATAATTCAATAGCAGCTGCTTTCTTGTCTTGCAAAGATTTTACAGTGACTTTCTAGTTAAAAATGTTCTTCCATTTGCATTTTTACAGTTTTCTTTCCAAAGAAGGCACATATTTTTCCATAGAAATCAGAAGACACTGAAGTAACTACAGTAAGAATCAGAAAAACAAATACCACTTCTTTTATACAGAAAACAAGTTTGCTATACATCTGCAGAGACAACTGGCAGAATTTCTACATAAGGAATGACCTCCACTATTTGGGAATTGTGGTACCCTTCTCACAGTGGAAAATTTAAATTAATTCAACCACACATAATGCCAACTGAGGCATTGTGGGAATAAATTGTCGTCACACATACTTTGTAAATGAAAGGTGTGTTTCCATCTCAGAGATAGTATCATGTCCAGTGACATTAATGACAATTAGTTTCAGTGGTTTGTACTCCACTAAATGCAGAATACCTTTAAAATAGCTCTTTCGATACTATTGCAACATAGATGCATTCAGATACTTATCAACATAACCTGATAAAATATCTAAAAGGAAAGTGCAGAAGACTGCTATGAAAACAATTTGATAATACTACATTACAACATTTTGTTTCCCTTGTACTATTAATAGGAAATGTCCTCTTTCCGGGGAAATACAAGAGAGAATCATTTAACATTAATGGGCATTCTATGCAAGAGAGAGGTTGCACATACTTAACTCTTAAAAGCATAAGCCTTCTTTTTGTCCTAGTATTTTTATGTTTCCAGCCTTTTGCTTCTGTTTTGATTTTTTTCTTGTTAGAGAATTATCCTTAGTATTTTTCATGTCTTTAAAATTATCTCAAGAGACGGTTCAGTCACTGGGAATCTTCTTTGAAGCCTTAGTATCATCCTTATTCCCCTTAGAAAACAAAATCAGAGCTTCAGATGGGATTGAAAAGCAGTTAGCCTTAAACTGCAACACATCCAGAGCTATCCAAGTGCTCTAGGTCACTGTCAAAGAAAGTAAAGAAAGGAATTTATGTTACCTGGAGAAAATCAGATGTAAGGAATGCTTTCCTACCAACATGGTGGAAGGAGGAAGGACACAGAGGAAGGACAGGATTTCTTGCTTATGTGTTGTTATTCCTTAGAAGAGTAAATCTTCTAAAGTCATGTTTTATTAGATTCAACATTTGGAAAGGGGGATTAAACAAACAGGTTTATGATCCTTTTCTAATTCTACATGGAAGTTGTAAACAATACTTAAAATATGTTTGCTACAAACTGCCTAGCATGCCTTGGAACCTGTTTCACCTTAAGCTTTCCCACTAAACATATTAGCTGCTTTAGTCAAAGTTCTGAATTAGACCTAAAAGTTGAAGTTTTTCTCTTTGTCTAACTGAGACTCAGAATTTATAAAGGTTACTAAGAAATTATAAAGAACAGGAAACTTACTTCTGGTTTTGTCCTTTTTGTTTAGTTAAATGTGTATCAGCAGCAAGGCCTGGTAATAACTGTGATTCCAGGGGTGTTGCTAGGACCAAGGACAGTGTTAGGTTCTCACAGATTCTCAGCCTTGCTGCTGCCTTCTGCCTGGGTGGCACAACAAGGGTAAAGCTCTGCTCATGGTATTCACCATTGCTACAGCACAAAGACCCAGCAGGCTCTACCTCCACCTGGATATTCTACTGCACTTTCTCATCAGCTTTTCTGGTTGGCACCTAAACATTGCTAAAATTTAACAGTCAAGTAATATTCTACTGACTGTAAATTTACAAGACCCAATTTCAGCCACTCCTGGCTATTAAATGAAGCCCATTTGCAAGAGACAAAGACTTCAAGGACTTCTTCTTGGAAGAAATATTTGTCTCCAGATATGTTTATTTCAGCCTGTCATAGTCAGAAAGAACTAACCAGTTTTCCTAAAACTGTAAGTCACAACAAGAACAATGAGAAGCAACAAAATAGAAAGCTAAATGGAAAAATATTTTTAGCTCCTGTGTCAAATCAATGTGCAAACTGCCAGGTAAGGGAGAACGCTTTTGTTTGCTTCCCTGAAATGTGCCTTTAAGCAAAGAATAGCAAGGAATTACTGACACAAGTCAAGAGTTTTGGTAGAAAGATCTAACAATTCGGCAGAAAGAGGACTAATTCTGAGTAGATGTTAACGGAATAAATTACTAGCTCTGGTTTACAGACAGATATCTATGGAAGGAAAAGCATGGAAAGCTACAGAAACACACAGAACTGTTTATACCTCTCTGCTCTCTGGAATAAACTCTTAGCATAGGTTTAGAGGATTTAAGCCCCTCCTGAAGTATGTTGAAATCCAGACCACAGTCAAGGCTGCTGGAGAGCTTGAGGTTGGCCAAGTAACTCCTCCTGCCCCACACCAATGGTATTTTCTGTCACCATTCACAAATGCCAACACAACCACACTTCCTCTCTTTCCATTAGAGCATGTGAAATTGCTCAGAATTCCCAGGTTTTAGAAAAGATACCTATAGTGTATGTCACATCAAACATCAGAGGGCTGCCTCCTACCTTTCCCTGCTCACTGCAGGTAGGGCTGCCAGATACATTTGAGGCAACACTGCTCCACACACCTGGATACCTTCAGGTCAGGAAAGGCTGATGTCCATATCATGGCTTATTCTTCACAGAATGTCTGGGTCTTTGGCATGCCACAGTACCAATCTTCCCACAGGGAACTCTGGTCCAAAAAGTTAAAGATTCTTAGCAGTTCCCTTGGGTTTAAGATTTATTAAAAATACATTCTACCATAATAAACAAACAAACTCTTTATCATTATTCAAATTTTATTCAAATAGTCATTAATTTGTCCCACTCACTTTTTAATTAGACAAGCCCTGACTAGTGTCAACCACCTGGAAAATCTGGTTTAATTCAGTAGTTCCCATTGTACTCTGGAACGTGCTGGAGACCACATCTATCATATCAGGGACCACCTAAATGTGGGTGAGTTAAAAATCAGGAGCTTGCAGTCATTTTGAGAAACATATCAGAAAGGTGTTGGATAACACTGTAACACTGTACCTCCAAACAATATAATTCTTGACAGAAACAGTCTGTAAAAAATAGCTTATTCACTAGTTAAACACATTCTCATTTAAGCAAAAGGTGTTCCCACAAGCTGATAAATACTGCTGGTCCACGGTTACTTTTCCCATCCTGAGAAAAGGGAACTAAGGAAGGAGTAGGGAAATCTGTCTTCCCTGCTAGTAAAATTCTCTGACTGGACCAAAAGTAGGCAAAATACAGAGGGAGTAGGTCTTTTGGGTTTTTTTTTCTTTTTTCTTTTTTTTTTTACCAATAAGGTGAAACAGATTTAGTGTCTAAAAGTTTAAATGTTTCCACAGCATTTACCTCTAGATGTGCTATTTTTCCTCACAAAAACAAACAAACAGACAAACAAACAAAAACCAAAACAACAACAACAACAAAAATAGCATTAAATCAACCTATGGTAGTCTTTTCCTACATTTCACTTTTCAATAACATGGTGTCATTTGCTTTGCTTGCATGTGATCTTCCTTTTCATTATCAGCTATCACAGAAGGGATATCCAGAGCATAAATAGCAGAAGGAATATTCCTAATGATGATCATTTAAATTGAAAGTACATTACATAGAATTGTAATTGTGGCACACTTTAATCTGAAGACCTAACCATGCAGCACTTACTTATTTAAGCTAAAATGTGTTTGCTCACCTGAATGGCCTTGCAGCAATAGGTAAGTGATCCACCTCAATTAATTGTGGTTATCTGGAGGTGAGGTGGCAGACAGACCCAAGCTACTCATTTCATTGCCTGATTTCCTGATTGGTTTCTGATAGCAAAAATTTATTTCTACCAGCAGATGAGGAAGTTCATAATGGATTTCCTGTCCTGAGACATCCTTTAACTGTTTAAAAATGAGGGAAAGGAATTTCAACCTACAATCTTAGTGATATCAGTCCTTAGTGATATGTCCAAGTATTTGGACATTTAATATGCATCACAAAACAGATAGGAAGGATATAGCTAATGTATATCCAAGTTTAAACTGATATTAAGAATTACGTATATGCTATAACTATCTACAATGCCAAAATATCACAGTGTTGTTGGTATGTTGGATTGTTCCTTCTTTCTTCACTTCGTAGATTAGCAATTACTTAGAACTAATAAATTTGTACTAATTGGGAAAGATGGAAACAATAGATTCTGAGTAGAGTGCAGCAGGCAATTGAAACAGCACGTCTTCCCTATGACTATTGAATTAGCTATAGGTGTTCAAATTGGTATTTTAGGTAAATAGGTCTTCTGCTAAAATCTGCCTCAGATCATTCATTCCCCACAGAGATCAATACAGAGTGAAAGATTTTCATGCTTTAGAGGATATTATCCTCAGAAATGCTACTGAGGTTAAGAATGAGGAGTTCCCATTTCTGAAACAGTTTTAGTGAATATATTCTTGGCTAAAAGAATTGCTTTCCCTTTCTTATTCACAGCTTCAGAAAAGAAAACATGTAATTAAAAGTACTGATGAAGATATGAAGTTTAAGTTCATATTCTGATTTTTGTAATCTCTTTAATTATCAAACAAATTGCTTAGGTACCTTATAAGAGTCTATGTTTATTAGAAATGCTGTTTTTCACTTATGAAAACTATGCTGCTAGAACAGAAAATTAACATACTTGTATAAATTAAAAAGGTAGGCTTAAGGTGGGGGACAACTAGGAAGAGCAAAGAGTTGATTTCTAGAGTAGATGTGGGCTGTTCAGGGAACCCCAGAGAAATGTGCACGGGCAGCTGTGCTCATTTCATGTATTTGCTCCTGATTTGGAATAGAGGGTGAAGTAACAAAGTCATCTGATGATAATAAGGATAAAGACCTTTAAGATCATTGACATACCACTCCGTTCTTTGCCTGATACATTTGTGTACCAGGCATCTGCAGTGCAGAGGTACTAATTAACTAATGGCTAAACTAAGGCAAACCAATTGTTTTGGTTTTTTCCCCAGATGAAAACTGGTCAAAATTTTCAGGTTACTTCATGGAAGGCGTGACTCTGCAGAGGTGGTAGACAGCACTGTGGTCAGAATACTGAAAGCAGAACTCAATGAGCCACTATAAGTTTGAAAGCAATTTAAAGGTGCTGAATCCGTCAGGAAGAGCTTGGGACCCTTTGCTGTGGACTGTTTCCATTTACAGTGCAATGTCACAGTGCTGAGGAGCAGAGGGCTCAAATCTGCTGATGGGTTGCTTCCGTCCCTGCATTACTCAGATTTCATTGCTGGAGTGATGGCCAAAATGTATCCATTCTGGATTTTGGATCTTAGACACAAAGATCCTAAACTCTGTTCTCACAGTGTCTACCTGGCTACACACCGGAGGAGTTCAAACTAGAGATGTGCCCTTTATTGCCAGTGACCCAGAGCATGATGATCAACCTGTCAGCATGTATTTCAGTGACCTGCAGTTTTATTGTGGGGGAATGCTACGTGAGCAAGAAGGAGGGAACATGTCGTGGTCCCTGTGAGCCAAGCACTTGGACACAGACCTAACCCACTTAGCTTTCCATGCCTACAGGTAGGTGGCTAAACACTAAATTTCAGAGTACACCTTGGCACAATGGCACTGGCAGTAAACCCCATCACTCACACATAGAGTCATTTAGGTTGGAAAAGACCTTTAAGATCATTGACATCAATTGTTAATCTACCCCTGTCAAATCCACCACTAAACCATGTCCACCAAGTGCCCCATCTACAGTTTTTTTAAATACCTACAGGGATGGTGACTCCACCACTTCTCTGGGAAGCCTCTTCCAATGCTTGACAACCCTTTCTGTGAAGAAATTTTTCCTAATCTCCAGTCTAAACCTATCCCGGCACAACTTGCACCGTTTGCTCTTTTCCCCGGTTTCTCTGCCATACAGCACAGTTCTCGCTGTATCTTCCTGCAACTCACCAACTGCTCCCGAATTATGTAGAGCAGAAGAGGCCATAGCCCTGCCCAAATCTAAACCTGCCCTAAACCTGTTTCCTGGCATCTCCCGTTCCCAGCGGGGATGGCCGCACGCCCCACACCGGCCCAGTCAGGTGCCGCCCTTGTCCCGCCCCACCCGCAGGTGGCACCGGGAGCGGCGGGGATGCGTGCGAGAATCCCAGTGGGGATCCCGGCACCGCTCGCTGTGCCCCCTCTTCCTGCCTGCTGCTGGGGCGACCTGTCCTGTGAGCCTCCGCGTCTGGGCTGTCGCGACAGCCCTCCCCGCCTTCAGCACAGTATTACCGACCAACGCATTCGTGGGAATACTCATGGCTATTTACGTCTATTAAACAGGCATCTTCAGCAAAATGAACTTCACCTATTGGTGAAACACCACATAAGCACTTAATCTTCTTCTCTTCTTTACTTTTTTTCCCCCTAATACATAATTCTTAAAATGCATCAATTATTTGGAAAGAAGACGAAAAAGCTTAGAGGCTCGCAGAACCAAAAGTGCAGAGTTCTGGGCGGCAGAATTCATTCCCTGAGGGAAGAAGAGGGCTCGTTCCGTGTCAGCAACGGGCTGCAGACAGGAGAAAGACTCTGCTGCGGGGGCGGGTGGGAGTGGGGCCGGAGCGGCCGGGGTCTCCGCCCCGACGGGAACCCGCTGGCGAGGGCGGAGCATCGGCAGTCACCGCCTCTACACTGGCTACTCGAACCCTGTGGGCAATACTTGAATGGCAGAGGGGTGCGTGTTCTTAATTTTTTTTTACCCTTTTCCACTTGCTGGCGATGTATATTATCCGCGCGCACGGGGGCGTGTGTTTTGTCGGCGAGAGCATTGACCGCTGGAGGTGACTGAGGGATCAGTCCTCTTTTCGCTCCCTTCTATCCCCGGCCTTCACAAGCTCCCAAAATACGGAGTTCAGCTTTCAGTGAGACAGTAGAGTTGTACATCGAGAAAGAAATTTGAAGGAAACAGATTTACATAACACTGATAAAAATGTAAGATCTTCCACCCAACTGATACTTTTAAGATCCTGCCTGACTGTACTGTGTCATATAAGTTTTGTGCACATGGAAGTGTCCTCTACTGAGTAATAACATCTGTATATTGAAAGCAATATCTTGCCATGAATAGTTCAAAGAGAAATTGTTATAATTTGGAGCTGCAAGTTTTTTGTTTTTGTTTTGTTCTTTTTTTTTGAGAAAACTGTCATATGTATCAGAAAATCCATGCACACCTTCTGAAACACCCTGGAGTCATTCATGCACCAGGGACACCTCTCATTTTCCTGCTTTAAGGTTTTTGACTACAGCCTTAATAATTCCTTGATAATTGCAAACCTCACAATAAGAGAGTACAGGGCACAGGTCTAGCACTCAGGAAGGCCTAGTTCTTCCTTCTCATGACGCTGATGAAATTCCCTGTGGAGAACAGCTACTCAGCAAATATCCTCAGAAACAAATGACAAAAACAACCAATCAAACAAACAGTATGTCCTTGTGCAGACACACAGTGCAAAAACCGTAGGGACTTTTGTGCCTGAGGTGGTCGGGTACAGCAAGACAAATGCAGCCATCCACAGGCTCTGTCACTTGCTGGCTCTGCAAAGCCTGCACAGCATGTTTTACTGGCATATCCAAACCAGAGTGACCATGCAGATAATCTGTATCTCCCTTTTGCTGCAAGGCTACGTACATTTGTGATAAAATTTTTGTATGCTCCCTGTCTGCTTCAATTTTGAAAAAGAAATGCTTTGTCCCAGTAAAATTTAGATTCGGTTTGAACACCCCATCAAAAGACACTGCAATTCTTTATGCTTTTACTTCAGTTTCCATTGGAAGGCACAAGTATTTCACAGCTCCTGATGTCTAATGTAGCACAGGAAAGGAAAAATTACTCCCCCAGGAACCCTGACATCCTTTTTAGTTACGTAGATAGATGATATCCCAGGAAATATTGATATGGTCGGGATGTCATCAGACTGTCACAGCAGTACAGCTCATCAGCTGTGATCTTCAGCTTTTAACACCTTGTAGTTAATGAGTTTGCTGAGAAGAGTGATCAGAATTGCAGGCATGTATTTCCCAAGCAGCCAGTGAAAAGACCAAAGGCAGGTCACTAGTCTGAAGTACCACTGAGAGTTTGAGCTTTCTTTGCATATATGAATGTGCAAATTGCATCTGCCTTCCCAGAATAATGTCCATATTGCTGCAGGAAACTGCAGTTGCCTTCAGCTGGCCCGGATTAGACATGCATTTACAGGCACAGAACCCCAAGTATTTATACATAGCATGAGTTGGTAAACATTTGAACAAACCAGTTACTGTGGGAAAAAGTCCTATAAATTTCACCAGGCTCTGGAATAAGTGTTATTTATTCATTGTTGAAAATCTCACAATGTCTGCAGCTGTTCTTAGAGATTTTATTGTGAGACAACTCTGTGAGACTGGAGAATCAATACTGAAATAATTCATTTTAAAATAGGGAAAGCTGAATGTGAAACTTTACACTTTTTTGAAACCTTCATTTCTTATTTTATCAGGTGCACATTTTTATTTTCTACTTCAAACTTAGAGTACACCATGAGAAAGATCAAGCTTGAAGTTCAAGTGGAAAAATGCAAGCAGCCTTTTACTTAAGCACTTAAGTACATGTCTTTCCTCTTTATGGTCTCTTTCTTCTCTGCCAAATGTTGATTAGCAAATATCCATTACTACAAATCTGGAAAAAATGTGCAATAAGATAGACTGTCAAGCCCATGGTCATTTTCAATCTGAGTCACAAAGAAGAGTTTTCAAATCTTATGCTTTAGGTGAATTGGATTCCTATAGAGACACATGCTTTATATATTTTTTTTTTTCCAGTGCCATGCATGCATATATTTCATCCAAGAATTTCCATGAGTCTCAAGCACAATGCTCTGGCAAAATGCCCTCTGAGGGAAGAATCAACAATTCCCAGATTCTGAAGTCCCTGTTACTGACTGTTCTCTCAATTAAAGAGCATGATTTAAGTAAGGGTCCTTCTTCTTCTGCAACCTGAGGTAAACCAGATCATGAAGAATGATGTCAAAAATGTAAATGGAAGATTTATGGAAGAATATGGGATTATAGCAACAGCTAAACAGCATTTTGCAAAAACTATGTATTAACTTTGATGTGATGAATTCAATAGGGAAGGGTTAGATACAATGAGAGGCTTTCAGATATCGTTAGAGAGAGGAACATATGATGTTTTCATGGCTAACTAGAAAAGTCTCCTCAGTTTGGCAACTCCAAAAGTGATGCTCATATCTTTCATTTACCTCACACTCTTTCAATGAGTGAAGTTATTCAGTTCATTAAAGATTCATGTGATGAAGGAGAAATAACTGAAAGACAGTGGCTCTGGAGATCTCAAATGCCAGCAATTTAGCAATTTCTATTATTGCATCCAACTTGTGCTCTCGGTCATACGAATTCTTCTACTTTTGTTGCCTCCTGAGCAACTTTGCAAACATAAAATGGGAAAAAAAAAATCAAACTAAAAACAAACAAACAAACCCCAACACAACAGAAGGATAAAGAAGTAGTGTGAACCATGACTTAACCACATTGATTTTAGATTGGTTTACTGCAGATGTGGAATTAAAATGTGACTTCTATAGTTTCATGGGCTAAGAGAAACTCTGTATTTGCCACCTCAGTTTTGCACTAAGGAAAACAACAACATTTATTTTGAATTACTTCAGGATTTTCAGCCACCTAGATAACATCACTGTTCAGAAAAGGAAGGACAAAAACCAGACAGCTTTAAAACATTGGTACTAGTAATTTAAATTTCTTCTACAATCATTAGGAGAATTAATGAGTTACTTAGATTTAGTCCTTGTTTGAATCATACTTTATGATACTGAAGACTTTTTAGGATGTTATACTTATTTTTAAACAAAAAGATGCTGTGAAAATTGCTCTTTATTATTTCACAAATACCATTCTGTTTATTTTTTTTTTTTAAAGCACATAACTCACATTGAGTTTCATCATAAATCTAGCTGGACATCTAGCTCTTTCTCAGAAAGCAGTAAAATAAAATTAGTAATTTTAGTAGATATTTACACACAGCATGTGAGACAGAAAAAGAAGTACTTTTGCACAAGGTTATTATTAATTAATGTGTCAACTCTGTACATTGTGCTTTATTTTGCAGTAAATACTTGAGTATTTGTTGTTTGTAATTTCTAACCTTCTGTTTGATGATGTATGGGGCTGTGGAGGGGGTTAGATAACTTCCTTCAAACAACAGGCCATGAAAATATTTCAACCCAAGCAAGATTATAATTGAGGACTTCTTTTTTTTAAATTTAAAAAAA
>VXAU01004910.1:1405181-1442885 GCA_013399695.1 Formicarius rufipectus
AAAAAAAAAAAAAACAAAACAAAAACAAAAAAAAACCCAAAACTCAAAAATAAACTATTGCCTTGAAGTTCTCTCTCCTGAATCATAATTTTTATTTTTAATAAGTATTATAAAAATGTCTTTGTTTTTTAATTACTTGTAACTTCCAAAATACAGTGTGATAAAAATTAAATTCCTTGCATGAGGGCATTCAGCTGCAATTTGCATATCACTGTGTGCAGGTATGTACATGTTTATGCACAGGGTCAAATAACACCCACACCGATTTCAAATTTAAAGACAGTGTATGATAGTTCCTGTCAAAGAGTATTCTAGATGCATAGAAGTAACTGAACACAAACCCAACACAATGCATAGTTCACCCCAGAATAAAGAACAACAACATTCCAGTATTCCAGAAATTTTCTGAAATTAATTTTTTTTTTAGAGAAAATGTGGTGTCAGTTATAAATGTTGCTTCAGTGTTTTTGCTAGAGAAGGTCAAATAAATGTGCCTCAAACTTTGAATGGAAGGTCAGGTTTATGACTGTCCTTATATCCCAGGATCTTTATTTCACAGTCTCACAGTGATCTCCAGGAACATTCTGTCTCCTAGACAGACAACTTTTATGACAACATTCACCCCTACTGAGGTGGAGAAAGGAAGAAAAAAGAATGGTCTGCATGGACAGATGAGTGTAGATGTCAACACTAAGCTCTAGATTTTTTTTGGCCATTGCAGAAAATCCCACTGTGATGAGAAGAACCATATTTTGCTTTTGACTTCTTTGTGGGAAGAGATTGTAGACAGCTGAGGATAGGTCTGATGATACACTCAAAATAAACAGCATGGCTAAGGGCTTCTTATTCTAGGTGAATTGTTCTAAGTGCTGAAAGTCTGGTGACCAAATACATCAGACTCTTGTAGTCCAGCCAGGAAGCAAGTGAAGCATGAATAACTGAGTAACATGTCATCATCTGCCAGCATGGGATGGGGTCTTCTAGCCAATCAAAGCTTATAGAAAACATTACTCATAGGTAATGCTATGTCCAAACTTAGCACAATCAAGGAATGCAAAAGGACTTCTAAATTATAGATTTAGTTGATCAATTACAGATGTGGAACAACTAATTCAAAGTAGACTGTATTTTGTACTCCTCAGAATGGCTTTCCTCACATCATGATTCTTGCATGGGTTCTGTTTCACACAGATGTTTTTCATCCTCGGGCTAACTTTGTCCAAGTACAGAGCCAATGAGACAGAAACAGCAGCATGATTGTATGGAGTAAGTAATAGAGCAGTGTCTCATCTACCTTTTCCTAGTACTTGAGTTTATGTCACCTGATCAGTTCCACTTGATGATTAAAAAAAGGCCCAAGAGGGATTGTTCTTGAACACCACATGTTAGCAGCCCGATAATATCTAGCAATTATCCATCACTGCAACCCTTCAGAAAGGGCTCAAAGCACCTCAGTACATTTTCCAGCACCCTTCCTTTTTAGAAGAAATAACTTATTTTCATGGATGACCACCTCAAGTGCTGTGGAAGGATATGGGAGGTTGTGAACATATTAGTTCTCTCTCAATAGTCCTTTCTATTCATCTTAGTGATATTTAGCCACTCGGGCTCAGTGGCTTTGTAGGTCAATGGCCAGGCCTGAGGTCAAGTAGTCCCATTTCTTCTGTAGAGTAAGTGCTTGCTTGTGGAACACCATGGGAGCTGATGTATCCACACCTGAGCTCTGTAATGTCTGACATTTCATTTTATTCAGTTAATGTATCATAATGAAGACTGAAGATTTTGTAATTACATACAAGTCTGTCACTATTTTTTTCCAATTCTTTTCTTAGCTGTGACAGTCCTTTACTTTCTTACTTGTTGCACAGAACTAATGCTTGGTCAAAACAGATCTTCTGTAGTATTGCTTTATATTTTGCACATCTCCATTGCAATAGAATAGGACAAAGTAATAATATCTCTTTACTAACGGGTAGTTGCCTCTTCATGGTACTCAGGATTTTTTTTTTATGGCAAAATACTACTTATATCAGCAATGTTTCTTGATTGAGAAAACTGAGTAGATGAGCAATGCAATATTGTCATATCATTAAAGCAGAGCAAACGAATCAATTATATATTCCAGAATTTATTTTCTTTTCTACATGGTTTCAGGTGTCCATTTCCATTCATATCATTCAATATATCTCTACCTGTGCTAATCAGTGGCAATTATTTGTTCCCTGCAAATGACTAATACAAGAAATATATAATAGAGACAGGATTTAATACACTTTAGCAAAACTACTAGATTGCCTGACAGTTCTATTGTTCTTCTTTCAAAGAATCAAGAAGCCTACAGACAAGGGAGAAAAAGTTAACATAGTCTGTACAGATTCAAAATGACATTTGACAAGATTAAAAAAAAATACACTGACAAGGGCTAGCAGGAAAAACCCTTGTGCCGTTATAGTTGTTTAAAAAAAACAAAAACAAAAACAAACCAAACAAACAAACAAACAAAACAAACAAACAACAACAACAACAACCAGGAGTAAATGCCAGCTACCACAAACTATATGGTGCTCAGATCCAAAGTGTTGATCATATCCTAAATGACCACAAAAAGGTGTGACTCGGAAGGAGACATGGTGTGCTGCTGATCATGAGGCCTGAAAACGAGCCACAATAAGAGCCTCAGGAGATTGAATGACTAAGAACAAAAACAGCAGAGAAAATCATTTTTATGTAAACAAATGTAAAATGACACATGAAAACACAATCCTAATTTTGCAAACAACTCTAATTATGACCCCAAACTGGCTATTACTGCTACAGAGTGAGATTTTAAAGGTATACTAGGTAGTTACATAAAAATATCAACACAAACAGCAAATACCATTGTTGAATATTTTCTTTTAAAAAAGAAAAAAAAAACTCAGGGAAATGTTATGAATTATTAGGAAGTTAAGAGTGAAAAAGGCAAAAAATGTTGTTATGCCTGTGGGTAAAATCAGTTATGTGTATTATGAATACTAAGACCATGACAGAAAGGGTGTAGCAGAAATGAAAAGGTGGAGAGAAACGTAGCAAGGAGAATTTTGAACCACAGAGTGGCCTTCCTATAAAGAAGAGGTAAAATAGATTTGGATTAATAAACTTGGTGAGGAGGCAGCTGGGAATATAGGAAGTCAAGAAATCAAGGGTGGCATGAAGAAGCTGAATAGAAAATTTTTGACATTTTTATGTTGGAACAAATAATAAGTAGGATGTCAAGTCACTAAGGTCTACAAACCTAAATTCTCTTTCCATCAGAAATGGGTTGGCCTCCAGGAACCATCCCTGGCCTGGACTGTCCCCAAAATCATAGTCACACACAGAGTGTTGACTGATAGGGACAAAACCAATAATGCCACAGCATAGACAGGCACAGGAGAGTGCTCAGGCTCTGATACTGTTTTCCTCACTAATACAGATGCAGACACTGATGATAGATGAAGACAAAAACCAAGAATATGATGCATCTTCTCATAGTCCCAGGGGAGCCAGGAAAGGCTGTGATGACTGATCACTTCCTTCATGTGACTCATGAGCCACGTGCTGCAGAACCACTTGAAAAACAGTGCAGAGGTGCTTTCTGTTCTTTTTATGGAGCACACATCCACAAGTAACCTGAGTTGAGGTTTGGTTTTCAATTTTTGCCATGTAGGCATCTATCTACGGACAAAGAATGATAGCAGAGATTCTTTGTAACCATTGTACAATCCAGAGCTGTGTAAATGATGTCACTGTATTTGGAATAATTTCTAAATCACATGAAAAATACTCATGGGCTGCGCTAAGCACAGTTGAACTTTGCCAGCTTTCATTTCAGGCCAGCAGAATTTTCTTTTTCACAAGACTTATCACAGAATCATAAGCACAATGATTGCAAGGTATTTCTGGGTGTTTCTTACCCATCTTTCCACTCAGCACTACATGGTCAACCAGGGCTTTTGGAAACTGTGTGGAGATTCCTCCATCTCCCTGGACTCGCTTTGTAGTGCTGCACTATCACTGTAATGAAGGAGTTTTTTCTAGTGTCCCTCCTGAACATCCCAGGCCACAGTTTTGTGGTTATTGCACCTTACCATTAGATGAGTAAAATGACTTCCCACAACTTGCTGGCAGTATTCCTCCCATTGTAGCCCATTATGCAATTTGCTTTACTGTCCACCAGAACAGAGTCTTGGTTCAGATTTGACTCCTATTTGTCCCCTGTAACACCCACATGTTTTGCAACAGGACTGCTACTCAACCTGTCAATGTTCCTTTGCTGATAGCGGAGCATGTCTTTGTGTTTTACAAAAATGGACAGGTTCCTTTTTCCACCACATATTCAAAAAATGAATGGGACTGAGCAATGATCCTCAACACTGTTATTAAAATAAGAATCTATGAATTTTATTTTCATTTTATTATGATGAATCACACGCTGTTTTAGGCCACATGCATGTACATATCAGAGTGTATGGCAAGAGAGAATAGCATCAGACATATTTAACAGTATTATTTCTATTATTTCTATTCTGGTATTCCAGTAAGTATTTTATGATGGTTAAACCCATTATAAATTAATAAGAATTAATGAGAATTTAGTTTTGTATAGTATTCCTCTTTAAATTAAGAAAACAATACTTCAACCTCAACATTCATATTTTAAATGCATAACTTGTTTTGTAAGGAATATCTGTGGTTTATGCAGGAAAGTTGGCCTAATAAATACTACTTTTATGAACAAATATTTACGCTAATGGAATAGGAAAAAGGGTCATTCTAATTAAGTCAAAGTTTATTTTTGTGAAGTACATTTAGGAAGAGCTACTACATTAAGGAAAAACTTTTGATTCAAGACACTTTTTTTTTTTTTTTAAACTCACTGTATATCAGGGCCAACACATTACAGGTGAGATCAAAACTTATTAGACACACACAAAAAATATTTCATGAAAATTATTCATATTTGGCATGCAAATGCTATATATCAGTGCTGAAAATGACCTCTTGACTAAAATGTGAATATTTTTGAGATACAATGGATCAGATAGAAACAGTAAAAGAACAAAACTGTTATGACTGGAATTCTTAACCTATAATAGCAATTTAAGATATTTTAGATAGTAGCGACCTTTCTGCATAAGTGTCTGCATTACTTTCATTCAATACTACTTGCAGTTTCAAAGTGTAGGTCCCACATTTCTGAAGATTTTCCATGGAATATATTAAATCATCTGTACTACTGTCTTTTTAAAGACTGAATTTGCCACATAAGCTGTGTGAAGTGGGGTGTCTTCCAGGGCTCAAGTGTTATACAAATTCCTAGTCTCACGAGAGATCAGATAGTTGTTCCCTTACATGACAATGTTTTCTTCACCTCACTCAGAAAGATAAAAGCCACTCACTGAGATTGTGAGTATATTTTGTTATACGGTATGAGGCTATGACTACATTATCACATCAATAATTGGTTCCAGTAAATACCAAGTAACACATATTCTGAAAGCTAGATTTGCTCTTTGCAGACCAGTCAAAGTCCAGCATATTATTTTCAGCAGGGAAGAAAACAGAAGATCTTCAATCTATAATCCATTTATTAAGAACTGGAAACTTTTCTGAAGGAAAATTGCACACAAAAGATCAGCAGCATACTGAAGCCAGGAAAAAAATTGAATACATCCCTGCAATTCAGAAGCCAAGTTTACCGACCATAAATCTGCAGTGAAATGCCTGGAAAACCACACAGCAGGCTTTCAGCATTGACAGTGCTTTTCCCAATTCTGATGTTTCAGCATCAGCAAGCACAGGACACTGCTCAGATACTCTGAGTGAAAAATGGAGTCTCTCCCCTATCATTTGTCCAGATAGTATGTGTTTTGCTCAGACTTCTTCCCAGCAATATAGCCTTGTCTGTAACATGCCCGTGTTGCTCTATTTTAATTGTGAAACAAGCTCTTGAGCTCTGCTTTCTCCACTCCTATTTAGTTATGGAACAACCAGAAGCAGAAATCAAGACAACTGAAGCCAAAACTGTCCAAGTTCCTGCTGGATAGGGGTGGTCTCTTCCTCTGTCCTACGGGATGGAAAATTCTACCACTGAACTGAGGTTCTTCATGTCTGACTGAGGTATGCATACAGACTGAAAGGAGGGGATGCACTGTGCTCCCTTCAGTGCCATTACTTGAGGCAATCACACCAGTAGGCCTCAGCCATCCCTGTCATGAAGGCTGGAATTTCTTGTTTTCCACTCAATTCTGTTCTATTTCTTTTCTAAATTCCATAAGCCATTTTGTCTTGATGTATTCAGCAATGACTAATTCCTAGAGTCCCTAGGAGGGCCAACCTGGAAGCTAAGCTTCTTGTCATCCCACTAAAACCCATTTGTCTCAGATGAGCCAAACCCCACACTGCATTACCTGCTTCCATGTCACCCTCTGACACACCAAAGCCCATCTATGACATATTTACAGCAGAGCACCACAACATCTTTCCTAGACATTATCCCACCAGCTGCACAAGGGCTCACAGAGCAGGACTGGAGCCACAGCCACCAGTGAGGGATCATTAGCAGGACCTTGTGTGGAACCTGCTTCCACCTGCAGCCTCTAGTACTACCTGCATCACATTAGTGTCTGAATCAGTTTAATGCCACCTTCCATACTCAAAAGAAAGAGAATCTTCCTCTGCCAAATCCTTGATATTTTGCTCCTGATTCCTTTAAAATCTGGTGTTCCCATAAAACATTTATGATCATTCATTCCTACAGATTGTATTGATACAGGTGGTAGAATAAGAGTTTTCTGTTAAGATTATGTTTCACTGTGAATTTTGCACTAATATCAGTGGCCAGGTTTCTATACAGTGTTTAGTCTTTCACACTATTTCATACCAACAGAGGGAAGGGCTGTAGAAAGGAAAGGGAATGAAGAAGTACCTAAAAGATAGGTATCTTCTGGTGATGGCATTCCATCTTCCAAAAATAGTTCACTTCTTAGACAGGTTTTTGCAAGTCAAGTGGCAGGAAGGATCAAATATCAAGAACCTTCTGCTCATGTAAATCTTTCAGTTTTACCATCAGGCTATGCTTATACAAAGTTCTGCTCAAGGCAGAGCTAAAACTGTATTACATTTATTCTTATTCCCTTGACTGCACAGATATTTATAAGGTGAAAAGACTTTCCCAGGCGAATGAATTTGCTCACAAACAGTGATATCTTAAAGCCAAAAAATAAACACTAAATTTGAAGGACAAATTTCATTTTAATAGAATTAGATAAGAGCAGTTCCTTTTTAAAAAGCCTACAAAGCATCAGCATACTGATTTTATGGCTATGTTCTCCCTGAAGCAACTTTGCTTTACAATGCCACTAACAAATCCAGGTACAAGATTCAATGTAATGAATAAATTTAAAGGAATAACTTGACTATATAACAGTCATAATTTCTAATATCACACTTTAAGAAACAAAAATTAATTTTTCCTGCCATGCTATCATAGATATCCTCTACTATTTCGTTTGAATGAGACTAGTTTAAAGCATCACAATTAACTGTTTTATGAGCGGTCTTCTAGATTCCTTTACTACAATTTGATTTGATTTTATAAAGGACAAATCCTTTATAAGGTTATCCAGACAGCATAGCAGAATCCAGATGAAAGAAAAAGGGAAAAGGAAAGAAAGAAAGCAAGAAAGCAAGCAAGCAAGCAAGAAATAAGCTACACAATTACAAGTTCAATTTGTTTTTCTGAAACTTCTTAAAGAGCTAAAAAAATTCTGAGCTTCCAAAACATAATATTTTTTCTTCAGAGTTTTTAGGGTCATTCCCCCATACTCTTTTATCTGTTTTGTTTTGTTGTTACTGTTGTTTGTTTTTGTTTTAAGAGCAAGATAATTATTTTGGTTTGGACTCTTGCCAACCGACTTCGGTTTTTCTACCATTTGCTCTGCAAATTCAACAATGCCCAGTAGGTGGCCTCAACGTATAATCTATTTCTTCACTCTTCTTCAGTGATTCTGTCTCGCTTTTTTCATTGCAACAATTTTCTCTTTGTTGGAATCTCCTGGGTTTTATTCTTTCTGTTTCTGGAGGCTTGAAGAAACATTTTCTTTAGATGTGATATCATCCAGGTCCAAACAGGCGTACTTATATTGGCTGAAAAACACAGCAGATCATTGGAATCTTCTGCTCTGGGTCTTGCAAAGAACTATTGCTGACTCTTGTGGTTCTCCCACACCTCCACTTTCAAAACATAATTGACTTCTGGGAATCAGTCAGCTCCCACTTATGAACAAGGGTGTCGCCCACATTTGTCATCCTGTGGGAATGCCCTTTCAGATAAAGAGAGAAGGTTCTTTTGATATGAAAAGTGTGAACAGAATTCTTAATTCTGGTTGAAGATCTTAATGATTTTTTGTTCTTGTGGGAAATGCTTCTTGGTTTCTGGGTAAGCAAGACTAACTATAGCTGGGATCACTGTCACAAAGTATTGTCAGCTTTTTGTATCTTTAAGGACCAAAAAAAAACTAAATGCAAATTTTTAAGATATATGCAAAATTATGTATCTGCCCATTATCACAAGATAAGAAATTCCGAGCTCTGCCTATTAGTGGAGTCACTTCTATCATAGTTTATCTTGATGAGACTTCATATTCATTATACCTTGTCAAACAACATGTAATAAATCCTGCAAGACAACATCAGTTGACATTTTCACTGTGACTTCCTACACTGAAAGAAGTGCCCATACATTTGTGAAAAATATTAGCCAATTAAGTATATTTGTTTATCATGGATGTCCCGAAACTTCCTGACCTGATTTTTTTAGAAAACTGATATGTAAATTCAGCCTTTGACTATTGGCAGTAAGCTAATAAGACAGACAGTCTTATAGTTTCCCTACCATAATGAGGCCTGAAACCAATTTGGTGGGGAACAAGGAAATACAAAGCTTCCAAATATTTCTGGAATTGCCTCACTATAAACTTTTTCAAAAAGACAGATTGAAATGGCCTATAATAGATGTGCCTGTCTGCATCAAGTAGGAGATATTTTTAGATTTGTGTTAACAAGGGCTTCCTAAGGAGAAACTGATGTCTGGTCCTATCATACTCTAACGCTACCCTCAGCTAGGCTTGTGCCCAACAATGTGCCTCCAGTACTGTCTTCACTTAAGGCTTCATTTACATGGGGAGCTAAGGAAAATGTCTAGTCAAGACAAATTAACTAGATGACATAAGTAAGTGAGGCTTTATTACATTTTTGCTTAGAAGAAAGGCAGTTTTATTTCACACTAGGCTAAGATATGATGACCTAAGTTAAAATGAATGAGAGCATCCACACGGAAGTTTAGTGCAACTTAGCATATGTGCATCAGTTTATTCAATTTTAACATGCCAAAGTGTTCTAGTGCAGGCAAGTCCCAAGAAAACAACATTGGCCAAAATGAAAACTTGGGTTTTCATTTGTCCCCTGCATAGCCTGCTCTGCTACCATGGAGACAAACAGCTCTGCCCACATCTAATAATGTCATCTTCAAAGAAACACACACATTTTTGGTGAAAGAGCCTGCAAAGCTGTAATATTAGTCCTAAATGGGATCTTACACCCTTCATTGAGATCCTACTTCATCACAAAAGAAAACAGAACTATTCTCTGACACTCTTGTTTTCTTCTGATCTCTTTCTCTGAGTGGCAATCAGAGCTTCTAAATTAAAGATTGTTCCATGGGCAGCACAACACCGTACATCTCCCTAGCAGCACTGTCATAGCATCACTGTGTATTCTCTCAGCGCCATCATAGCATCACTTTGTGTGCTTTCACATCCCTTCCCAACTCTTCCAGTTCTAGCCCACCAAGGCAGGACCCTGCCCACACCTTCAGTCCACCCTTGCATGTCTGGCTACTTAGTTCATGCTCAGATTTTTCTCCTCTCCATAGCTCCTGCTGGCTTGGATGGGGACTGAGCACACCAGACAGCACTGGAGGACTGGCCAAGGGTTGGCTGCTTCAGACCAGGCAATGACTCAGTTCTTCCTACATTTCCCTTGGTTCAACTATCTTCTCTCCTACAACACTTCACAAAATGTGTGGAAATGTAACCTCTATGCCATTCTGCCAAATTTTCCTTATGATATTACTGGCAGGGCAGCCAAAGACATCTTGGTAAGTAATGTGTCATTGTGGTCAGATACCAGGCCTGTGAGACAAGAGTCCTGGGGTCTCAATACGTACTAAAACTCAGCTTTCACTTGCGCCCCATGAAGGGATTTGACCTCACTCCTCATTTCTTTGTCTATGTAGCAAAAATGTGAAAGCGCTGATTAAAACTAATATTCAGAAAAGTGTTGGAAGTTTAAGACTATGGTTATATATTGCCAGACTGCTGGTTTTAGCACTGAAGAAAGAATAGAGTAGGTCTTGTAGCTCTCAAGGACACACTGAAATTAAGAAATTAAAACTACATTCAAGTGCTTTGGGATATTTGTAGTTTGGGGGTATATTCTGAATACTGAACATAATTTAGAAGGAACTCCAACTATTTTTAAAGAGAGAAGTGACACATGGAAGCTATTTTCATGTTAGCTGGAGAGACATTGAAGCAAATGCAAATTTAACCCTCAAACTGGGAAGGGCAAAACTGCAGCACATTCCACGTTCATGTGATTTAAATAAGTGTCTTCACTACAGACAAATAGAGCTCTTATGAGCAAATTGCAGATCTCAGCTCTGCTCCTTCCAGAATCTGCTGCCAGAAAATCTTGAGCTCTTTTTTCTTCTAAGAGCATTTTATACCCGTATGGTTATACATGGTTTGGGTGACTGAAGTGATCACAAGCTTTTTGTTAGCATACCACTGCTGTGCATAAATTCCTGAGGAGTCAATGATCTGGCTCCTAATCCACCCAATGCACTGATCTATCCTGATCAACATAGTGTTTTAACTGCTGCAATGAATTCTCTGATCTGATCTTGATATAAATTCACTACGCTGAATATAAAAAGAGTACACCCTTTCCTTTTCAAATGAAGCTAATCATAACCATTCTAAACAAACGTCTCCATAGATGCAGCACAACAGATACCTCAGGTAAACCAGAGCTAAAGTGATGTCTATGTTGCGTCCAGCAACAGAAAATGTGAGATAGAAAGCACAAGCTTTTTATACACTTCCAACTTTGCACTTGCAAAATTTCAACAGGAATTAAAGAGGATGAGATGGGAATTCTGCCTGGCATAAAGATGGTGTATTTGGGGGAAAGATGAGAAGGTAAGTGGAAAGAAGAATGCTCCTAATATACTGTAGGGATTTGGCAGAGTTAGACCAAAGTTTTTGTTTCTCTCACCAACCCTAATATATTTTTTGTATATTGAAGTCTGATCACTAGCTCTGTTTTACTATAGAGAGGTGTACAGGGAGAGGAGGGATAGGAATAGGATGATACACCAACCATGCATTATGTTCACTATCACTCAGAACTCTGAAGATGAACAATAATTAGTTGATACACACCAAAATCACCTAAATTCTGCTCTTTTTGAGCATCTGTAGCTTAATTCACATAAATATATTTTGCCTGTGAAGATTATATTATTCTAGAATTGAGGCTTTGATGCTGATTCCACCTCATTACCAAATCTAAGCATATGTTTACATGAGACATATTAAATCAAAGCATCCCACACAGTTGTGCACTCAAACTTTTAGTCTTGTACCCAGAATTAACCCTGCAAAATTTTATAAATGGCTATTTTGTTCTCAGCCACATAATTCTCACACAAAGTTTTACTTTCACAGGCCTGCTATTGACCCCCACAACACACTCTACCCTGTGCATCAGCATCCTTGACAAGACCACAGGATTCTACCACTGACACATGGTATAAAACTTGGCTTTGGCCATTCTGGACCATTTAGGGAATCTTTCTTGGCTTCTTTTAATCATATAAATGGGGTGGATCACAGAATCATAGAATAGTCTGGGTTGGAAGGTGCCATTACAAGTCACCTCCTCCAACTCCCCTGCAATGAGCAGGGTCATCTTGAACTACATGGGGTTGCTCAGAGTTCGTTCTACCTGAATGTTTCCAGGGACGGGCCACCCACCAGCTCTCTGGGCAACCTGTTCCAGTGTTTCACCATTCTCATTGTAAAAGAATTCTTCCTTATATGTAGTCGAAATGTACCTTTCTTCAGTTTTAAACTGTTGCACCTTGTCCTATTGCAACAGGCCCTGATAAAAAAGTTTGTATCAATCGTTTTTATAAGTCACATGTGAGTAGTCAGAGTCTGCGACAAGGTCTTCCTGGAGCCTTTTCTTCTTCAGGCTGAGCAACTTCAGCTCTTTCAGACTTTCCTTGTAGGAAAGGTGTTCCATCCTTCTAATCATCTTTGTGATCTCCATGTGGAGAGGGCCCAGAGGAGGGCCTTCATCCTGTATTGAAGGATGAATTACCTCATGCCCTAATTAACAGCTCTCTCAATCTGTTCCAGCTAATCCTCTAACCCCTCAACTCAGTTTCATCTAAAGTTGGGGACAAAACTGGACATCATCAGACAACTCCAAGTCATTATTACCTGTTCAAAGAGGTTGCATTAACATGTGCCTTGATTCCTCACTCTAGTTTTCAGAGATCAGAATGTAACTGCACTGCACATCCTGAAAGAGCATGAGACATTACAGAGTAATGTTGACCATGTGGTAACACATTTTTCTGCAGTGAAACAAGCAGGATTATTGAGCTAATGGTCAAGCTTTTTAAATCACAAGTTCAGTCACTTCTTCCTCACCCTTCTGTATGCAATCTTCTTTCCTCATATGACCATCATGTTCAGAAAAATTGAGACAGTTTATTTCTCATGAGTCTTTGATGCACAGATGGCACTGGTTTTCTGGTTGTAAGAACTTATGGATGCTGTTCTTGTGTGTTGCAAACTTAGTCATAAGCTTGTATTTTAGCTATGCAAACTATTCTGTACAGTACTAAAAATGCATTTTTTTTTTTTGCATAGAAAAATATGATTGCCTTTGAAACTGATGTGGAATATTGGAAAATAACATCTGCAAAGACGGTAGCCACTTAGTTTTGACTTGCAACTCTGCTTCTTAGTGTTGCAAAATAGATAAAGTGAAACCTGAACAGGCATGAAGAAACTGGGGAAGTTTATGAGGTAAGTAAATCTATCTATTGCTGATACAGTATGATCTATCTACTGTGATAAAATTATCTTATCTGTATGAGGCAACATACTGAGTGCTTCAAATCTGAGGTGGCCTTTTGACTTCTGCCCAGGTAGTTTCAGTTCATATTTTACTTCTGAGCTTTCTCATCTCTGATGTCTTCCATTCAACTCCAGTTCTGTCAGGCCTTGAGAGATGGTCACTGGCAACTGGAGCTATAGTGAGGTTAGGTCAGAGTGAGCACAGCAGGATGACAATCATTGTTGTTCTATTCCATGCATGTATAATTACTCAAATATGAAAGCCCAAGACTTCCTTGTTACATTTGTCCTATTTTTCTTGGCAATAAATCAAATTAAGGTGTCATTTTATTATGTATCAAATATCTTGGTGTGTACCTTTTACTGTGGTTGCTACAAGACCTAAGCAAATGAGGGAATGCATCATTACATCTCTGCAGTAACTGACAGGACACAAGAAGTTCACAGTATACACTGATAAAGAAGAAACAGGAGAAACTAAAGGAAGGTAGAAATTTGCTTCAAGGACTTTCTACAAAGGGACACCAGAGACAAGATGATGAGAACATATAGACAAATAATGGCTCCACTGGAAGGACTGATTAGTGTGGGCATTAGATCTGAAAACCAGGCAGCACTGGCTCAGCTATTCAGGATAGATAACTGCTGGCTCAACTGCTCAAGGAGTCACATGTCCTTCTCTGCATATGTTTTTCACTTAAGATTTCACAGTCATAGAAGATTTAGCAGTGCTATTAAAATTACACACAAAGTTTCTCTACACTAGCATATATATATATATATATCTTCTTAAAAATGAGACTGTTTTGTGAGTCATATTAACCTATTAAAATTGAAACCTCTGTACTGCACTGACCCTTGTACACTCAATGGTCCAATAATTTCCAGCAACACCTAATGACCATCACCTTTTCAAACAGCCATTATGCCTGAATTAGGACACTCAGGACGCTTTAAATTTGCTTTTTTTTTATTATAGGACCATCAGAAAATAATGTTCAGTATTACAAACTTTCCTATAGAGCACACTAAGTGATTCAGAGGAAAAGTTAAAAAGACAAGCTAGTTTCAAAATGTTTACAGTTCATTTTTCTACATGCAAAGCAAGTTTACCAAACATGAAGGAGGTTTATGGGGAAGTACATGAAACAAACCCCGGTGAGTTTTTTTTCCTATCACATCTGAATACTGTGATGGCAAAATAAATATTTGACAATGAAACACAGGTCTCTGTCTATAAAAGAAACAAAACCAAGCAAACACCCAAACAAAGCAAGCCACTGAGTGATTTTTTCTTGAGCATTTTGCCTCCTACCCAGATTTCATTTATGATTCATTACGTGCAGAAACAGTCATATGGAAGTTAGATACAACAGAAACAGAACCAATGAAGAGGTGGACAACAAACACTAGCAAATTGTGGAGACAGATCTAAGTATTTGAATATTCTTGAAGATATATGAAGAGTAAATATATCAGACATTATTTTTATGGCTTTGGAAAGGGTTCTGCCTGTGGCCAAGGTACTCCCATAATTTTTTGTGAAAGAAGCTCTACACTTTACAGCAACCTTTCAGTTAGTTACAGTGGGTAACTTCATGGCTGGCATCATTCAGGCCAGCACGTTCCCAGTGCCAAGGAAATGAAGTGAAAGGGCACAGGTGTCGGTACAACACTGCTGCTCCCCGCTAGCTGCTGTTCGGGTCCATGCAGCAGAAAGCTCTCTTACACTGCAGTCCTGACTTGTGTAAATCCGGCTGGCAAAGCATATTCCTATGTGCTGGACTACCCCTGGTTTGACTGCTGTTGTTTCACCTCAGACAAGAGGCTTCTCTGAGGGAGCAGATGGCATGTGCATCAGAGTTCCTCCTGTCTCTGCTTTCCAGACCTAACAGAAGGAGTGAAGAAAGAAACAGATCCTGTGGGTCATTAACAATGCATTCTCTGTTCTTATATCTCTGATGCTTCAGAGGTTCTCTGGCTTTGCTGTATCTGCCACCGGCCTCTCACAGTCTCATACACATTTCATTGTCTTGTTAGTCAAGTGCCTGGGCAACCTCTCTGTGGAAAGTCTTTCCTTATATTTCTGGGGTCAGTTGAGAATGACTGAGACATAGACACTATTGTTATGATGCAAACAGTAAGTAAAGGATTGATTTTTAAGATTTAAAGAGGTGAAGTAAAAACAAAATCAAACAGAATAGTCGAGGGTGGAAAGAATAAAAGTGGTTAGCTTGCTGAGCACTTGTAATAAGTATGGGTTGGCTAAGGATCTTCTCAGTGGAAGCAGATAAGATTCTCCTAAGGGAAAAGGGACTGTGATCTCCTGATCCCAAAAGAGTTGAGGAAACACCACCAAAGGAAAGGCTGTGGGGAAGACAAGGCGGGAAGCCAAGAATCGTGGATAACTTGATCTTTAAGCATCGCTGACTTGATAAAAAAAAAAAAAAAAAAAAAAAAAAAGATACCCCAGCCCTGGGAACACGGCCTGTAACACTTAGACCTGGCAGAGCGCAGGGTGCAAACCTGCCCGGGTGCGTTTCCCGCCAGTGACACGCTGTCACCCAGGGGCACACCTAAGCCCGAGGGACAGCGAAAGCTTCGCGGGACCGCGCCGCCGTGCCAGCCGCCTCTTGCTCCGTCAGCCCTCACTGCTCAAGAGCCACCACCACCGCTTCTGGGAGCAGCAGGTGGCATTTTGGGCAGGGCTGGCCCAAGCGGGCCGTCCGCCGCGGCAGGGGCGCTGCTGGCGGGGGCACTGCGGCAGCCCGGCACGGCACGGCCCGCACTACATTTCCCGGCAGCGCCCGGCGCTGGGAGGGCCGGTGCGGCTCCTCCCGGCTTTCCGGGACGGCAGCTGCGCGGGAAGGAAGAAGGGGTTGCTTTGGGGGTGTCTTTTTTTTTATTATTATTATTATTATTATTGCAGGTGCGAGCCTACAGAGGAAATCGGCAGCGCCGGCCGGCACGGGGGAACGGAAAGGGGAAGGGGGTGTTCGAGTGGTCCTGCGGGGGACGCCGTTCCTTCCTCTCCTCTCGGGGACCTCGGCACTTCAGAGGTCGAATTTGGAAATCGCTTACTGCATCTGTTATCTCTGTAATCACTTCGCAGACAGCCTGGAGAGGAGCAGCTGTTGGGAGATCGTGGTGCCTACGGGCTGTGCCTGCCTTTGTAGGCGTTTGTTTCAAATGGTCACAGTCAGAGTTCAGGCACTGCGAAGCTGTGGTTGTTCCGCCCCTCCACTGCTTACGCGACCTGAGAATCGCAGATGCATCACACATCTCTTTGTTTCTCACTTTTCGCACTTTCTATGAAAGACTCGTAAATGTGAGGGTGCCGTCCCAGCCATGTCTTTGGCCGTACCTTCGTGACCATTTGTTGCCCAATCTTATGCCAAACGCAAGAAGGCGATCTGTGAGATCATGTAAACAAATAAACAAAGCAGAACAGTACCCACCAGTATTTGGAAGTGCAAGCTAACACACATAGACGACTTGAAAATAACCGAATCTTCAAAGCTCAGGTTTGATTTTGATTGCTTCCAGCTGAAAAACTTTGGTGCAGAGGCTGGCCTGTGGATTTTCTTTGCTCAGAAAGTTAGTAGTTCACTGTTTTTATTCAAGTATCAGTTAAAAAAAAAAAAAAAAAAAAAAGAGGTCTCTGTTGAGCATGATAGGAAGATTTTCCCCACCTTCTTGACTGATCTTCATTTTTAAATACATTTTTCGATTTCAGTTTGCAGATGTCTAGAAATTTTCCAATGGAGCTACATGTCTCCCATATGGCAAATTTAAGCCCAGTGAGAAGAAGTTTACTTTTTAAAGTTACTGTTCTCTTATGTTGGGCATGATCCACAGATGAAACAATCCATGGATCACAGTTTAAAATGCAGAAGATAGATTGATGTATGTTGTTGTCCAATTCAGTGGTACCTTCAATAATTAATAGTTCTCCTAATTGCACAGTATAAATATTATGTGCTTATACTCTAATGCCTACAAAGTCAGATAAGTTAGATAAAACCCTAAGGTTTTAATTGTAGATGTGTGATGTACTAACAGAGAAAGCAAAACATGTACCCTATGTAAAATAGGTCTTTTTTAGGGGGAAAATTACACATTATCCAGAGATCAAAAGGCAGAAAAGCAGCATTTCCATAGATATTTAGAAGTTGCTGTGATGTTTGAGCACATCAATTGCCTTTACGCCATTTATTCATCAGGACCATTAAACACAAAACTATTTTCTGTGGCTCAGGAAGTCTCTGAACTGAATGTGTCCATACACACTGGGAAAAGAGCACTTGTATGCTTTCCCTGTTCTGACACTATTTACCTAAGTACCTGCTGCTGACTACCTGAGAAGTGAGTTACAAGGTAAAATATGTTTTGACTAACAATGGCTGTTCGTCAGTAACAAATGTTGTCACTGCCACTAATGTATAGGTACAAGAATCAGTCATGTTGGATCAGCTGTGAATTGAGCTTTCTGAAATGAAACACTTCTTTCTTTAAACTGCTACTCTGAGCAATGAGAACACTCTTCACAATCACTTTGTAAAATGTCCAATACTTATTATATACATACGTAACTGACTGTTGAATCTCTGAAATGGAACTTCCAGTAAGCAATTTCTAGAAACACTTGTTATTAAGTACGCTTTTTTTGTCTATGTATTCATTTTATAAACAATTTGCATTAAAGGATTACAATTTTCAGCATGAAAATCAGTCTGATTTCCAGGACTAAGGATCCTGAGGGAAAGGGCAATTTCTTTTCTTTCATTTATAGCTTGGGGATGACAGTCACTTGTTATCACCTACTTGTTTGTTGTGAGAAACTGAATAATCATTTGCTTCATCCACACCATTTGAAATGTTATATCCCTCTATCACATCTCTCCCCTCCCAAATTTTCCAAGCTGTTGAAATGTCTCTTAAGCAAAAGTTGTTGCACAGTATAACCAGTCTGCTCACCCTTCTGCATGCCTTACAAGTTGTTCTAGAGCCTATCTGAGATGGGAATAAAATGCATGGGAATTAGTTCTCATTCAGCATGAATTATGTGGGTGCATGATAGATTCATCATGATGCAATTATTGGTTTCTATTTTCTTATCCTTTCTTCCCTGAAAAACTATTATTTTACCTCACATGTTATTCTGACATACTTGTCAATGCTTTCGGAGCTCTTTCACTACTTCAGTGACCATTGATTTGGGTTTAAAAAGCGAGCAATTGTCAACCCGACAGATTTTGAAACAAAGTCCTGTCTAAAACCAGATCCATTGGTCATGTTTTGTCCAAGTGTAATTTTCAGGGAACAGGAAGGAGATTGAGAAAGATAAGATTAGTGGAACTATCCGTCAACTACAGGAAGTTAAATGGGTAAGCATTTTTAAATGGTTTTATTTGGCTTTGATATATGCAATTAACACATTAGAGATTTCAAATCTAGTGCAGAAAAATATTTCAGAAACTATAAGGGGCTTACTTCATATTCAGATAGATGAGAAATGATACTGTGAGTGCTAAGATCATACCCTGCCTTCAAATGGAACCAAAATGGAGAAAGTTCTGCCTCTCTAATAGACTGATTTCATAGGATTTCTCTGGGTGAAGTTTCACACTTAGTAAGTGATGCTTGGGAAAAAAGATCACAAAATCAAAATCCCATGTGTCTGTTTGAAGCCAGCTGTGGAAATTGAGCACTGTTTTTCTATGTTTTCTAGTAAAAAATACAGTGAAAGATAATAAAATACAGTAAGATAATACAAATACAAAAAAGGACTGCAAGAACAGTGCTAAGGTTTTCCTTAGGGTTATCTGAAAGTAAAGACCTGTACAGGTTTCCTTTCTTCACAACCTTCAGATTTTTTCATCATACCACTTTTTGCTGCTGTGGTATCACATGCGTCAGCCCTTTGCCACCAAACAACATGATGCTCAGTTTTATCCATCAATAGCCAGCTATAGGCATTATAATCAGAGCTGAAATGTGAAAACAGGGAATTTTAAAATAAAAAAGTTACATGTAATACATAAAGATACAACAGTTTTTTGTAGGGGAAATGTTGACAAATGCAGTGGAAGCATTTCAGATGTAGGCAAATTGATGTAACAAAGTCATCAAAGTGTAAATACAATACTTAATATACAACAAAAATGTAGTACAACTTACTTAGAAAGGGATGAAGAAGTGTGGCTAAAAGAGCTGCTCAGGATTTTTTTCCCCCTGTTTATATACTGGAAATATCGTTTCCCTTAAACTCTCTCTAACCCACAGAACACTGCGCAGATCAATAGCCTTATTAGTAATCAAGACCTCAAAGTCCTGAATACAAATCACCTCCCTAGTATAGATCAGAATTTTACATCTTGAAAACAGCAGCTCACAGTGCACGTTATGTCATGTGTACTACGCAGCACAACTGTGTAGCACTGAGGCATATCCAGAACCACCATGTGGAAATCAGGTCTGTACACCCTTATCATCTTTTGAGGAGTTGTTCATCCTGAATAAACTACTAAGTAGACTAGAGAATACCAAATTTGAAGATGAGGAAGACTGACATTTAAGTTTGAATCAAACCTGGAAAGCAAATCTATGGTCCCTCAGATACCAGCTGGGTCATTTGGAAAGTAGCAGATCTGGGGCTTTTCTGAAATAACCAGGGGAACACAGTGAAACTTTGTCCAAGCCAGTACACCTCTGTAAATTCTTCAGGGTCAATGTTCATGAATTTACATTTTCTCTTAAGAAAATGCTTATATATGGATTTCCTGTGCAACTGAAGACCCTAATAATTTAGGAATTGTAGAGAAAAGGTAAGTTAAAATCCAAAAGCACCAAATCTAAGATTTTCCATGTAGCGGACTTTAAAGGTTAATGTCATTGCAGCTGACAACTAAGTATGATATCAAGGACATAAAAGCATAAAAATATCAGGAGTTTTTCCCTTCATACCATTTTTCTTCAATTTGCAGGTTAACAATGAATGCAGAGAAATGTAGCAGCTTTTACTTTCCTCACAGACATTTGCAGCATTATCTCAACTGAGAAATACACAGTAAGCCAAAACAGAGCATCACAAGACATGTTAGTATGTTCTGGCAGTCACAAAGTTTCATTGAAGGACAGAAGGTATTTTTTGCCTTGTTGAGAGGCACTTACTTTAGAATAGCAAAAAATGCTGATGCTTAATAATCACATGAGCTGTTGTGCTAGAAAGTATGGTGCAGAGCTGGGAACTCCCATCTACTTTAGGCCTATAAAAAACAAAGTAATGAAATGACAAGGGAACAAAGGATGTTTTCTTTTTTAATAGCAGCTCACAATGATACAAGTATGGAACAAGGCTGAACACTCAGAGAATTAATGGCCACATGTTACAGAATGCATTAGAGTATGCTAGAACTTCTGCACCTCTCTGTCCCCAGGCTACTTAGCATCTGAAATGAGACAAAAAACAGCAGAATTTGAAAGGAAGGAAAAGCAGAGAAATGAAGACTAGCTCTAGCTCAGAATCAGTATCACTTTGTTTTCCTTATCATTTACCTTTGCTTGGAGCCTCTACCTACATCCAAAGCTGCTCAAGTTTCCCATCATGGCACAGATTTGCAAGCCCATATGAGGTATTCATGACCACCTTATCTGGTGTTTAATTAGTTATTTGATTATTTCCTGCTATTTCCATCTCATGTTCTTCAATCTCTGCTTATTTCTGTACTAGAATATACTCTCCCACCCCCTGCTTTCATATATATTCAATTAATTAATTAAAACCTTGCTATCTTCTGTTAGCTGATTATCAGCCTTGCTGCCTCATTTCCCAGACCTCTGACATCTTTAGCTTGTTTTACTTGCCTACTATGTGTAATTTTTCCATGGTAGAAACCTTGCATTACTCTGTATTAGGAAGACTTTTTTTTTCCTAAGTTCAAGAAAGTAGGAAGCTGTCTCACTCTGCTTACTGTTCAGCAAGGATTACAAATTACTTATTTTTTCATGAAGAAAGGAGAAAATTCTCTTGTGGGACACTTCCTCCTACAGTACAAGCAGATCCTCCTGCAAGTAAGGATGCTATGAGGATTACAGTGTACACATATAGGGGAGCATGCAGAAACAGTGAGCAAAGAGCTGCATAGAAGAGATCTCTTTGCAGCTGACTGTGTTAGGCTACTGATTATCTGTGTTCATCGTGCATCGAAGCTACAGCTTGTGTATTTGTAAGTAAAATCCTATTGAGGCATCAGAAATTAGCTGTGGAGGCAGATGGAAGCTCAGCCAATGCTGCCTGCTTACGGGACTGACTTAAGAGGCATTCCTGTAAAGAACATAATCTTACACACACCCCTGTGTATAGTACTACCTGTTGCCAAAGTTAGAGGCCAGAGAGCTCATTCCACACTTTCGCAACCCACGGAAGTTCCAATTAAGCTAGTCTTGTTTTGCAAGCTTTCACTCCTCTTCCCACACAATCCGCTGTACTTTGTGGACACATGACAAATTTGATCACAGAGCTGACCCATATAAAAATATTTTATTTCAAGTCCTTTCTTATCCATTCTGACAAAGCCCACTACACTGCAATAAAATACTCAGGAAATGGAAAACAATGTGTCAGGTCCTGACACTGACTATCATACTGTAAGCACAGTTTAACAGGCAGTGAACTCTGCAATCTGAGCATCCAATGGCTAAGTCATCATGATACTTAGTGCTGGCATGTTCCTATTCTGATGAGAATTTGTCCCTCTCTTAATTTGATTTGCAGGGGATGCTATTTAGTGCACCAAACTGCTGGTTGTATTTGCTATGTAATTAGTAAATACTTTGAACAGATGTTAGTGCAGCACATCTTACCCTCTCACCTTCACTAAACAAGGCTTGGCACTTTCCCCAGATGTAGTAGTGAATGGGGCATCAGTGGGTTATGGTTTGTCACTTCTATAATTCCTCTATTTTAAATCTTACGATAGAGGAAATAGAATTCAATTAATGGTAAATGTGACTCAGAGGAAACACATACAGTAAATAAAAATTCAGAATACAATTCAGTCTTCTGTGTCAAGGATGATGATCCTTCCTTTTGACTGGAATCTCCTTTGCCCCAGTTGTTTTCCTTCTGCAGGAATAAGAGTAAAAAGCCAATTTTGAAGAACTCTGGCTAAGTAGTACTTGCTCTGCTTCCTTCAGAGGCAACACAGGAGACATTTCTGTTACCGAGGCAATAGTTTTTCAAATGAAGACCCACTCTGCTATGAGCAGTTTCAATATGTGACTAAGGGAAAGTTTGTGCAGGCTGTAATTGTAATGATATACCTTCAATTGCTAACACAGCTGATACTGCCACTTACCACAAAATATGCTGAGTTGGAAAGGACCCATCAGGATCATTGAGTTCAACCCCTGGCCGTGCACAAGACACCCCAAGAGTCACACCACGTGCCTGAGAGTGTTGTCTAAACACTTCTTGAACTCAGGCTTGGTGCTCTGACCCCTTCCCTGGTGAGCCTGTTCCAGTACTCAGCCACCCTCTCGGTGAAAAACTTTTTCCTGATACTCAAACTTCCCCCAACTCAGCTCCATGGTATTTCCTCAAATCCTGTCACTGGTCNCACAAAATATGCTGAGTTGGAAAGGACCCATCAGGATCATTGAGTTCAACCCCTGGCCGTGCACAAGACACCCCAAGAGTCACACCACGTGCCTGAGAGTGTTGTCTAAACACTTCTTGAACTCAGGCTTGGTGCTCTGACCCCTTCCCTGGTGAGCCTGTTCCAGTACTCAGCCACCCTCTCGGTGAAAAACTTTTTCCTGATACTCAAACTTCCCCCAACTCAGCTCCATGGTATTTCCTCAAATCCTGTCACTGGTCACAAGGGTGAAGATACAAGTACTTGCCCCTTCTCTTCCCCTCCTGAGGATGCAGAAGACTGTAATAAGGTCTTCTTGATTCCACAAGTTTCATTGTAGGCATTCAAGGAAAGCAGAAAGATCAGACTGTTTACAGGCATATTGCACTATTCCACTACAACAGCTGGGGTCCATGGGAGATATCAAAAATATTTATCACATTTTGAGTATTCTGGTAAAAAAAAAAAACAGTATGAGATCATTTAAGAGAATATGGCTCCAACAGGCTATTGTTGTTTAGTTTTATTACTCTAAAGTGAGAGTGACTGTCCTAGTCACTATGCAGTTGCACTTATCCGGCTTAGACTAATCCTTGGTGTCTATTTGCTTTATACATGTTTGTTTAACACATCCATAATCGAGATTAAATGGTGAGGAAATAAGGTGAAAATAATAAAACATCTACCACAGATTCACCTGAAGCATAAATAGCCCTTTAGTGTGCTACTGGTTACACTGTTCCAACAGAGGTGCCAAGTGTTTCCTTGAAGTTAAGGTAGACCAAAATATAGCACAGCCCTCAGTAAAACATGGCTACAGATTAGCAGTATACTTGTGTAGCTACAGACAAGCAAAAGTCAGAGCACTTAGGAAGTTTCTCAGGCATCTTCTTATGACTTTAATGACCTTGGGTTCTCTGAAAACATCCATTAGGATGTTACACAAAACAAATAAACAACATCAGTCCCATGGAGTTCTACACTCAAATTCTGAAGCACTCACAAATTGGTCCAAAAGTAACACGTGAAAAGAGGGAGACATCCTTATCTGATACAGATTACCATAGCTCCATTTCCGCTTGGGTCTTCTCTGACCCAAACCTGTAGAAGATGCTAATTTGACATCTTAAAAATAGTTTATCTACAGACTACTTTTAGTCTTTCATAACTTGGACTAGTGAAGTTGAGCTATCTGGTGCATTTTGTTTCAGCAGGTTTTATTCAGTGAGTTTATTAGATGCATAAATCCTTGTACAAGGTGGGAGAGAAGACATCTCCCACCTCCTAACCTCCAACTCCAATCATAAGGTCAGTATCAATTTTAAGCACTATTACTGTCCAAGTATAAATACAAAACACGTACGTAAATCTTTTTAAAATTAAATTAATGGGATTTTTTTTGCAGTTCCATGTTTTAAGCGAGCCACTGTAAACAATGCAATTGACAAAAAGAAAGCAACAGTCAAAAGTGTCACTGATTATCATTAGCCTCCTGAATGTACCATATTAATACAGCAATACATTAACTCTCATTAAAATATTCTAACAGCAGTTCATTTCTCTTCTGTGAATAGCTCTTGAGGGTGCAGCAGTCTATGGTTGAGAGCCTGGACTCTGATCCAAAGCTGCATACCTGAAATAAAAGACCTTTTGACCTCTTTCAATGATACTTTAAATAGAATAGGCAGGGAAATCAAGAAACATATCTATTTAAACAGCACAGCACCTTTCAAACCTCTGCACTTTGGGGGATCCGTTTGTTCTGAGGTCAGCAAGCAACTAAAGCGACATACCCCCTCATCAGTATGTACTGCCAAGTGTGCTTCCATGCTATTTCTTCAAAGTGGTTGTGCACAGGAAGTTTTCAAATTTTCTTTGAGGGTTACTGGATCAAACAATGGATTTTCAAAGGTGCTCGAAATAGCTTACATTATTAATTTGCTGTTTAATAGTTGTTATTAAGCAATATATTAATTCTAGTGTTTCATAAGCATTTGCTTAATTCATCAGATGAAAATAACTCTCCCAAAGCTGTGTTCTCATACTTCTACAGAAGTATAAAAATGGCACAAACATGCCAGTCTGTAAAGGAGGCAAATTAATGATCATGATAATGATGTGCCAAGCAAATTCCTTCAGTCAGACTTTTTTTCTGCTGGTACTAAGCATCATCTCCTCATACAAACTTTATTTGAAATTGTGAATATTCAGTACCTAATACTTTCAGAGTTCTATTGCCTAAGAAGGAGCATAAGATTAAAAAAACAAAAACAAAAAACAAAAAACAAAAAAAAAAAAAAACCAAACAAACAAAAAAACCAAAGCAATGATGCCCTAAGGATTCCATCATAAATAAAGTGTAAATATTACTCAGTAAATGCAGAGTATTTCACTGAATTAACAAACTCAAGACTCAGTTCTGACTACAGGCAGGACACATTTTGCATTCATTCCCTTGAGAGGTAATCACTCTGAAAGGGTCACGCTGCTCACCCTGGTGAAATCCCTTCCATCCAGCACGGCTTCACACAAGGTTTGGCCCTACAGGCCAGGTGATCACACCAACTGTGTCATTTCATGTGGGTTTCTACACAGTAACAGCCACTTCATGTGTTCACACAGGTTTCCCTAAATCCTACACATCCCGAAGCCCCATCCTGCCCAAGAGTTTTCTTCAGACTTCCTCTGAAGCCGTAATCGGTGGCCTCCTCTCCTCAGTACCACCCCTCCAGCATCCTCTCTCATTCTAGACCAGCTGCACGAAACTCATCTTCTCCTGACAGAAGTAATTCCTCCTGCATAAAAATCGAAAGGTCACTATAAATACTGTTAAAAAATAAAAAAACTAAAAAAATAAATAAAAAAGACAGAGAGAGAAATTGGAAAATAATAGGGCGGTCATCCCGAGGGCCTTTGCCCCACAAGCTGCTCCGCCTTTGGAGCCCTTGGCCCTACCCCGGCCGCAGCGAGGAGCCCCGGGGCCGAACGTCCTCATCGCATCCCGGGCCCGCAACTCTCCTTCCCGAGGGCGGCCCGTCCAGGCTCCCCCCTCCCGGCTGAGTCCCATGCTGCCGGCCGGGAGTCCCTGGCGAGCGCGGGCAGCTCCTGGCCCAGTTCTGCCTCCTCGGAGCGGGGCTGGGCCGGGCCGGGCCGGGCCGCCCCTGGGCATCCGGTCAGCCCAGCGCCGGGGCGGGCTCCCAACATAAAGGCAGCGCTGCTCCGCTCCGCCCTGCGGCGCTTCCTGCTCCCTTGCCCTGCTGTCGCCTTCCCTCTCCAGAGCCGCTGCGCCACGCCAGGCGGGCGGAGGTACCCACGGTCCTGGGGGCGTTCTGGGCCGGGGGGCGCGGGGGGACGGGACTGGGGGTGTGGGCGCTCGGCGGGACGAGCGGGGACTGCGGGCAGCGGTGCGTCCCGGGGAGGTGGGCGGAGAGGTGGTTCCTGCGGCTGCAAGCTGCCCATGGGTTTTGTTATGATGTTCACTGGCTTAGCAGACGTGGTGTGCCCAGTAAGAGTGAGGTTGTCCAGCGTCCTCCGTGGGGTGAGAGAGGTATTGCTACATCTCAGCTGCTGGGCAGCCTTGGCTACAGGACCCCTGTAGTTTTGTGGGATCGCAACCCTCCAGATGTAAGTGAGAAAAATCATGCATGCCAAATCCTGCTCAGGTGATTGCCTGATCAACCTTTAGTCCCTTAGGCTCGCAGAAGTGTTTTGGGGTTCAGCTGCCAGCATCACTCCTGCGGTGTGCCAATAGGAAGTCTCCTGTGGTATGTATGACTAAACAATTCTACTTCATTAAGTGAAAGTCAGTACTTTCCTGAAAGAGCTAATGCACCTCTGTCCTATACAGGCTTAATATATGATTATTTTGCTTGAAGAATTACTGTCATAAGTTCTAAAGTGGGTTTAGGTTGAATGCCATATTGCCTCTGAAGGTGATCAACTCCCTTGGTTTTCCTAAGGGATTAACTTGACACCTTTAACTGCTTCAGCGTTACCAGTTTTCATGTAAATGGAGGATGTTACGTTTAGTGCATCAAATCAGTGCAATTAAGTTAATACAGCAATTGCATTTATTTTAAAGATATGTTGCTCAACATATATAAGGCTCAACAAAGAACTGGTGTTTCCAATAGCTTGCTGGTTGTTTTTTTGTTAGTTTGTTTGGTTTTTTGTTGGTTTGTGTTTTTTGGTGGTTTTTGTTTGGTTTTTTGTTTGTTTGTTGGGTTTTGTTTTTGGTTTTTTGTGTGTGTGGTTTTGTTTGTTTTTTGTTTGTTTGGGTTTTTTTAAATACATATATATACACGAAATCTAATAACACTTTTATTTTATAACTCCGTTTTTGGTAGCTCTATAGCTATGAGACCCTATTACAGGAAATGTCAATATTAGCTCTAGAAAAATATCCCTGTGCTGTTTAGGTATTTCTTCCCTTTCTTACTGGTGTAAATTTTGCCACATTTTAATGAGAATGAGGAATGGAAAGTATTCAGTAGAAAACATTCACCATATGACTTCTCCCAAAAGAACTTGTTTTCTTACACACTGTGTTTTTCTGTTATTGGAATCGTTGTACGATGTACTAATGTTTCTGCCAAAAAACTTATTGAAATAACTAGTTCTGCTCTGGCAGTGGCCTATCTCCTTTCAGGACTGCCCTTGTTTCCTGTGTACGAAATCTGAGACTCGTGGTAACACCTTTCTGTCGACATGCTAAATTTCATGAACTTTGCTCAGAGTAACAGAGACCTAAGTAACTTATCTCTTGGCACTTGTCAAACTCGATTACCTATATTCATAGATAGCAAAGTTCACTAAGAATGTAAGCAAATTGGGCATGCAGTGCTAAAGGTTGAAGTGTAAGTGCCAGTGTGCTCTACCTTTAGCTGAAAAAGATCAGTCCTTCATACTATAGTTAGAGGTTAAGATCTACTTTGACAGAAGCTCCATTTCTTGTATAGCATTCCTATACTGGGAAATAAAATCACATTCGTTCAAGGGCTTAAATATCTGCCTGGTGTTCAGCATTACTGGAATGAGCATAGACTGTGAAGTTAAAAGCACAGCTGAGATGGTATGATTTAAGTCTATGACATTAGCTTTAATGCAAGAAGGTGAAGAGAAGAAACTCAATAGTTTTGCAGTGCATTCTTAAAGCACTCTGTTTAACTGTAAAAGCAGACTCGCCTCAATAGTGGATAGTACAGATCACTGAGGAGCTAGAAATGACAGCCAGTTATTTACCTGCTGTGCTTTGGAGATTTATAAGCATATTGACTTCTGGGTTCATTATGCTCATGTTTTTTTTGGTTTTTCAGCAGAGTTGAGACTGCGGCTTGTTCTGCATATGATTTTGTGACAACAAGGAATGCCTACAAAATAAAAAACACTGTGGCCCTAAAAGCAGAATCTTTCCATACTAAAGTACTAGCTTGTGAGCATTAAAGTTGTTTGATTGAGACATAAATTTAGATTTGTAATTGTCATGCATTTATATATAAGATGCTCAATGGGTAGATACCCTTTTTTTTTTTTTTCTTCTCCTTTCCCCTAGATTTTGAGTTCACGTTCTGTCAGCACATAGAGTGAAACCCATAAAACAAGGGATGGGGAATTCTAAAGCAGATGAGGGCAGTTAATTTCTACTACTGGTGATTGCTAAATGAATTATGTACTTCATGCCAGAGGAGCAAGTTGGAGATGAGACAGAAGAAGGAAAAAATGGGTCACATATGTAGGTGTAAGCAATTTTTTTTTTTTTTTTTTTTTTTGAAACAACACTCAAAAGCAAGCTAGAGAAAATATTATAATGGATCTGAAAATGTTTTCCAGTTTTGAAATGTTGCTGTTTGGTTTTTCTCTATGGTTTATCCAAACATTCTGATAAATGGGGTTTTTTTCAGCAGGTATCTGAAGAAATAGCTTCAAGATGAACTTCTTTGTGGAAACGTTAAAAGTCATTGGACTTGTTGTTTATTACTTACTGGAGTCACTGGTGTTCTTGATTGTGCCTAGACCTAAGAAGAATGTTAGTGGTGAAATAGTATTAATAACTGGAGCAGCAAGTGGCATTGGAAGACTCTTATCCCTAAAGTTTGCCAGACTTGGAGCCACGTTGGTTCTCTGGGACGTTAATCAAGAGGGGCTCAAGCAGACTGTTAAACTGGCCAGAGGAAGTGGAGCACCGAGAGTACACTGTTACGTCTGTGATTGTAGCAAAAGACAGGATATCTACAGAGTAGCTGATCAGGTAAAGTATCTTATTTGTGCTTCTGACACTGTTCTAAGTCAAGTGGATGCACGTAGGTAAGATTCATGATTAAGTTTGTAGTGGCATCAAAGTAAGAGATTAAAGTTAATTAATTCTGAATGTATTACACATTATCTATTTCAAGAATTCTGATTTAGAGTTAACTTGTATATCACTATTCCTTAAAAAAATAAAAAGAGTTGGTTTTCTATTTCAGGAGCTCATTTCAGCTGGGTAGCTTTTCATTCATTCAGTCAATTACTAAGCTGGCACTTAAGAAGTGCGGAAAATCAATTTCTAAAGCACTATTTCAAGTTCTGGCAACCTTTTACCAAAAGTACACCTGAAAGACCATACACTGTAAAAAGGACTAAGTGCTTAGGCAATTTTCAGATAATTCCATGGCTGCAAATTTATTTTTGCAGACTCACTATATCTGAATCAATAAATATATCTTGATGTCTTAAAATATTTTCTTTAATTTCTGAATAGCTTTGTAAACATAGCAAATGGTTAGATATTTCAGGCAGACTAGTAGAATTGCCAAAAGCCAAAATTACTTAACAGTTTCCAGTTTAACAACTTGTTCTCATTTGCTTAAAATTTGCTAAACTTAACTATTGGACTAAAAAGTTTCCACAGTGTCTGGGGATGAATTCTTAAAAAAATAATAATAATTAAAAAAATAAATTAAAAAAAACCCAGTGTCTTTGGGAACATCTCTTGGCTGAAATAAGGTTTTGATGTTCTTTAAGAAACTCTAGCCTTCCTTTTTCTATCTGTGCAAAAATGACTGCAACAAGCTTTCTGATAACTTCAGCTTATGCATAACTTGCAGCTTGTTAGAGGCTGGTGTTATTAGTTATGTATTCCAATAATTCTGCTCATCCTTGTTCACTCTTGCAGCTCCATTACACCAGCTGAGCTGGACATTTGCTGTCTCTGCAGAGTAGCTGCCTATGGCCTATAGCTGTGCTTCCTGCTGAACTGGGAGGACTGGAGGAGGAGGGAGTATTGTAATGTGAAGAACACTGCAATTAAGGGAATGAAAATTAACCTTCAGTTTTGAGGACTTGAGGGCTAGCATTTCAGTCACATGGAGGAAAGCAGTAGCTGAGCCATTCTGGCCAAATTTTAAAAAGAGAAGAGGATGTAGATCTATGTGTGATACAGGTTCAGGATGATAGAAACATAGCTAGACTCCCTCTCTTATAACCTTCTGTCAGCAGTTCACTGTTAGATTCACTAATAATCCTCCAGCTGATCTGCAGAGAAGAAAATACCCTATTACTGTTATTTCAGAAACATCATGTGATGATGTAGAATCATGCGAACAACTTTTCCATCTTACCAGTGACAAAAAGACTTCAGTACTGGTGCCTTGTGCCACTGTTTAGTTAATGCAGCAGTAGACTTGGTCTCATAGTGTTCAGCATCAACCTTTGCAAGATAATACAGTGTGGTTTCAGGTTCTGTTTTTTGTTGTTTTTTTTTTTTGTTGTTTGTTTGTTTTGTTTTTGTTTTTGTTTTTTTTTTTTTTTTTTTTTTTTTTTTTTTTTTTTTTTTTTTTTTTGTTGTTGTTGTTGTTGTGTGGTTTTTTTGTTTTGTTTTTTTGTTTTTTTCCCTGCTTCTGATGATTCAACTTCACACAATGAATTGGGGTTTTGCAAGACTATAGTGAACTGAATTCACACAGGCAGGACAGGATGTGGTTCAAAACTGTGCCCACAGTAAAACAATCTTAAAATGAAATTTGTTATGTGAACCTTCCATACCTGCTTTATCAGCCACACAAAGACACCAGGAAAAAGTTACTTTAGTAAGAAGAAGAACAATGAGCTCACGTGTGCAAGGCCTTTCGGTTCTTTCCTTTACCAATAGGATCAAGGACAGCTTTTGGCTATCAGGAGGTATAGCTTAAAATTTTCTAATGTCCTTGTTCCAGAAGTACCCAACTTGTAAAGGAATGTGGCCTTCTCTCATCTACTCTCCACTCCAGTTCAGCTAAACTTTAAGAATTTAGGTCTTTGAAAGAAGGAAGTCACTGTATTTTGACACTCTTGCTTGTGAAGAAACAGAAGCTTCTTCCTCTTAATCATGCTGCAAAACTGCATCTTGGCTCACATTTACTTTCAAGATCTCTCTTGCATGGTACTTTTTTACTTATCTACTGTTTTTGTGGTTTGTTTGTTGTTGTTGTTGTTTTGTTTGTTTGTTTGTTGGGTTTTTGTTTTGGTTTTCAGTCAAGATGACATTTTACAGTCAGTTTTCCAGTATTCTAAGACTCTTCTTTCCTGTGCAGAGGACCAACAGTAGAAGCACATTTCATGCTGCCTATAAAACAGCCAGTGTTTTCTTCTAGCTCTTGTAAGCAGTTATGGAAGGGCTCAGGTTCTTAGAAAGTACACATTTTGGGATGCTGTTTAGGAATCATGGGAATTGCTCACTACTAAACTTCAATGTAAATGCATGAATATAAATAAAGAAACAAACAGGAAATAGTGTTCATACTTGAAAAAGATGTTTAATCAGATCAGTTGTTTGTATTATGCTTGCTTTACCGAGGTCTAAAGCCCCTGGAACGTAATTTCCTGCACTGCACAATTTGAGAGGTTTAGCACTCTGGAAAGTTGGCGTTATTTCTACACACACAGAGTCCTCCAGTCCCACTATCTAGAGAAAAGGCTTGATAAAGGTCTATTATACTTGGCCTCAAAGCAGAGTGTGGAAGCCTGGACTGAGTGTCTTGGCACTGTCATGCACAAGGGAGAGCTGAGAGAAGTGAATTAAAACAGTTTAGTTAATAGGGAAGCAGCATGAACAGAAGTGGTGTAAAGCTGGAATTATTTGTCTGGGTTGCAAAGAGGGCACTTGCATCTGCTATATATTCTATCCAAAATGTGAATATATTTTGTAAGACTCAGTAGAGCCAGGTGGTAAAGGAAGAAGTTGCTCGGGTTTTCACCACCAGTAGAAATGGGATGATAAAAGTTCTGTTCACTCTGCTTATCTCACTTGAGTCCTCCAGCCACCAAGTTACAAACTGTATGTACCATGTCCCCCACTTCTGTCTGTTTTTTTGCTTGCTCAAAAGCAACATGACCCTTTATTCAGGTATTTATCTGCCCCAAAGAGTAGATCTGAGGTACTGGTCCAGGTTTCCAGAACTGCTAGACTTTCTGACATGAGGAAGTATATAAAGCATCCCTTACTAACAATTACATTTATTAGTCTACACTATTTTTAATTTGTGACAAGGGGTACATACTTATGTCACTGACTAGAACAACTTGTCTAAGGATGCCTATGGAGATCATGACACTCCTTCAGAATGTTTAAAGTGCTAAAACTTCTTGAGTGGGGAATAGACAGACAAGACTATTTTAGCAATGACTGAAGTGGAGAGGGGCTCTGGGTGATGAATTTGTCTATCAAGGATGCTCCATATTTTTTTTTTTTTTTTTTGCTGGTTGGTTTTGTTTGTTTATTTGTTTTGGAGGTTTTTTTTAATCCTTGCTTAATCAACAAACATGGACAAGATTGGAATAAGTTTAAGGAAAATGAGAAAATTAAGCTAGAACACAAGATAGGTGATAAATTACCCTTTAATTCTTAACTGTTATATAGGCTAGTCTGCCTGGTCTGCTTAGGCTTTCTTCAGTCACTGTAGGCACCTAGCAAAAGAAGCAATGTGGAGAAATGAAAGTTCTGTGATCTGCAATTGCAAGATGGTATAAAACCAAACTGTTTTCCCAAAAACTACTGATCACTACACTTAATCTGGAAGTCAGAAGTTAAATAACATAAAGAGTACTCATTTCTTTTTTTTTCCCAGATAGCTCAGGTCAATGAACTGTACTTCCAATACTATATTAAATATTTTCATTTTCCTTTTGAGAGCTGGGACAGTATCTTGGTATCAGCTAGCCTGTAGTTGTTCTCTCAAGTGAGTCTGTTCATGAGTGTTCTCAGTCTGGAGCTAAAATGAGAACTGAACTTCCTCTTACTGAATTAGATGTATAGATATTGTTTTTTAACAAACTTATTTTCTGGGATTGAGTGTACCAGATTCTAGTCCAGAATTGTTCATTGGTTTTAAGATGGATTTATTGTCGAAAAATACTTGTTGCATTAGTTAAGCTCTTCAGTAGGTACTTATCTGGAACAGTCATCCCCAGAAACAGAGGTGCTGAAGGCAGAAACCTGATGGGCTGTTGGGCTCCACATCTCTGAAAGCTCAAATTTAAGAAGGCATCAGGTGAAAATATGAAAGAACCTGAGGTGTTTGGATCCATAACAAGCATAAGTTTAACCTATTTGAAATATTTAATATTTCTGTTTAAGTTTTCATATATAATATTTGGAAAGCATGTTTTGTATTTATTGTAATATCTTGATTCTTTTTGTTTTAGGTTAAAAAAGAAGTTGGCGATGTTAACATCCTAATCAACAATGCTGGTATTGTGACTGGGAAGAATTTTATTAATGCTCCAGATTCACTTGTAGAAAAAACCATGGAAGTGAATGCAATGGCACACTTCTGGGTAATACTTATATTTTGCATATATGTACTAAAGCATCCTTCTAACGTGTTTTCAGTGTTAATTTTGCCTTTTGGAATCAAGGGAAGCATGCAAGGATATAGAGCTCTTTGGAAGCTCAGTTAGAAATTATATAAGAAGTGACTTTCTATGTCCTGGAATCTGTAAAATTAAAAAAAAAAAAAAAAAAAAAGGTGGAAGAATGGATCCTTTCAGAACCTCTGGTGTAGGCAGGTAGAATTATTTCACATTTAGAAATGCTCTTAAGAACTGAAGTTTACCATGTGCTAAGTTCTGAGGCTAGTCATATGTTATAGTAATTGATTGACATGAAGCAGGCCCAGCCTAATAGTTGCTTCCCTAGTAACAGAGAATTGTTCAGTTCTGTTCCTGTTCTAGCTGTTTTGTGGTTATGATACTTTCAGTAAGAAATATCACATGTTTGGATAATACCCTTAGTAAGTGGAGCTTTAGTTCAAAATGAGTAACCCAATGTGTTTCCCCTCCTTCCAGGGAAGACAGATCACCTATATGGTGTTTCTATCATAAGGAATTGTATATTAAAACATGTTTCAGTTTATTTATAAATAAATTTGATCACAAAGATTTAATTGAAGGAAAATGTGAAATACAAATTTTTTCCATTTTATAAAACTTGCAGTGAACACTTCATTCTCATTTGAAACATTGCAGTAGTGAGCTGAAAGAAACTTCATAACTAGCTGAATCTATATATTTAGCTTTCAGCAAGTTACTGTATGTCTTTGGTGGTACTCCTGTGGCTGGGAAAGTCCCCATTTAAATAGTTGAAAGTTAGAGTTCGAGCAACAAGCTCCACATACATACACACTTTCCATAATGGAAAGGGGAAAGCTTACTTAAACTGAAGTGAGAATTTCTCTAAAAATAACACCTTCAAAATATTATAGCATGTCATTTACTTAGGAAAATGTTACATTGCAACTCTGACTTACATTACAGACTTACAAAGCCTTCCTCCCAGCAATGATTGCCTCTAACCACGGACACTTGGTTAGCATAGCAAGCTCTGCAGGAATGTGTGGAGTCAGTCGTCTTTCAGGTAATGTATTGAAACTAACGTTCATTTAGACAATTAGTTTGATTTAAATCTGCAGTCAATACTCATGGGGAAAAAAACCCCAAAACTAAATTTGAGTTTCCTGGATCTTTCCTTGTAGGTAAAGAAAATAGTCACACTTTCAAAGCAGCTGACCTTAAATAGCCAATTTCTTTAAAAGGAGCTTTCTAGGATCTCAGCAGTGCTGTGAAGCAGGTCTTTCTGCCAAGGCAGTTAGGGGATCTACAAGACATATAGAACTTTGGAAACTGAGAGCCTTGATGTTTTTAAAGTTAACTTAGATGTTTCTGATAAGGATGAGGCCATTTTAGATTTGGTGAAAACTCAGAAGGCATTTCTGAAAAATGTATATAAGGGCGGAGGAAAATGAAATAAGGTGACATAGCAGTAAAAGAAATCTAGGCTCAAGGTGGGGATAAGGAGGACAAATTGAGTTTCAAGTTGAAATCACATTAGAGGGTTTTGAAAACTTGAGTTTGATGCATAAGAAGCAAGTGCATGGATTCAAATATAAGATATGGTATGGAAAGATAATTTCATTTACTGTTGTTCCATAGAGGGTGGAAAAGTGATAGCAGGGATGTGATGAGAAACCTTCTGGCTGCCAGTCTAGAACAGTTAATTTAAGAGAGGGAAAATAAAGGCATGAATCACATCAAAGGCAAATTTTATTAGTAACCTAATCCTGAAAACTGTTCCTATTCTTTTGTGAAGTGTTTTGTTATCAGATGGGTACTATGTATATATCATTTCTGTACTATAGTGTGCTGTTATGCACTGTAAAAAAAGAATAAAGGTGGCTAGTTAGTTTACTTACTAGAGCAAAATTTTTGTGTCTTTTCTGTCAAAAACCATTAGTTTGCTCATTAAAATTTAATCTGTACATTTAAATATTTAACTGCAATTAATGTTTTGTTTTACAGATTACTGTGCAAGTAAATTTTCAGCAGTTGGTTTTGCGGAGTCAATTGATGTAGAGATGAGAACTCTGGGAAAGACTGGTGTTAAAACCACAATTGTGTGTCCTTATACCATAAACACAGGAATGTTTGATGGTGTTAAAAACAAGTGAGTAAACTCTTATGAGGTTTTTATGCAAGTTGTTTTGTTTAGTCTGTTAGGTACTCCTATTTCCTTGGTGAAAATCATAAGCTAGGCTTTTCTCTACTGGTGCTGCTTTTTGGGGCTTCAGATGGGTGTTAACAGTGCTATCCAGTGACTGTGCAACCCAAATGGCAAAGGCCTAGATGCTTTACTATTCATTTAAGCTGAAATGTGAAACATAATTTGTGTCCTTTCCTTTGCAGAAGACAAATGGTCCAGTTGTCCTATCTGGTTTTTAAGTCCCCATTCACTTCCTGAAGTCAGTGGCATAACTTTGCTCAGTATGCATGTATAATGACAAAATTTAGGAGCCAATTAAAAACCTGGTGTGTCTTAATATGAGGAGACTCTGACTTATCTTATGAGAGATCATACAGAGGCAAAATAACAGTGTCCACTCACTCTAATGTAATGAAGATTCTGTTTTTCATAGGATTTGTGATATTTCTTTTTCTAACTGAATAACTGTAAAATGGAGACTTATTTTGGGTAAAATGTGAATCCAAAGCAATTCGTATTATAGTAAGAATTTTTTTCTCTTTCAGGTGGCCACGTGTGCTTCCCATGCTGGATCAAGAGTATGTGGCTGAGAAGATAGTCACTGCTATTCGGCAGAACCAGCAAATGTTGCTGATACCACGCATCCTTTACATTGTATTTGTTTTGAAAAGGCAAGTTACGACTTTCCTTGTTTTCTCCTCTCACTTTTCTGTCCAGGGATGTTCCAGTTATGTGTGTTTGACTAAAAGTACAAAACAGGCTTCTACATGCTGTTGTGAATTTCCATTAAGTTCTGTACATTTCTAGAGGGTTTGTTGGTTTGTTTCTAGGGGTTCAGCTTACCCTTGGACCACAGAACTATGGCATGTCTAACTGTGACTTGCTGATTACACTGGGATGCAGTTTTACTGTAGAATCAGTTGGAAAAGACCTCTAAGATCGTTGAGTCCAACAATTATCCCAGCACCTATCTGGTGTCTTGCTCCAGCATTAGGGCACTTCTGACTCTGTTGCAAGCCAGATTGGGATACCGATCTGTCCAATAGCTCAGGATGCCAAAGGAGCATAATAGTTACTATGAGAGAACCAGCAGGTCTATGTTCTAGGGAGTATACTGCCTTTGCCAGTACTAGCTAGGTAAAAGTAATTCTGTGATAAAACTGGACAGCTTCTCTGATGTCTGCTTTGTTCCTTTTTATATCATTCTGTACAGCATCCTACCATGGAAAGCAACTGTTGTCCTTCTGGACTATTTTGGAGCCCTTCATTTAATGGACACCTTCAAAGGTCGACCAAAGAAGGAGTGAAAAAGTACAAAATTCATAGACTATCAGCCCTAAAGTGGACCTTGCTAAAGGTGGTGGTGGGAAAGGTTTGCTTCTCTAGCAGCTGTGAACTTAGGATGCCTCATTTCTCATTATAATAAGATTTAGAAAAGTTACTTTTTAATTGGCTCTTAACAGCTTTCATTCAACTTAGTTTTTTAATCCAGTGCCCTGTTTTCTTTTCACCTCATTATGAAAATACGTTAATTGAATTTAGTTGCTTTGGTTATGTCTGTTTATAATGCCTTAAATATGATCTTGCATCACAAACTAATAATTGGCAACTTTGTGGGGAAAAGGGAGCAAGAAACCACACACATTTAACAGGGAGCCAGAAAAGCCTCTAGAGGATCTAACTTCTTGCTGCCATTCAATGAACCATGAAGATGAACTGTACTGCAAGTATCATTCGCTGGTAAGCTGATGAATTCAAGAGTTTCCTGAAACAAAGGATTGTAATTCAAACAAATGAAAGTATGTGCTGTGTTGATGGGGGAAAAAAAAAAAAAAAA